>CM064577.1:51744698-51824698 GCA_032716605.1 Paralithodes platypus | reverse complement strand
GAGTTAATAATCCAGCACCTGGGAGTATAAATATAAAGGCAGGGAAGGTCGTTACTGCATTATTTTTTTTCGGGGTTGCTGTGTGAAAGTTTGTATTTGTGTGTATTTGTGTGTGTGTGTGTGTGTGTGTGTATGTGAAAGTTTATGTGTGTGTGTGTATGTGAAAGTTTGTGTGTGTATGTGAAAGTTTGTGTGTGTGTGTGTGAAAGTTTGTGTGTGTGTATGTGAATGTTTGTGTGTGTGTGTGAATGTGAGAGTGTGTGTGTGTGTATGTGAGAGAATGTGTGTGTATGTGAAAGTTTGTATTTGTGTGTGTGTGTGTGTGTATGTGAAAGTTTATGTGTGTGTGTATGTGAAAGTTTGTGTGTGTATGTGAAAGTTTGTGTGTGTGTGTGAAAGTTTGTGTTTGTGTGTGTGTGTACAGTATGTGAAAGTTTGTGTGTGTGTGTGTGAATGTGAGAGTGTGTGTGTGTGTATGTGAGAGAATGTGTGTGTATGTGAAAGTTTGTGTTTGTGTGTGTGTGTATGTGAAAGTTTGTGTTTGTGTGTCTGAGTGTGTGTGTGTAATAGATAGATACAGAGAGAGAGAGAGGGAGATTTGCACTTAAACTCATGAACTGTGGCCAGATATAACAAAATCGAGAGTAAGAGAGAGATTTTTTTCTCTAACGTACCTTGAATTTTGGAGAGACACTTGTTACAGTCAGCTTTGCCTTTTGTCTTCTTCATACACATAGACAAAAATGTACAGTCTCTCTAATAAGTGATGTCTCGGCACCAAGTATGTTTTGATCAATAATTGGTATCAGCAATAAAATTATCTAAGCTTCACTTTTTCATAGCGAGTGAAATATACAAACATGTTCCTATACTTACCCACCCTATCCAACATCTGACATACATTAATAAAGCACAGAGCCAGCCAAACGTAATGACAGCTGGGACATGACTTATTAGCGCGACTGTACAACCCGGTATCACACGAGCATTTTACCGGAGTCACAATATCCGAGTCACAGTATCTGGCAATATTAAGAAGGGATGGGCGTATTTATGACGCAGATGTTGCCAGATTAGCAATAGGAAATAGAGTTCTCTCACTCTTATAATTACCTCTCCAAAATTAGTTATCTGCCCACAGCTAACACAAAGACAACTGCATAATTATTCCATACTACCATATTCCAACATCTGGCAGACATTACTGCCCGATTGCAACATCTGACAGACACTACTACTTTATTGCAACATCTGGCAGACATTACTACCTTATTCCAACATATGGCAGACATTACTACCTTATTCCAACATCTGGCAGACATTACTACTGTATTCTAACATCTGACAGACATTACTACCTCATTCCGACATCTGACAGATTTACTACCATATTCCAACATCTGGCAGACATTCCTACCTTATTCCAACAACTGCCAAAAATTACTGCCCGATTACAACATCTGACAGACATTTCTAAAATATTCCAACATCTGACAGACATTACTATTTTATTCCAATATCTGGCAGACATTACTGCCCGATTGCAACATCTGACAGACATTACTGCTTTATTCCAACATCTGACAGACATTACTACCTTATTCCAACACCTGGCAGACATTACTGTCTGGCAACATCTGACAGACATTTCTAAAATATTCCAACATCTGACAGACATTACTATTTTATTCCAATATCTGGCAGACATTACTACCTTATTCCAACACCTGACAGACATTACTGTCTGGCAACATCTGACAGACATTTCTAAAATATTCCAACATCTGACAGACATTACTATTTTATTCCAATATCTGGCAGACATTACTGCCCGATTGCAACATCTGACAGACATTACTACTTTATTCCAACATCTGGCAGACATTACTACCTTATTCCAACACCTGGCAGACATTACTGTCTGGCAACATCTGACAGACATTTCTAAAATATTCCAACATCTGACAGACATTACTACTTTATTGCAACATCTGGCAGACATTACTACTCTATTCCAACATCTGGCAGACATTACTACCTTATTGCAACATCTGACAGACATTAATTACTACCATATTCCAACATCTGACAGACATTGCTACCATATTCCAAATGACAGACATTACTACCTGATACCAAGATCTGGCAGACATTACTACCTTATTCCAACATCTGACAAACATTACTACCATATTCCAAAATCTAGCAGACATTAGTACCTTAGTGCAACATCTGGCAGACATTACTACCTTATTCCAACATTTGGCAGACAATACTACTGTATTCCAACATCTGGCAGACATTACTACCATATTCCGACATCTGACAGACATTACGACCATATTCCAACATCTGGCAGACGTTCCTACCTTATTCCAACAACTGCCAAAAATTACTACCTTATTCCAAAATCTGACAGACATGACTACCTTATTCCAACATCTGACAGACATACTACCTTATTCCAACATCTGGCAGACATTACTACCTTATTCCAACATCTGGCAGACATTACTACCTTATTCCAACATCTGGCAGACATTACTACCATATTCCAACATCTGGCAGACATTACTAATGTATTCAAACATCTGGCAGACATTACTACCTGATCCCAACATCTGGCAGACATTAATACATTATTCCAAAATCTGGCAGACATTACTACCTGATCCCAACATCTGGCAGACATTCGGCTACTACCTTATTCCAATATCTGACAGACATTTGTGACGCCTCCCGGCGTTAGCAGAATGGTTGCGTGGGGCATTGCAGCTCGCTAGCGCTCGCCAGGATGGGGGGATAGGCTACAGTTGTCCTAGAATGATCTGCTTTATTTCATTAGTGTCGTGTTGCCACAGACAGTCTAGAAATGGTATTTGTTTTGGTCTGTGGCCACGTCTTATATTTTATATTTGCTATAATATAAATGTTGCTTGTGTGGGAGGCGAGCGAGAGAGTGTGAGGGAGTACACCCGGCAGCGAGGTGAGCTATGACGCGGCTCGCTTGGCTGCTGACGGCGTTGGCGGCTGGGTGGTCAACTAGTCCCTTCCCGTCGCTGCCTCGTGTTCTTTACCAGCTCAGAGCTTGCCTGACACGCGTATCGCCTACATCCATTGCAATTCTGTCCCCCATACTCGCGACTTTGCATACTATTTCTCTCTCTCGACTTCTCCTTTCTCATTCTCTAATCTTTATTAAACTCTACATCCCTTCTGGTTTCAGCATAGATGTTCACCGTCGACCAGTCGTATTGTACGCGAAGCTCTCAGATATTTCCATGTATTAGGTTAAGGAGGTATTATGCTTTATTGAGGTTTAGAGAGACGGACTTTTCCGTATGTGTCCTCTCTCGGGAAGGTTGTAGACCGGTATATGTCTCCCTGGCAAGGTGTTGAGTGATTCTGCTTGGTTATCTAAAGCTAGACTAGGGGTAAGGTTACTGTGTCGTTGTCTCTGATGTGTGCAGTGTTAGCTAAGCTCTGCACGACATCGACAGGTACTGTGGGAGCCTAAGTTGTCTTCGGGGTTGGTTTACTTTGCGAGCACAGCGCTGTGGTGTGAGAGGGCCATAGCCTATCCCTCACAACATAGTGCTGCCTCTTTGTGTTGACTTCTGAGGGATCGCCAGGATAGAGCTAGGTACTAGAGACCTAGATTTATCAAGAGAGCATTCCCGTCATATAACGTAATCTTCATTATACCACCCTTGGACAACGTTAGGCTACGAGCTGCATGCTCGCCCATTGTTGCCCTGCCTTGATACCCCAGCTAGACTTTATTAACTGAGCAGACACTGGATAGAGATAAGCCCCATTATTATATGTAGGGCCATTGTTGTGGTCATTTGTTTTATTGAGGAATATAGTGGGCATGTTATTTTTTTTTTTGGCAAAGTAGTATAGCACTTGAGAGTCTTCAGACATTTTTGGCAAGTGAATAGTGCTACATAGGAGCTTGGGTACATTTTTTTTTTTTTTATAAACGTGAGAATTTTTGGTGGACACAATGGGAGACGAATCAGAACACAGTGGTGGGTCAGGTCACGATACAGGCTCGGAGGGAGAAAGACCTGTGGAGTGGCTAGTCGATAGCGAGGAGGGTGCTAGAAGATTTTTAGAGGTGCCCCTTACCGCTGCCAGGGTGTTGAAGCTGAATAAGTATGGCTTAAAGTGTGTGGCAGGTCTTCAGGGTCACCAGGGTTTAAGTGGCATGAGGAAAGATCAGCTGAGGACTTTGATATTGGGTTTAGAAGGGAGAGACCTGGGTGGAGAGGCGACTGGGGGCCCCGGTCCCCAGCCCCCCCTCCACTCTACCCCCGTATCAAACGTCAGGGTGCCTGAATTTAGTACATACCCCCAAGTTGATGGTCAATGGCAGCGTGGAATTCAATCACAGGGACCCTCTCCATTAAATGCACCTTCCCCTCCTCAAGGGTTGACTCCAGATTTGTTGTTTCGGCTTGAGATGGCCAAGGTTGAGGCTGACGAGAGACAGGCTAGTGTGCAGGCTGAGGCTGCAGAGAGAACAGCTATACGAGAGGCTGAACTGCAGGCAGAGTCTACTAGGTATCGGGCTGACAGGGAGCTGGAGAGATCTCGAGTGGAGGTAACAGGGCGAAATATTGGGTGAGGTAACAGACATCGGGACCAATCTTTGTCGCACCTGTTGAAGCTAGTCCCTGTATTTGATGAGTCGGGTGTCACCGAAGTTTTCATGAGATTCGAGAAGAAGTGCCAGATCCACCAGTGGTCTGGGGAGAAGTGGGCAGCCCTTGTTTCCTCTAGACTTGTGGGCAAGGGACTCAAGGCTTATGATGCATTGCCTATAGAGTCGTGTATTATCTATGAGGAACTCAAGGAGGCTGTCCTGAGAGCATACGAACTACAACCAGAGACGTACAGGTTGAAGTTCCGGGGTGTTACCAAGGGTCGGGAGAGCACCTTTTTGGAACATGCCCGGGAGCTGTCCGATGCTTTTGGGAATTAGCTGAGGTCGGAGAAAGCTACTACGTTTGACGACATTAAACAGTTGGTGCTTTTAGAGCAGTTTTTCATATGCACGGGTGGCGACCTGACGTTAAACCTGAAAGAAAAGCAACCAAAAACTCTACAGGAGGCAGCTGAGATGGCTGACCTCCGGCTATCACTAATTCGTGGGTGCGGGTCTGCCCAGCGTAGTGAGGCAGGTAACAAGGGGTGTGACGCCCCACGGAACGGAACGGAAGTATATAGGAAAGGTGAAGCAAGTAATCAAATTTACCCTAGTGATACGACCTACGCCAAGGCCGATTTTACACTCCAGATACCCAGTTTAACGTATGGGTGGGACAAGGCGAACACGAGAGAAGGCCTGCCCAATGGCCACTGAGCAATCCTGGTGGCTAACCAAGTTCTCAGTCTCGTGTGTTGATTGGTTGTAGGAAGCCACCAATCAGGCCCCTGAATTCATTTTAGCCACCATGAATCCAGGTACTCATTTTCGTCTGAGTGAGACGGAACTGACAGGGAATGGAGTTTGTTCAACACTCCTGGGCTACTTGAACCCTGGTGGCAAGCCAGGGAAATTTCACCCACCCCTAGGGCAACATCTGGTCAATGTCGGTACAAAAAAAAAAAGAAAACAAAAAACTAACTAAAAAAAGAAAGATGCCCCACCCCCCCCGAGTTAGTGATATACCTTATGCAAACAAGTACAAGAGCCATGATACCAAGACTGACCACAAGACTAGCACCGTCCTGTTTAAGAAGGGGCCGGGCCCTTCCCAGTACCAAGGGAAGCCCAAAGGGGAGTTGGAGTGTTATCATTGTCATAAAAAGGGGCACTTTGCAAGAGTCTGTCCTAGCAAACCACCTACAGCAGCTGTGTCTTTGGCCTGCAACATTGGTGTGTCTCCGAAGTCGTCTGAGTTTGCCCGGGGCAGTTCGTCAGAGGCTGAGGCACAGCCAATGCAGAAGCACCTGGGAGGCTCGAACCCTGCTCAGGATGTTTTTTGCGACCATAGAGGGCGGGGTTGCGTGATGTGGGTGGGGCGCAAGTATGGAGTAGAGGTCTTGCATGATACAGGTGCTTCCCAGACTCTGATGAAAAACTTGACTGGCTACCCTATAAACGCGGCTCGGGTGGTAGTGGTGCAGGGTATTAATGCAACTCGGTCATACCCGCTGGTGCGGTTGGAGTTGGAGGTGGATGGTGTGGCACGTGAATTGGATGTCGGGATTGTGGAGGAACTGCCAGTGGAGGGCGTCGACCTTCTTCTCGGCAACGACTTTGCAATGCCCGCTTCTGAGGTTCTACCCTTAGTCGTTGCCGAGAGGCCGGCCGACGTGAGTAGGGAAGAGCAAGAGTGGGTCGAGCGGTGCCAGACACAACCCATGGCGTGTGTTGTCACCCGAGCTCGGGCAGCTAAAGTGTCACAGCCTAGTCCTCCGTCTTCAGACCAGCGGAGGAACGATCAACAGGAGGAGGCTAAAACTGGAGTTGGTTTTAACAGTTTTGACTCGGCGGCTCTCCTGGGTGATTCAGTATTAGCACCATTACTTAATTCTGGAGTAGCCCCTGGGCCTGTCATCGAGAGTGATGAGGCTGGGCATGACGAGTCTCCACGACAGCAACGTTATGTACATCGAGAGAGACAGAGGGAGCAGCCCAGTATCGGGGAAGGTCATTCATTGCTCCGGGAGCAGTTAGATCGCTTGGCACCCTCAGATATACGTCGGTTGCAACTAGAGGACCCTGAGCTCCAAACGTGTGCTAATGGAGCTGTAGAGCTCGACGAGGACGGCGATGCACAGCCAGGAGATTTTTTTTATTTAGAAGGCATTCTCTATAGGCGTTTTCAAGACCCTAAACGTAGTTGGCAAGAGGGGTCCGGAGTAGTGGACCAGTTGGTGGTGCCACGGGAGTGCAGGGATAGCCTACTTAGGTTGGCGCAGGACATCTAGGGGTGAGAAAAACGGTGGCGGCTTTAGAAAAATTGTTTTGGTGGCCGGGGTTGAAGGGGCAGGTGGTAACCTGGATAGCAAGGTGTCATACGTGCCAGAGGGTTGGAAAACCTAACCAAACAATTCCGAGAGCCCCGTTGCACCCCATTCCTGTCAATGGACCGCCCTTCAGTAAGGTCATCATTGATATGGTCGGACCCCTACCCCCTACTAGTGCCGGTAATAAATTTCTATTAACTATCATGGATGTGGCCACTCGTTATCCTGATGCATATCCAACGAGAAATGGCACGGCGAAAACTGTTGTCCGGAACCTGCTCTTTTATTGCTCGCGGTATGGTTACCCGCAAGAGGTGCAATCGGACCAAGGTTCTAATTTTACATCTAATCTGTTCAAACAAACTATGATTCAGCATGGCATCAGCACTGTCGTCTCTTCTGCGTATCATCCGGAGAGTCAAGGGGTGTTGGAGAGGTGGCACGCCATGCTGAAAAGCATGCTTCGATGTTACTGCGCAGAGAACGGAAAGGATTGGGACCTTGGTCTGCCGTATGTTTTGTTCGCGGCAAGAGAAGTACCTGGAGAGAGTCTCGGTTTCAGTCCGAATGAGCTTGTTTTCGGGCATCAGGTGAGGGGCCCTCTCCACATGGTGAAGGAGATTTGGGAGGGTACCGCTAAGCCATGTTCTATGTTGAGATACGTCCTCGAGAGCAGAGAGAGAATGCTTAGAAGTCTGGAGCTGGCCTGGCGTAATTTGGTGAGTTCGCAGGCCTGTATGAAGGACAGGTACGATACTAAGGCGAAACTCCGGGAGTTTCAGGTAGGTCAAGAGGTATTGGTCCTGTTGCCTTTGTCAGGTCATCATCTGGCTGCCAAGTACGCTGGGCCTTATCGGGTGGTGTCAAAGATCTCCGATCTAGATTACCTCGTTGCCACTCCAGACCGGAAGAAGCGTAACCAACTATGCCACATTAATTTGTTGAAGGAGTATGTGAGGCGCCCACCTGAGTCACTAGCTGTCCCTGTGTTGACCTGCTGCGGTCATGGTGGAGAAGGAGAGGGGGGCAGCAATGATCAGGTGGATGATAACTGGGATTGTCATGTCTCGGCTGATCAGTGGGCGGGGAATTCGAGCCAATGTGCGCATGATGCTCTGGCGCACCTGCCGGAGGAACAGCAGGTGGCAGTGCAGCGCCTGTTCGATTCATACCCCGCTGTATTTGCCGAGCACCCAGGCCTCACTACTCAAGCGGTGCATGATGTCGATGTAGGAGAGCACCCCCCCTTCAAGTCGATACCTTATCGGGTGCCACCCATTAAACTCCCAGCGCTCAGGGATGAGCTGGAGTATATGCTGGCGAGAGGCTTGATCGAGAAGGGGGCAGTACGGTGGACTTCTCCTGTCACTCTGCAGCCCAAACATGATGGAAAAGTTCGGTTCTGCATTGACTTTAGGCGGTTGAACTGGTTGACCCCCACCAATGCATATCCTCTTCCCCGGGTGGATGACAGTGTGGATAAGATCGGGAAAGCAAGGTACTTGACCAAGGTAGACCTCGTCAAAGGCTACTGGCAAGTACCACTGTCTGAGCGGGCTAAAGAGGTGTGCGGGTTTGTGGTGGATGGCAGTACTTACCGTTGCAACGTGATGCCATATGGTCTGAAAAATACACCGGCCACTTTCCAGAGCTTAATGAACGACATTGTAGCAGACATCCCAAACTGTACTGTCTACTTTGATGACGTGATCATTTATGACAACGATTTCCAAAGTCACTGTGAGCACATAGAAGCCTTATTTAGTCAACTTAGTAAAGCAGGCTTGGTGGTTAATCTGGGCAAGTGTGACTTTGTGCAAGCCACGGTGCAGTATCTGGGTTTGTGGTTGGGTTAGGGCAGGTGAGCCCGCCCCAACAGAAGATACAGGCTATCGACTTGTTCCCCAGGCCGACCACCAAGCGGCAGATCATGAGATATTTGGGTATGATTGGGTATTACCGCCGCTTTATAAGAGGCTATTCTACTGTGTTAGCTCCTTTGACAGATCTACTAGCCAAAGATAAAAAGTTCCGCTGGTCACCTGAGTGTGAGCAGGCGTTTCGAGTAGTTAAACACCTTTTATGCACTCACCCTATCCTCAGGGCCCCGGACTTAGAACGACCATTTCAGTTGGCGACTGATGCCAGCGGAGTAGGGGCTGGTGCCGTACTTTTGCAGACAGACGAGGAAGGTCTTGAGCATCCAGTCAGTTTCTTTTCAAAGAAATTTAATTCAGCACAGAAAAACTATTCGGTTGTTGAAAAGGAACTGCTGGCAATCGTGTTAGCGCTCAGACACTTTGAGGTCTATGTTCCTGCATATGGGCCAGTCGTGGTAGTGTATACCGACCACCACCCGCTTAAATTCCTCAATCAATTCCACAACCGGAATATGAGGCTGACCAGATGGTCGCTCATGTTGCAAGAGTACAACTTAGACATTCGCCATATTGCCGGTTGTGAGAATGTGATTGCGGACTGTTTGTCGCGGGTGGAGGATCCGGGGTAGGCTACCACAGTATGTTGGTATAGCCTCCTGTCTTGGCTCGCGGTGTATTTTTGCGCTGGTGCTTGTTGGCTCGCGTGTGTAGCATCAGTGTAGGGTCGCAGGGCAGGAGTTGTTGGCTTTGATTAGAAGAAAATTAGGCTACATCTATAGTAGCCGCCAAAAACAACATTAAAATAAAATATGAAGAATTAAATAAAAACTCTTTCTTTTTAATAATTAATTTTAAGATAATATTGTAGCTGAGTACTGAGTGCAGATGATTTTCCCTCAGTAGGCTGTGCTTCTTAAAGCTCGCTCTGGGAGCACAATGTTATGAATTAATGTATTATATTTGGGAAGGGTGATAAGATTTTTTTATATAAAAATTTTGTTGTATTTTTTTTTTTGAGGAGACTGAGCTTGCATTCCATGAGTGGCAGAGTGGTTAGGAGTGGCAGATTCTAGCGACATTCTGCCTGTTCAGATATGGGCTCATGGTTGAGTGTCCCATATCTTGGGGGGGGTGTGACGCCTCCCGGCGTTAGCAGAATGGTTGCGTGGGGCATTGCAGCTCGCTAGCGCTCGCCAGGATGGGGGGATAGGCTACAGTTGTCCTAGAATGATCTGCTTTATTTCATTAGTGTCGTGTTGCCACAGACAGTCTAGAAATGGTCTTTGTTTTGGTCTGTGGCCGCGTCTTATATTTTATATTCGCTATAATATAAATGTTGCTTGTGTGGGAGGCGAGCGAGAGAGTGTGAGGGAGTACACCCGGCAGCGAGGTGAGCTATGACGCGGCTCGCTTGGGCGCTGACGGCGTTGGCGGCCGGGTGGTCAACTAGTCCCTTCCCGTCGCTGCCTCGTGTTCTTTACCAGCTCAGAGCTTGCCTGACACGCGTATCGCCTACATCCATTGCAATTCTGTCCCCCATACTCGCGACTTTGCATACTATTTCTCTCTCTCGACTTCTCCTTTCTCATTCTCTAATTTTTATTAAACTCAACATCCCTTCTGGTTTCAGCATAGATGTTCACCGTCGACCAGTCGTATTGTACGCGAAGCTCTCAGATATTTCCATGTATTAGGTTAAGGAGGTATTATGCTTTATTGAGGTTTAGAGAGACGGACTTTTCCGTATGTGTCCTCTCTCGGGAAGGTTGTAGACCGGTATATGTCTCCCTGGCAAGGTGTTGAGTGATTCTGCTTGGTTATCTAAAGCTAGACTAGGGGTAAGGTTACTGTGTCGTTGTCTCTGATGTGTGCAGTGTTAGCTAAGCTCTGCACGACATCGACAGGTACTGTGGGAGCCTAAGTTGTCTTCGGGGTTGGTTTACTTTGCGAGCACAGCGCTGTGGTGTGAGAGGGCCATAGCCTATCCCTCACAACATAGTGCTGCCTCTTTGTGTTGACTTCTGAGGGATCGCCAGGATAGAGCTAGGTACTAGAGACCTAGATTTATCAAGAGAGCATTCCCGTCATATAACGTAATCTTCATTATACTACCCTTGGACAACGTTAGGCTACGAGCTGCATGCTCGCCCATTGTTGCCCTGCCTTGATACCCCAGCTAGACTTTATTAACTGAGCAGACACTGGATAGAGATAAGCCCCATTATTATATGTATGCAGCATTATTATTCACTGCACTTTTGAGCCGAGGTTGTTGTTGAGTTGCACAACCCGAGTAGGCTGTGTTGTGCCACGAAGCATTTCTTTAGTTGTCGAGCATTACTACCTTTGCGCAGTCTTTATTATTCGCCTGCCCATTATTACTATATGTCCTAGCATTTATTGTGACCCGTATTCTGCATTATAATAATATTGTTCAAGATTCTTTACGAACATCTTCCCAGCATCAGACTTATTTCAGAAGTTTCCAGTTGATGTTGCAGGACTAGCATTGCACTTTCTTTAATATAGGAGTGCCAGTTATTTGAGTATCTACCGTAACGTTAATTAATCACGTTAACTATCTTTTCTTTGTGTAACATAATCGAGTAATCTTTTACTGTTTGAGAATAGGCTGTTTCATTGAGCGTCAGCCTAGTGTGTGTGCACCAGTTACCGAGTCATAGGATACCTCGTTGTCCAGGGACGACTCAGGGCGGTAATGGTGTCTTGTTTTCCAGTGTTTAAGGCAGGGGTTGGATCTAGTGTTACCGTTGTTGCTTTTTGCCATTATCTAGTCCAATGTTGAAGAGCCCTGTGTCTTTGAGAACCTGGATCGTAACACAGTATATCGCCAATTACGGGAGGATGGGCGTATTTATTGGATCTGTTTTGTATTTTTGTTTCTTTATTAGTTTCCTCCCTAGATGGGCGTATTTACAGGTATTTAATTATTTATGTATTATTTATTGTTTTAGTTTCCTCCCTAGACCTCCATCGAGCTTAGAAAAACACCCCCTAGACCCCCCTCAACATAAATGAATACATTTTTCGGTAGAAAAATGTCCCGGCCGAAGGCCGATTCCTCTTATAATTACAGGCTCGCTATCGCTCGCCAGGAAAAAATCGACACCTAATGGCACGATAGGTCTTAAAATTTACAACAAAATGGAGCTAAAGATATCAACATCGCCAAACTAATGGGCCAAACATCTTAAAATATGAAAACTAGTGGGGCTAAACATGAGGGAAAAGAAGGTCCAGAAAAACGGCCTGTTTCCCCTTAACTTGTCCACGCCAAACAGTATATTGCCAATTAAGGCAGGATGGGCGTATTAAGGCAGGATGGGGCGTATTAGGCAGAGGCCGAGTGCCCGTATGTAAGGCAGGAATGGCTTTAAGGCAGGATGGTTGCTTAAGGCGATTGGGCGTATTAAGGCAGGATGGGCGTATTAAGGCAGGATGGGCGTATTAAGGCAGGATGGGCGTATGCAGGATGGGGTATTATAATATTAATAGGCAGGATGGCGTATTAAGCATTAATATTACAGGATGGGCCATTAAGGCATGGCGTATTAAGGCAGGATGGGCGTATTAAGGCATCCATTAGATCATTTACATTTTGGTTTATTAGTTTCCTAAACCATCAATCTTACAAACACATTAGATCACCTCGATCAATCTTACAAACAGCCATTAGATCACCTCCATCAATCTTACAAACATCCATTAGATCACCTCCATCAATCTTACAAACAGCCATTAGATCACCTCCATCAATCTTACAAACATCCATTAGATCACCTCCATCAAACATCCATTAGATCACCTCCATCAATCTTACAAACAGCCATTAGATCACCTTTCTAGATTTATTTGCACGTTTTTCGGTAGGAAAACTCGGTCGGTTCTTCCAAAATTACAGGCTCACTATCGTTTGCCAGGAAAAAAAATCGACACCTAAATAGCACGAAAGGTCTTAATATTGACAAAGAAATGGGACGAAAGTTCTTAAAATCGACAAACAAATGGGCCGAACGTCCTTTAATCTGAAAAATAATGGGGCATAACACGAGGAAGAAGGGGGACCAGAAAAACGGCCCATCTTCCCTTACGAGGTATATAAGGTATGTACAGTCGCGCTAATAAGTCATGTCTCGGCACCAAGTATGTTTTGATCAATAATTGGTATCAGCAATGTCTAAGCTTCATTTCTTCATATCGAGTGAAATATACGAACATTTTCCTACACTTACCCACCCTATTCAACATCTGACAGACATTAATACAGCACAGAGCAAGCCAAACATAATGACAGCTGGGACATGACTTATTAGCACGATCGTAACCCCCCCCCCCCACCCCAATCATTTGCGTTATTCATACCATATCGAATTCTGGTAATGACTGGCCGATCCCATGTTGTACGGAGCGAGCCACTTTATGAACATTGCTCATTATTGCTAATGAACACATGTCATTATTGCTAATGAACACATGTCATTATTGCTAATGAACACATGTCATTATTGCTAATGAACACATGTCATTATTGCTAATGAACACATGTCATTATTGCTAATGAACACATGTCATTATTGCTAATGAACACATGTCATTATTGCTAATGAACACATGTCATTATTGCTAATGAACACATGTCATTATTGCTAATGAACACATGTCATTTTGCATTTTGATTGTTATTGATTGGCAACATTAGCATATCATGTACTACTCATATACCGGTATATATATGCTGTATATATATATATATATATATATATATATATATATATATATATATATATATATATATATAACCGTCCTGGGGGTGTAATGGTTAAGGTGGCAAAAATCTGTGTGTGATAACCCAGGTTCGAATCCCGGCGGATCATATATACTTTAATTAATTTCATTGGGGGTGTTTGGCGTTGTGGTGAAATGAATAAAATATAGCATCCATAACGCTGAATATAATGATACCAAAGGACCAATGACAGATGTGTGTGGAACTCTATATGATGTGACAAAATCACTTGTCAATAGCAAGCAGGGCATTTAACTAACTTGTTATGTGGCCGGTGTTTCTTGACTTGTCAATAGCAAGCAGGGCATTTAACTAACTTGTTATGTGGCCGGTGTTTCTTTACTTTTAGCCCGCCGGGCATTAACTCTCTTTTGTTGTGTGGCCAGTGGAAGCAAGGTAGGGCCGTAGCAGGTGGTTTCCCACCTGAGGTGCCCTTAAGGGGAGGTATTCAGTTTGTTCCCTAGACCTCCATCAAGCTTAAAATTACACCCCCTTGACCCCTTTGAAGATAAATTTGTAAATTTTTCGGTAGAAAAATGTCCAGGCCGAAGGCCGGTTCCTCTTAAATTACAGGCTCGCTATCGCTCGCCAGGAAAAGATTGACACCTATATGGCACGAAAGGTCTTAACATTAACATAAATGGGGCTAAAGTTCTTAAAATCGCCAAACTAATGGGGCGAACGTGTTAAAATCTCAAAAGCAATGGGGCTAAACATGAAGGAGAAAGGGGTCCAGAAAAAAATCCCCTCAAGTGGAAATCTCCCCTTAAAGCAAACAAGAACAAGATGTGACAAAATGTAATGTCCATGCAAATGTTGTCTACCTGTTAAGGGGAGGTATTTAGTTTGTTCCCTAGACCTCCATCAAGCTTAAAATTACACCCCCTCGAGTCCCTTTCAAGATAAATTTGTACATTTTTCGGTAGAAAAATGTCCCGGCCGAAGGCCGGTTCTTCTTAAATTAAAGGCTCGCTATCGCTCGCCAGGATAAAATCGACACCTGAATGGCACGAAAGGTCTTAATATGGGGTGAAAGTTCTTAAAATCACTAAACTAATGGGGCAAACGTTTTATAATATCAAAAGCAATGGGGCTAAACATGAGGGAGAAAGGGGTCAAGACAAAAATCCCTCAAGTGGAGATCTCCCCTTAACCCCTTCTGTACCGGCGACGTATTTTTCATTTTTGTCTAGCTATATTTCCACGATTTTGTGCAGTTAAAAAAGGCTCTGTGGCAGTAAGAAGGATTAAGGCTCTGTGGCAGTAAGAAGGATTAAGGCTCTGTGGCAGTAAGAAGGATTAAGGCTCTGTGGCAGTAAGAAGGATTAAGGCTCTGTGGCAGTAAGAAGGATTAAGGCTCTGTGGCAGTAAGAAGGATTAAGGCTCTGTGGCAGTAAGAAGGATTAAGGCTCTGTGGCAGTAAGAAGGATTAAGGCTCTGTGGCAGTAAGAAGGATTAAGGCTCTGTGGCAGTAAGAAGGATTAAGGCTCTGTGGCAGTAAGAAGGATTAAGGCTCTGTGGCAGTAAGAAGGATTAAGGCTCTGTGGCAGTAAGAAGGATTAAGGCTCTGTGGCAGTAAGAAGGATTAAGGCTCTGTGGCAGTAAGAAGGATTAAGGCTCTGTGGCAGTAAGAAGGATTAAGGCTCTGTGGCAGTAAGAAGGATTAAGGCTCTGTGGCAGTAAGAAGGATTAAGGGCTCTGTGGCAGTAAGAAGGATTAAGGCTCTGTGGCAGTAAGAAGGATTAAGGCTCTGTGGCAGTAAGAAGGATTAAGGCTCTGTGGCAGTAAGAAGGATTAAGTGATATAGTTCGAAGGCTGTTAACCCTCTCCGACATATGACGCGATTTTGAGCCGATTAGGGATACTTTAAAGCCTTTGTTACCATCAGGGGTATTTAGAAACCTTTAGTTTAGTTACTTCAACCTCTGCAGTTGTCTTTGAGTTAGCTGTGTTGAGCCTATTGGGGATACTTTAAAGCCTTTGTTACCATCAGGGGTATTTAGAAACCTTTAATTTATTAGTGGCCCCTCCATCATTGACGAACATGCCTATTACATAAGGCATCCTCTTCAAACACTAATCCGCCGTAGTTTTGAATCTACCGCGCAGAGCATTTAAAAAACTGAGGAGCCTTCATCATGAGCGCACGCGACCTCACTCATGGCTTCAGTCATTATGAATTGGGTTCTCACTACGAAAAAACTTCGTAAAAAATAAAAACAAAAAGAAAATAAGAATAACTATCTAATAAGCTTTCCATCATATCGTGGATGTACTTGTGTGGATCTCTGACCAGACGCTGATTCAGGCGTCATTCCTCCTTCTCTGCTCTGCGCTCAGCCTGCCCGGACGTGCCTCCCCACGCTCCGCTAGTTCCGCATTCGTTGCGTCCCTAGTGAGTTTTTTCTCATTTGTTTACTCCAGGATGTATCGAGTAAGGTTAGGATAGGCGTAGCAGGAGTGTCCTGGGCTGGTTGCCCGCAGTGCAGTGTATTTTGGGTCGAGTGTATGGGGCATCTATTTCGGATGTACCCTCGTGGTCCCGTTGTGGACATGTGAACTTTTTCACAGTTGAGTTAGTTTGTGATGCAGGCGGCTTTCACTACGCGTTATTTATTGCTGCCTTTTATCTTTCTGATGAGGTAAGCTTTGTTTTCTGACGTTCCCAGCGTATTTTTCTTCACTTGGTGAAGTTTTTTCTGGGTCCCGAGTCAGTCTTCCCTTTGTCGGAAGTATTTGCTACGGTGGTGTGTTGGCGGTGGTTCCTGTTGTGATATTTCCAGTGTTTGTGTATATTTCAACATTTATTATGCCGTCTACCTAGGCCTAGCCAGCCGCTCGTAGCTTTGCCACATGTACTAGTGTTATTGTTTATTATTTATAAATATGCCCTACTGTGTCATGTGTATCCGGGTTTTAGTTGTGTATTGGCTAATTCCTCGGACTATAATTGTTTCCTGGTTTAGTTGTGTATTGGCTAATTCCAAGGATTATTGAGTGACCTTGGGTTAGTCGTGCGTGGCTCTCCTTGTGTCTCTTGTTTGTTCAGATGGTGTCTGTTCAGGGTGGGTTTCCTTCCGGCGGGTTTTTTCTCGGTTTCACCATGAAAAAATCCCGGCCAAGAGCCGTGTTGGGCCACACGTGGTTGTTAACACTGGCTTGTTTCCCCGGCGTTGGGGTGTCTGTGGCTCTCCAGGACTGCGTCTCTGTGGGTGCCTGGTTTCAGGCCTCCTTTGATTCCCGGCAGGATGGCTGTACCCATCTATAAAACGTTGTTCATGCGAACATACGTTATGTAGTTTTTCTACCCGGTTTTACAAAAACCACATGAAAAACCTAGCTGTTGTTTTAGGCTTTCCTCCCCGGCGATCTTTTACAAAGAAGTGGGGACAGGAACTTATGGGGTTAACGTTTGGACATCTCACCCGGCGGGTGTACCTGGGTAGGGTGGGATGAACGACTTATGTCTTTCAGTTAGTTAACCAATCCATTTTAAGTGATACTATGTGTATCGCCGCCTTTACACTTACGGCGATTGAAGGTTCAATTAGGTTAATATCGATTCTTCACACCCGGTGGGTGCTCCTAGGTGGAGGAACTAAGGAATTTACAAAATTCGATTTCGATTTAACCACTTAATTTAGTGATACAATTAGGTATCGCCGCCTTCAAACTTACGGCGATCTTTTGTGACAATTCGTTAGACATCAGATCTCGTATCATCCTGCCCTGTGCTATTCTACTAAAATATTTCAAGGGCCGGCGTCTTTATGGGGGGTTGCTTTGTTACAAAATTGAATCTTGAGACAGTCACCACCACCAAGAGACTATAAGCGCCATGCTGGACCGTTGTATTATATCAGAGGGTATTCTTCACTTTCTTTAACAAAAGATTTGTTTAGATATTCTGAACCCCGCCGCGTAGCGAGCTGTGTTCGTTGTGTCATTACATCTCGTTACCCGGCGGGTTATTAACACTTGTGTGCGAACATGTTGGGTTAACCTTATGAGCATTAATTCCTGGAAATTTTCTTTTTTTGCAGAGCTGAGCTCCGGCGGACCAATACAGACCCGACGGTAGTTTTCTCCCACCAGTCTCTGTCATGGCTACCGTGGCCCCAGTTTTTGCTTTGTTCACTACCCCTGCTTGTGCTGGTATCCCTATTTTTGCGCATACCCTTTGCATAAGGTGTGTTAAATGTCTAGACCGTTCAAGGGGTCTCTGGGTTATGCGTAATTGTTCTTTTTGCTCCCAATTAGCTGTAAAGGTCCTTTGTGATAATGATAAGACCGCGGCGGTAGCGTTGAGAGAGGTCAGGCAACAGATGTCAGCCTACACTACCATTGTTGCGCATAAATCACTTCAATGTGACAACGTCCCACTTTGGGATAGATTGCTCTCCGAACACCCTCCCCCTAAACGTTCCTCTAGACTCTAGAGTCTATACTAGAGTCTATACTCGTGACTCTAGAGTCTAGAGTCACGAGTATTAAGCCGGCGGAGACTGGTCAGGGTTCTGTATCTTCTGCTGCTACACCTAAACGCCCAAGAGAGCCTACACCCCCGGTATCCGCCTCCTCGTCTCGGGCGAGATCTCGGTCTAGGTCTCCTCTTAGACACCAGTCATCTAGTCGTGCCTCTTCACCGGCGAGTAAGAAGAGTAGGACGGAAGGTTCCACCAGTGGTCACGGCGAGGAATCCTCCAGATCTAAGAATAGTTCGCGGTCACACCGTAGCCATAAATCCTCCAAAAAGGATTCACATAAACGGAAGTCCTCTCGACATTCACCAACTTCTAGTGCATCTCATCGTACCTCTACCCCAGACAGAGTTTGTGTTAAGGCCCAAGAGTCCAGTGCAGCGCCTGTCCCAAAAGAGGATTTGCCACTTAATATTTTAACCCTGGAATTGGAAAGTTCAGGGGGTTCAGTAATTGAGAATGTTTCAGACTCTCAAGAGAGCGTAGGCCAGGGCCTCGGTGTTTGGCGGTTTGCTCAACCAGGGTCTGACCACCCACGTCCGACTCAAACGAGTCACACAGTAGCCGATGTCCACAGGGACGCGGCGATCCCATCCTCTATCCCAGACTTATCTTGGCAACAAGGTACCCCTGCCTCGGCGGGGTCTTCTCAGGAGGATCAGGAGGAGAAAGACGAAGTTTCAATAATTTCGGAGATGGAAGGACAAGGGTCAGGCTCAGGCTTGGACGCCGCACAGGATACTAATGATTCACCTGTAAGTTCTTTATCAAACCAGTTTGTTACGGCACAAGAAATTAATCGGCTGCTTACTCATGCTTTATCTAAATTTTTTGGCCAACAACAGGAAAAGCCCACAATGGACTTGGGGGCTCCCACGACAAGTTCTACGGTACGGCCTCTGATGACTTCGATTGATTTATCTAAGATCCCTAACCCTCCCACTCTGTTAACCTCAGGGATCACTAGGCCTGCTACGGCGGCATTGACAACTTCAAATGTCAGGGTCATAACGGATGTCAATCCACCCCCTCTAGACAAAGCGCCTCTTAGAAAGGTAGCTATGCCCTTACTTTATGGGCCAGACGAGTCATGGGTTCTTTTGAACCCCTCTAAACCAGAGCTTGCCCAACCTACCTTGTCAGGGGAACTCCCGGTACCGCGTGAGTGGGTCATCCAGGGCAATAAGTCAAAGAAATTAAGGGCCGTGGATACTTTGGGTAATGTTCTGGACGTAAACATCAAGGCTATACCTAGTTATTATCACCAAGATTATTTTGTGTATGCTTCTAAGCCTGCTTTACCCCCTGCCTCAGCTTCAAAACTATTTTCAGACTGGTCTAAGCTGGATGGGTTTAATGATATTAAGACTCTGTCAGCTCTCACTCCTGAACTAGATTTACAGACCGTCACAGACGACGCAGCTAATCCAGTTTTGAAGGTGGGACAGTTGGGACCAGGACCTTGGGTAGATTGGGAGGTAGAGGCTCAAAACTTTGCAACCACTTTCACTTCTAAATCTTCCCACCAGATCCCTCAAGATACTCATTCATGGTTCTCCATGCCGGTGGGTTCTGCCGGCGGAGTCCCGTCAGCTTTGTTCTCATTTCTAGCTGCCCCTAAGATTAATCTTTGTGAGCTGAAGGACCCGTTCACTACCCCTACCCCTACTCACCTAGACAGAGAATTTAGGCTACGGGGAAAAGCTTTTCGCCTGTTCTCGCAGTACATAGTATCTCAGCAGGTGGCTAAGTCTTTACTACGGTCCACTCAGGCAATCGCAGATGCGGATGCTCGAAGATCGGTTGAGTTATCCCGGCGACTGATTCTTCAGTCGTCAATCCAATCCTTGGGTGACATACGCACCGCCTTGCTTGAGGCTGTACGAGCACGACAAGATCTTAGGATGTCGTTAGTTCGCAAGCTACCTGATCGCATTGCTAATCAGGTGGTTATGTCACCAGTGCTTACTCCCTCTTTAATGACCCCTGAAGTGTGGCGAACGGTGTTCAATATGGCACAGGCCGTTAAGCACAGTCCCACCCCTTCTAAGAAACCTGCATTTAACTTCCCCAAACCCAGGCCTACTACTAAAGCTCAGCCAGGGGGATCTAAACCTTTTCTTCCGCCTAAGTCCTCCCACTCCCCCCAGGGTCAGTACAGGCATAGACAGAGTAGGTTTTCAGGTCAGAGAGGACGCGGCCAGAATAAACCAGGTCAGGGCCAGTCTTCGGCCAACACCTGCCAGCCGGCAAAGCGTCCAGCACCACCAACCCCACCATCAAAAAACTAAAGTCTCTCTCACTCCCGGTGCCTACCTTAAGGCCAGAGGAACCGAGGGTAGTACAGCCGGCGAACCCTTGTCTGCTAACTGGGTCGTTCCGAACGTGTCACCAAGCATGGCCGTTAAACACTTGGGCACGGATGGTGGCACGCAAAGGCATCACTTGGCAGTGGCTCCGGCGACCTCGATTACGTCAGCCGACAACGGCGAATTTTGTTTCTTTAGAGGTGGAGTCACTAGCCCAGGAAATGATTGCCAAGAATGTCATCATCGCGGTCCCACCAAATTACCCTGTATTCACGTCCAAACTATTTTTGGTTCCCAAAAGGGACAGTGTTCAGATGAGGCCGGTCGTAGACCTGTCTTATCTGAATCTTCACATTCACAACGAATCTTTCAGAATGTTAACAGTACACCAAATCAGCCTAACACTTCCACCGGGAGGTTGGATGTGTTCACTAGACCTGACAGACGCCTATTGGCACGTATCGGTCAACAAAAGATTTCAAAGGTTTTTGGCCTTACGGATCAGGCACCAACATTTTGTTTTTCAGAGGATGCCGTTCGGCTTGAACCTAGCACCTCGATTATTCACAAACTAGTCCGGCAAGCCCTGATGCCATTGTTAAAACAGGGGATCAGAGTGTTGTGGTATCTAGACGACTGGCTGGTGGTGGCAGAGACACAACAATTATGCATAAAACATGTCAATATCATTTTAAATCATGTCAAAACTCTAGGCTTCAAGGTAAATCTGGTAAAGTCAAACCTTGTTCCCTCACGAGTAATTCAGTGGATAGGGGTGGTCTGGGACACCGCCGCTCTCACTCTGAGTCAGAGTGTGGACAATCGCAACAGGTTTCGCAGGAAACTGTTCAGGTTTCTTCACAGTCTGACTACGACGCGAAGGGTCTGGGAGTCTCTGGTCGGCTCTCTCAACTGGATTCAACTAACTGTCAAGTTGGGCCGGTTGAAAGTAAAACGATTAATATGGAAGGCAACAAATATTTCCCGCTCTTACCGGCGGGAAAATTATGGCCCATCCCGAAATTAATCCACACCTTACTAGCGGTCTGGGCGAAGAGGGAAACATTGCACTCAATAATGTCATGGACCTCTCCTCCACCAACGGTATGGGTAGACACGGATGCGTCAGGCACAATAGGGTGGGGATTTCAGTCAAATCAGGGGCACCAGGGTCAGGGGCTTTGGTCCCACTTAGAAATCTCTCACATCAATGTCAAAGAATTACTAGTCCCCTTGTATTTCCTTCAGGCTCACGGCCCGGCGTTACGGGGCAAGTCGGTGGCCTTCAGAATGGACAATCTGAATGCAGTCCACTGTATTCAGAAACAAGGGTCAACGAGGTCAAGGAAGTTGCTAAACGTGTTGGAAGAGATTTTTGCTCTAGCCAACAGTCTAGATATTTATCTTCACGCATCTTATCTCCCAGGCGTAGCGAACGTCTGGGCAGACGCTCTGTCCCGGAGACAGAGCACGACAGTAGAATGGGAGCTCAAGCAACCCATTTTCAACCTAATGATTGCAGAGCTCTCCCATCCACAATTGGATCTTTTTGCGTCCGAGGAGACTCACAAACTCCCTCTATACCTCACCCGCTGGGCGAAAACGCCGGCAGGGGGGCCAGACGCCCTAGTGACAGACTGGAACAGATGGAGCTCCATCTATCTGTTTCCCACCGCCAGATGCGTCACTAATGTGCCACGTAGTGAACAAACTACGAGATTATCGAGGCTTAGTCTCGCTAATCGCGCCCCTGTGGCCGGCGCAGTTGTGGTACCAGCAATTGAAAATGTGGTGCCCGGACCCGGTATCGCTCCCGGTCGGGTATTTCCACTTAGACACGATTGGCAACCTAGCGACCTCGCTGACTTTTGCATTATGGACATTCAGGAGGCCAAGTGGCTAGCACCATACGGTAGAGATGTGACCAATAAATTACTCAATCAATATACTCAGTCTACAAAACGACAGTATCAATCACATTGGCAAGCCTTTACTTCTTGGATCGTTAGAACAGAACAAACTGTACCCTCAGTGGCATTAGTTTTTAATTATTTGAATTATCTGTTTGAGCAGAAACGTTTATCTGTGGTAACATTAAAAAATCACTTAACTGCGATTAGAGTGCCCTTTTTAGACCTTACGGGTCTTTCCATACCGGTAGCGGAGGAAACAGGTTTTATGAGAGCATGTTTTAAACTCCGCCCACCTCCCCGTCAGCTCATGCCTACTTGGTCTCTGGACAAAGCTTTGTCTTTGCTTCACTCTCGTCTGTACCAAAATACTGCAGACTTTGCATTACTCTTAAAAAAGGCGGTTTTCCTTTTGGCTTTGGCCACCGGAAACAGAGGGTCTGAGCTGGCGGCGATGAGCAACACACCTAATTGTCTTAGGTTTGGTAGACTTAATGAATGTATTTCCATTGCACCCTCCCCAGGTTTTGTAGCCAAGAATGAGCATAGTGCACACGTGTTTTCTGAGTTCACGGTGCCGGCGTTAAAAAGGGGAAAGGTGCATCATAATCTATGTCCAGTGCAAGCTCTAACCAAATATTTGAGAGTAGCTCCTCGAAACCCCCAAGGTGCTTTATGGGTAGCAAGTACGGGTAAACGCTTACTTAAACGGCGATTAGCCTCTCTTCTGGTAGAAGTAATTAAAGAAAGTAATCCCGGCGTTGTGGGTCGGGCCCACGATTTACGCAAATGGGCAGCCTCTTTACGTTTCCTGAAATTTTTTCAGTCGAAGATATCGCGTCCACGCAGTTGTGGGCGTCTAATCATACATTTCTGTCTAGATACTTGTCAGTTGCTCTAGACAAACCTTCCTTACCATGTATAGCTTTAAGGCAGAGGGTCTAGGTGGCCCTGCAGTCACTTTTGTTTACTTTCACGGGAAAGGGGGGGGGGGGGGGGGTGCAGTCAGTTGACATAGGACACCCTAGACCCCGCCGAAGTATGAGAGCTGTGATACAATTTAAGGTTAAAATGTGATATGAAAATTTCTCAGCGAGAAATTGTGCTAGTACAATGTTAAGTACAAAACAACGGTGTTGTTATAGTAGTTTTAGCTGCGAAAGCAATTTAATATTAGAACAATGGAGTTCCTTTGCAATTTATCTCCAAGTTTATTTTGGGGTTTATTATGTGCACATATAAACTTATAACTTGTTATTTTTTGTCACCACTCTTTGAGTGGGGTGCCTTTGTAACTACAGATCTGTGTTCAGAATCTTCAGGGTTACCCATTTTTTGTCAGGCAGGCTTCTTTGAAGCACGCACCTGCCTGAACCCCCTTTTTCTTGTATATTTTCGGCCTACGCCGTTGTTAAATATATTTTCAAAAGTAAGAATACTATGTGGTTGTTTTTATTATCTGCTTTTCTAGAGTTATGATATGATTACGAATGTCCCCCTCCAGTCTTAGAAATCAGGCATGTTCGTCAATGATGGAGGGGCCACTAATAAATTATAGGTTTGACTCCTGTAAGGAGATAAAGAAAACCTAATATTTAGTAGTGGCCCCGTAATCATTGACGACTGGGGCCCTCCCGACCGTCCCCTTCCCATTTGTTGATGTATTGAGGATTTTGGTTTACTTGATATGTCAGTGAAGGAGGAATGACGCCTGAATCAGCGTCTGGTCAGAGATCCACACAAGTACATCCACGATATGATGGAAAGCTTATTAGATAGTTATTCTTATTTTCTTTTTGTTTTTATTTTTTACGAAGTTTTTTCGTAGTGAGAACCCAATCCATAATGACTGAAGCCATGAGTGAGGTCGCGTGCGCTCATGATGAAGGCTCCTCAGTTTTTTAAATGCTCTGCGCGGTAGATTCAAAACTACGGCGGATTAGTGTTTGAAGAGGATGCCTTATGTAATAGGCATGTTCGTCAATGATTACGGGGCCACTACTAAATATTAGGTTTTCTTTATCTCCTTACAGGAGTCAAACCTATAGTTTAGTTACTTCAACCTCTGCAGTTGTCTTTGAGTTAGCTGTGTTGAGCCTATTGGGGATACTTTAAAGCCTTTGTTACCATCAGGGGTATTTAGAAACCTTTAGTTTAGTTACTTCAACCTCTGCAGTTGTCTTTGAATTAGCTGTGTTGAGCCTATTGGGGATACTTTAAAGCCTTTGTTACCATCAGGGGTATTTATAACCTTTAGTTTAGTTACTTCAACCTCTGCAGTTGTCTTTGAGTTAGCTGTGTTGAGCCTATTGGGGATACTTTAAAGCCTTTATTACCATCAGGGGTATTTATAAACCTTTAGTTTAGTTACTTCAACCTCTGCAGTTGTCTTTGAGTTAGCTGTGTTGAGCCTATTGGGGATACTGTAAAGCCTTTGTTACCATCAGGGGTATTTGGAAACATTTAGTTTAGTTACTTCAACCTCTGCAGTTGTCTTTGAGTTAGCTGTGTTGAGCCTATTGGGGATACTTTAAAGCCTTTGTTACCATCAGGGGTATTTAGAAACCTTTAGTTTAGTTACTTCAACCTCTGCAGTTGTCTTTGAGTTAGCTGTGTTGAGCCTATTGGGGATACTTTAAAGCCTTTGTTACCATCAGGGGTATTTAGAAACCTTTAGTTTAGTTACTTCAACCTCTGCAGTTGTCTTTGAGTTAGCTGTGGGCAGAAAACTAATTTTGGAGAGGTAATTATAAGAGTGAGAGAAGAGAGGGGATCAGGAGGTCAGAAGTGTGGGAAGCCATGAAAAGAGTGAAGTTGGGGAAAGCACCCGGAACAGATGGAGTGTGTGGGGAAATGTTGAGGTATGGTGGTGAGATAGTGGTAGAATGGGTATGGAAAATGTGCAAACTAGCATGGGAGAAGGGGAGTGCACCCGATGACTGGAAGACTGGCATAATAGTCCCCCTATATAAGGGCAAAGGGGAAAGAGGAGTGTGTGGTAACCACTGAGGAATATGTCTTCTAAGCGTAGTAGGGAAGGTATACAGTAGGATAGTGATTGAGAGAGTGAGAGTGAGAACGGAGAAATGGATAGGCGACGAGCAGGGAGGTTTTAGGAAGGGAAGAGGATGTGTAGATCAGATTTTTACCCTGAATTGTGTTGTGGAGAAGTATCGAGAAGAAACAAAAGGTGTATGTTGCCTTTATGGACTTGGAGAAGGCCTATGACAGAGTGGATAGAGAAGGTTTGTGGAAAGTACTTAGAATATACGGAGTAGAGGGCAAGTTGCTGAAAGCAGTGAAGAGCATGTATGAGGGTGCAAAGGCGGCAGTACGTGTGGAGAGTGAGCAGAGCGAGTTCTTTGACCTGAATGTTGGTTTGAAACAGGGGTGTGTGATGTCCCCGTGGTTGTTTACTGTATATATGGATGGAGTTATGAAAGAAATACTATCAAGAGCAGTGGATGTTGGTGTATCGCTGAAAAGGGAGGGAATTGAGTGGAAGCTACCTATACTGCTGTTTGCGGATGATACAGTTCTGATGAGTGATAATGAATGGGAGTTGCAGGGTCTGGTAAATGAGTTTGGAACAGTGTGCGAAAAACGGAATTTGAAGGTAAATACGGGGAAGAGCAAGGTTATGGTCTTCGAAATGGGTGAAGTCACAGAGTGTGAGGTGAAGCTGAACGGTCAGGCTATGGAGATCGTCAACTCTTTTAAGTATCTGGGCAGTGTGTTGAGTAAAGATGGGACTATGGATGAAGAGGTGCGGGAGAGGGTACAACAGGGGAAGAGGGTTGTAGGAACGCTAAAAGCAGTAACAAGAAATAGGGTGGTCAGTATGGAAGTGAAGATGTCCTTGCATGACAGTGTGGTAATCCCGACACTGACTTACGGAAGCGAAGCATGGACGTTGGTTGAGAGACTCAGACCAAGAGTGAGAGCAGTGGAAATGAATTACTTAAGGAGTGCGTGCGGAGTTACATGGAGGGATAGACAGACTAATGAGGAAGTAAGAAGGAGGTGTGGTGTGGAGGTAGATGTGCTGGAAAGTGTGAAAAGGAACAACTTGAGATGGTTCGGCCATATGGAACGTATGGAAAGCGAGAGAATGACTAAGAGGGTGTACGAGAGCGAGGTGGAGGGACAGAGGGGGAGAGGTAGACCGAATATGAGGTGGAAGGATGGAGTGAGGAAGTACATGAATGAAGGCGTTGCTGGTTGGGGGGAGGGGCGTCGACTGACTGGGGACAGAGGTGCATGGGGGCGGTTCGTTCGTGGCCACCCCTTCGGGGATCACGGCGTCAGGCAATAGATAGATAGATAGAAGTCTTTCATCTTCCAGTCGCTCAACATGACCATACCAGCTCAGCACCCTTCTGTCCACTCTGGCCGACAAATATTATTATTATAATTATTACATATTGCATTTTTCAAGCCAGGATATAATTTTCCTTAACATACAGTTTGAAGTGGTCCTTAAGATCACTCAATGACCGTCAGACTTCACTGTTGTATTTGGACTCTCATGGTTCTGTGAGTCCCAATAGAATACAACCTCCACATAATACTCTCTATACACACAACCACCAATCATTGTATTCTTAACAAACGCGAACTGCACACGCTTCTCTGGGTGTTCAAGCACTTTCGCTACACTCTCCCTCTAAAACACACACACACTCGTTTTCACTCGCTCTCGCATGCTCTCTCTCTCTCACCCTACTAGTAACAATCACTACACATACACACACACACACACACACACACACTCTCTCATTTACAAACACTCACCCCCCCCCCCCTCCACACACACACACACACTCAACAACAGCCAACAATAACAACGCTAAGAGTCGTTGTTGAGATTGTTCCTGCTATTGACTTACTCTAACAGTCAAAATCACTACACATACACACACGCACTCTCTCCACACTTATCCCTTTCACACACACACACTCACACACACTCTCTCTCTCTCTCTCTCTATATATATATATATATATATATATATATATATATATATATATATATATATATATAGTGTGTATGTGTGTGTCTGAGTGAGTGAGTGGGTGGGTGTGTGTATGTGTGTAAAACAATCATCTCCATGTCCTATTCAATCGGGCCCTCGTTACCTCAGATCATAAAGCAAGAGAGAGAGAGAGAGAGAGAGAGAGAGAGAGAGAGAGAGAGAGAGTGTGTGTGTTGCGGCACCAATTACACTCCCTTTCCGGCAGGTTGGGTTTGCGCAGGTTTTTGACATTTCAGAATTTACATGGAAAGGGTGTATAGGAAAACAAAAAAACGCAAATATATTGAAAGTTTTCACAACCTTTAGTGGAAAATTGTAAAACAGGAAAGAAGAGCTTAGTTTGGTACATAGTATATACGTCGAGAGAAGAGCTTAGTTTGGTACATAGTATATACGTCGAGAGAAGAGCTTAGTTTGGTACATAGTATATACGTCGAGAGAAGAGCTTAGTTTGGTACATAGTATATACGTCGAGAGAAGAGCTTAGTTTGGTACATAGTATATACGTCGAGAGAAGAGCTTAGTTTGGTACATAGTATATACGTCGAGAGAAGAGCTTAGTTTGGTACATAGTATATACGTCGAGAGAAGAGCTTAGTTTGGTACATAGTATATACGTCGAGAGAAGAGCTTAGTTTGGTACATAGTATATACGTCGAGAGAAGAGCTTAGTTTGGTACATAGTATATACGTCGAGAGAAAAATAAATATGATAAATTATATGTTATTATTTTATCTTTTACTCTTTAAATTTGTAGTGGTACATATATTAGGGAAATCAAAAGTTATATATATATATATATATATATATATATATATATATATATATATATATATACCCGGTATATATATATATATATATATATATATATATATATATATATATATATATATATATATATATAATTATATAATTTCTATATATACCGGTATATATATATATATTTTTTTTTTATGTGCATAAATGAAATCTGTGATAGTAGAAAGGCCCAAGTGAGATATTTCGAAGCCTGTTAATTGCCAGAGACCCTTTTTAAACTGAAAAGATCATCTAATGTGGTATTAAATAGGGTTATGTGAGTAGTTCGACGCCTGATATTTGCTGGAGGCCCTTTGTAATTTGAAAACAAATCGTGTGATAGTAGCCACAGTTAAGTAAAAAGACGGCACAGGTACTGAATGAGTGAATGAGTGAATGAGTTAATGAGAGAGAGAGAATGAAGACAATGTAAAGAACGACAACTTCTAGTCCTCCTACACTATACCATTTGAGCACATAATTATGTTTTTGTCCTTGTTCGGGCTCTGTCTCGAGTCGCCCCCCCCCCCTTAAAAAAAAAAAAAAAAAAAAAAAAAAATAATAATAATAATAATAATAATGGGTATGTGCCTGAGTATATAGATAGATAACTGATATACTGTACACGTAAGGGATTCATTCCTTTACATGTGCAAATTAGCATACATAAACGACGAACTCCTATGTGTATCGTCTTAAGGGGATATATTTAATATTAATAACACTACAATATAAGTTTTAATAGGATTTTCTGGACTCTAAGGAAATTAGCCACAACAAAAATATAAATAATAATAAATGTTAGTGTGATGCCAACAAAAAATAAATAAAAATAATAATTAATAACATACATAATAATAATAATAATAATAATAATAATAATAATAATGAGAGTCCGAAGAGGCTAAAATCACATCAAGTTAATATGTTGTAAACCGAGTCTCGAATTATCTTAGGGAAAAAAAAAAAAAAAACGTGTCGTGTGCCTCTCTGGTGAACAATAGCCCAGCACGCGTCCCTCCTCCTCCTCTGCCTGCCTGCCTGCCCCCCTCCCCCCCCCCCCCCCCCCGCTCTTTTGTTTTCCTCCCTACAGCGACGATCGTGTGAATACCTCTAACACGAGATGAAAGAATTAGCGAGCTATTCACTAATTCTGTATTAAAAAAGGCTGCCTTAATAATCCTGTTCTCACTAATCCCATATTAAAAGGCTGCCTTAATAATCCTGTTCTCACTAATCCCATATTAAAAGGCTGCCTTAATAATCCTGTTCTCACTAATCCCATATTAAAAGGCTGCCTTAATAATCCTGTTCTCACTAATCCTGTTCTCACTAATCCTGTTCTCACTAATCCTCTTATTCCGGCCTACCTTCCATATATACACTATTTTCAGATAATATATAGGCTACTTTAATTGCGTAACTTCTTATTTCAGTCTACCTAAATAATAGACGACCTAGATAATAATAGTAATTGTCGGTTTATTGTTCATTGCAGCCCTGAGGCTGAAAATCTAAAGTTTTTTTTTTCTTAAACCTAGGTACAGTACTTATTCTACCTTAACTACGAGGTCACATGCGACATTTGGCGACCCTGAGGTGACGGGCTTCCCACTAAGTACATACGCAGATGCACTTTGTATTGGTGAGAAGATGTGTAGGCTAACACAGGCTTATAGCAGCTTGGTTAGGGAGGAACCACGATACAATTCTCTCCGTCGCTATTGGCCGAAAAAAAACCCTTTAGGATTCGAACCCTCGCTTCGCGGTCAGCGTGAGACCACAGTACAGCGCCTTAAACCACAGGACCACAGCGACCCGATATTGTGTTTGGTTTTCTTTTGTGTTTTGTTGTGTTGTCCCTGTTCGAGCTCAGTTTCGAGCTAATTAAAAAAAAAAAATGGGGTATGTGCCAGAGTATACAGATAAATAGATAGATAATAGTACAAGTTGGATGATTTCATTACAAATCATAATAACTTTGACAAATACTCAAGTAATTAACCATCGCTTTGTTTTCCCCAAATTTTCCAAGGAAAGATACGTATAAAGGTTAGGGATTTATTTTATTAGTTTGTTTTATTATTTATTTATTTATTTATTATAATTATTTTTGTTTAATATGTTTAATCATAGACTACAGTAGATCTGGACTTGATACGCAAATGGAACTTTGCAGTAAGGGACCCAACATCGGAAAATGAACCCCCAATTTCGAACCTCGGAACCACGAAAATATCAAATTTTCGCGTTTTCGAGGTTCGAACTTGGGGGTTAGTTTTCTGATGTTGGATCCCTTACTGCAAAGTTCCATTTTCGTGTAAAGTCCAGATCTACTGTAGTCTATGATTAAACAAAAACACCAAATAATAGTCGATAGGTATTATGCCTCACGTATTCAATATACAAGAGAAAACGGTGACCGGTCAACTCAACCAGTAGACCATTTCAACCAGTAGCTCTCAACCAGTGCCAAATCAACCAATACGGTTGCGTTAGGTTAGGTTAGGTTAGTACTATATTTTGGCACTAGTTTGGTTGGTCTGGGTTAATTTGGCACTGGTTGAGAGCTACTGGTTGAAATGGTCTACTGGTTGAGATGACATGGAACCAGAGAAAACAAACCATAAACACATCGTGCCTAGAATATTAACTAGTCGATTATCAACAATAATAGAGCACCATAAAAACAAACAACATATATAATCCCTGGTTCTTACGTAGTCAATGCCCCCCCCCCCCCCCCGCTCTTTTGTTTTCCTCCCTACAGCGACGATCGTGTGAATACCTCTAACACGAGATGAAAGAATTAGCGAGCTATTCACTAATTCTGTATTAAAAAAGGCTGCCTTAATAATCCTGTTCTCACTAATCCCATATTAAAAGGCTGCCTTAATAATCCTGTTCTCACTAATCCCATATTAAAAGGCTGCCTTAATAATCCTGTTCTCACTAATCCCATATTAAAAGGCTGCCTTAATAATCCTGTTCTCACTAATCCTGTTCTCACTAATCCTCTTATTCCGGCCTACCTTCCATATATACACTATTTTCAGATAATATATAGGCTACTTTAATTGCGTAACTTCTTATTTCAGTCCACCTAAATAATAGACGACCTAGATAATAATAGTAATTGTCGGTTTATTGTTCATTGCAGCCCTGAGGCTGAAAATCTAAAGTTTTTTTTTTTCTTAAACCTAGGTACAGTACTTATTCTACCTTAACTACGAGGTCACATGCGACATTTGGCGACCCTGAGGTGACGGGCTTCCCACTAAGTACATACGCAGATGCACTTTGTATTGGTGAGAAGATGTGTAGGCTAACACAGGCTTATAGCAGCTTGGTTAGGGAGGAACCACGATACAATTCTCTCCGTCGCTATTGGCCGAAAAAAAACCCTTTAGGATTCGAACCCTCGCTTCGCGGTCAGCGTGAGACCACAGTACAGCGCCTTAAACCACAGGACCACAGCGACCCGATATTGTGTTTGGTTTTCTTTTGTGTTTTGTTGTGTTGTCCCTGTTCGAGCTCAGTTTCGAGCTAATTAAAAAAAAAAATGGGGTATGTGCCAGAGTATACAGATAAATAGATAGATAATAGTACAAGTTGGATGATTTCATTACAAATCATAATAACTTTGACAAATACTCAAGTAATTAACCATCGCTTTGTTTTCCCCAAATTTTCCAAGGAAAGATACGTATAAAGGTTAGGGATTTATTTTATTAGTTTGTTTTATTATTTATTTATTTATTTATTATAATTATTTTTGTTTAATATGTTTAATCATAGACTACAGTAGATCTGGACTTGATACGCAAATGGAACTTTGCAGTAAGGGACCCAACATCGGAAAATGAACCCCCAATTTCGAACCTCGGAACCACGAAAATATCAAATTTTCGCGTTTTCGAGGTTCGAACTTGGGGGTTAGTTTTCTGATGTTGGATCCCTTACTGCAAAGTTCCATTTTCGTGTAAAGTCCAGATCTACTGTAGTCTATGATTAAACAAAAACACCAAATAATAGTCGATAGGTATTATGCCTCACGTATTCAATATACAAGAGAAAACGGTGACCGGTCAACTCAACCAGTAGACCATTTCAACCAGTAGCTCTCAACCAGTGCCAAATCAACCAATACGGTTACGTTAGGTTTGGTTAGTACTATATTTTGGCACTAGTTTGGTTGGTCTGGGTTAATTTGGCACTGGTTGAGAGCTATGGTTGAAATGGTCTACTGGTTGAGATGACATGGAACCAGAGAAAACAAACCATAAACACATCGTGCCTAGAATATTAACTAGTCGATTATCAACAATAATAGAGCACCATAAAAACAAACAACATATATAATCCCTGGTTCTTACGTAGTCAATGCCCCCCCCCCCCCCCGCTCTTTTGTTTTCCTCCCTACAGCGACGATCGTGTGAATACCTCTAACACGAGATGAAAGAATTAGCGAGCTATTCACTAATTCTGTATTAAAAAAGGCTGCCTTAATAATCCTGTTCTCACTAATCCCATATTAAAAGGCTGCCTTAATAATCCTGTTCTCACTAATCCCATATTAAAAGGCTGCCTTAATAATCCTGTTCTCACTAATCCCATATTAAAAGGCTGCCTTAATAATCCTGTTCTCACTAATCCTGTTCTCACTAATCCTCTTATTCCGGCCTACCTTCCATATATACACTATTTTCAGATAATATATAGGCTACTTTAATTGCGTAACTTCTTATTTCAGTCCACCTAAATAATAGACGACCTAGATAATAATAGTAATTGTCGGTTTATTGTTCATTGCAGCCCTGAGGCTGAAAATCTAAAGTTTTTTTTTTCTTAAACCTAGGTACAGTACTTATTCTACCTTAACTACGAGGTCACATGCGACATTTGGCGACCCTGAGGTGACGGGCTTCCCACTAAGTACATACGCAGATGCACTTTGTATTGGTGAGAAGATGTGTAGGCTAACACAGGCTTATAGCAGCTTGGTTAGGGAGGAACCACGATACAATTCTCTCCGTCGCTATTGGCCGAAAAAAACCCCTTTAGGATTCGAACCCTCGCTTCGCGGTCAGCGTGAGACCACAGTACAGCGCCTTAAACCACAGGACCACAGCGACCGATATTGTGTTTGGTTTTCTTTTGTGTTTTGTTGTGTTGTCCCTGTTCGAGCTCAGTTTCGAGCTAATTAAAAAAAAAAAATGGGGTATGTGCCAGAGTATACAGATAAATAGATAGATAATAGTACAAGTTGGATGATTTCATTACAAATCATAATAACTTTGACAAATACTCAAGTAATTAACCATCGCTTTGTTTTCCCCAAATTTTCCAAGGAAAGATACGTATAAAGGTTAGGGATTTATTTTATTAGTTTGTTTTATTATTTATTTATTTATTATTATTATTTGTTTTTAATATGTTTAATCATAGACTACAGTAGATCTGGACTTGATACGCAAATGGAACTTTGCAGTAAGGGACCCAACATCGGAAAATGAACCCCCAATTTCGAACCTCGGAACCACGAAAATATCAAATTTTCGCGTTTTCGAGGTTCGAACTTGGGGGTTAGTTTTCTGATGTTGGATCCCTTACTGCAAAGTTCCATTTTCGTGTAAAGTCCAGATCTACTGTAGTCTATGATTAAACAAAAACACCAAATAATAGTCGATAGGTATTATGCCTCACGTATTCAATATACAAGAGAAACGGTGACCGGTCAACTCAACCAGTAGACCATTTCAACCAGTAGCTCTCAACCAGTGCCAAATCAACCAATACGGTTACGTTAGGTTTGGTTAGTACTATATTTTGGCACTAGTTTGGTTGGTCTGGGTTAATTTGGCACTGGTTGAGAGCTACTGGTTGAAATGGTCTACTGGTTGAGATGACATGGAACCAGAGAAAACAAACCATAAACACATCGTGCCTAGAATATTAACTAGTCGATTATCAACAATAATAGAGCACCATAAAAACAAACAACATATATAATCCCTGGGTCTTACGTAGTCAATGCCCCCCCCCCCCCCCCCCTTATATGTCACGTGACCAAACAGCGCCCTACGGCCACATAATAATACGGCCGAGTCACACGGGCGGGAATTTTCGTCGGCATCTTTTTTCGGCAATTCTAACCAGGAGATATATTTTGATAGGTTATATAAAAAAATCTGAATATTTTTTTCGGCAATTCTAACGGCAGGCGATATATTTTGATAGGTTCCATGTCATCTCAACCAGTGCCAAATTAACCCAGACCAACCAAACCAGTGCCAAAATATAGTACTAACCTAACCTAACCGTATTGGTTGATGTGTTACTGGTTGAGAGCTACTGGTTGAAATGGTCTACTGGTTGAGTTGACCGGTTACCATTTTGATATGGCTATATAAAAAAAAAAATGCATCTTTTTTCCGGCAATTCTAACTAGGAGATATATTTTGATTAGGTTATATAAATAAATCTGAATATTTTTTCGGCAATTATATCCAGGCGATATATTTTGATAAGGTTATATACAAAAAATTGGCATTTTTTTCCCGGCAATTCTAACCAGGCAATATATATTTGATAAGGTGATATCAAAGAAATCTACATAATTTTTTGGCAATTCTAACCAGGCGATATGGGTATATTGATAAGGTTATAATTATAAACAAATATGCATCTTTTTTCGGCAAGTATATCCAAGAGATATATTTTAATAAGGTTATGTAACACACATTGGCATCTTTTTTCGGCAATTCTAATCAGGCGATATATGTTGATAAGGTTAAAATAAACACATCTGAATATTTTTTTCGGCAATTCTAACCAGGCGATATATTTTGATATGGCTATATAACAAAATCTGCACCTTTTTCGGCAAATCTAACCGGCTGATACCTATAAAGAACGCGGGCGGAACTCTACCTATAAAGAACGCGGGCGGAACTCTACCTATAAAGAACACGGGCGGAACTCTACCTATAAAGAACACGGGCGGAACTCTACCCATAAAGAACACGGGCGGAATCTTACCTTTAAGGGGAGTAACCTACTTGGTTTTATGTTTCTCTCCTTTTCTCTCTTTCCCTGGCTTGTATCCAATCGGCCCCATTTTGCCAACTGTTTTAACTTAAGACGTTTATCCCCATCCAAGTGTCGATTTCTTCCTGACGAGCGACAGCGAGCCATCATTGTATGGAGAAATCCGGCTTCGCCGGAGAAATTTTTCTATCGAAAAATGTACAAATTTAGCATGCTGTCAAAATAAATATATATATATATATATATATGCTGGCTCGCTACCCGCCAGGAAAATATTGACACCTGGATGGGGGTAAACGTCTTAAAACAGTAGGCCGAATGGGGCCGAATGGATACAAGCCAAAGAGAGAGGGAGAGAGAGAAAAAAAAAGCGAAGTCACCCCCCTTAATAGAATGTCGGAACTCTACCTATAAACCTCACTCACTCTCATCTCTCTCTCTATATACTGTATATATATATCTCTCTTTCAGCAAGGTGATTTTTTTTTTTTTTTTTATCATATTGCATGTTTTAAGAGTCTGCGCATAATTCCTGGTTTCTGCATTCTATTAAAGGGTAGTTTGTTCCCTAGACCTCTACCAAGCTTAAGGGGAGGTTTTTAGTTTGGTCTCTAGATATCCATCAAGCTTAAGATTACACCCCCTTGAGCCCCTTTCAAGATAAATTTGTACATTTTTCGGTAGAAAAATGTCCCGGCTGAAAGCCGGTTTCTCTTCAATTACAGGCTCGCTATAGCTCGCCAGGATAAAATCGACACCTAAATTCCACGAAAGGTCTTAAAATTGACAGAAATGGGTTGAATGTTCTTAAAATCATCAAAATAATGGGGCGAACGTCTTAAAATTAGAAAAGCAATGGGGCTAAACATGAGGGAGAAAGAAGTCAAGAAAAAACTCCCTCAAGTGGAAATCTCCCCTTAAAATGACACCCCCTAGACCCCTTTTCATGATAAATGTTCAGTCTAAGAAGGATCTGTGGGAGTAAAAAGGGTTAAGTGAGATAGTTGGAAGCCTGTTAATTACCTCTCTAAAATTAGTTTTCTGCCCACAGCTAACTCAAAGACAACTGCAGAGGTTGAAGTAACTAAACTAAAGGTTTGTAAATACCCCTGATGGTAACAAAGGCTTTAAAGTATCCCCAATAGGCTCAACACAGCTAACTCAAAGACAACTGCAGAGGTTGAAGTAACTAAACTAAAGGTTTATAAATACCCCTGATGGTAACAAAGGCTTTAAAGTATCCCCAATAGGCTCAACACAGCTAACTCAAAGACAACTGCAGAGGTTGAAGTAACTAAACTAAAGGTTTATAAATACCCCTGATGGTAACAAAGGCTTTAAAGTATCCCCAATAGGCTCAACACAGCTAACTCAAAGACAACTGCAGAGGTTGAAGTAACTAAACTAAAGGTTTATAAATACCCCTGATGGTAACAAAGGCTTTAAAGTATCCCCAATAGGCTCAACACAGCTAACTCAAAGACAACTGCAGAGGTTCAAGTAACTAAACTAAAGGTTTATAAATACCCCTGATGGTAACAAAGGCTTTAAAGTATCCCCAATAGGCTCAACACAGCTAACTCAAAGACAACTGCAGAGGTTGAAGTAACTAAACTAAAGGTTTATAAATACCCCTGATGGTAACAAAGGCTTTAAAGTATCCCCAATAGGCTCAACACAGCTAACTCAAAGACAACTGCAGAGGTGAAGTAACTAAACTAAAGGTTTATAAATACCCCTGATGGTAACAAAGGCTTTAAAGTATCCCCAATAGGCTCAACACAGCTAACTCAAAGACAACTGCAGAGGTTGAAGTAACTAAACTAAAGGTTTATAAATACCCCTGATGGTAACAAAGGCTTTAAAGTATCCCCAATAGGCTCAACACAGCTAACTCAAAGACAACTGCAGAGGTTGAAGTAACTAAACTAAAGGTTTATAAATACCCCTGATGGTAACAAAGGCTTTAAAGTATCCCCAATAGGCTCAACACATCTAACTCAAAGACAACTGCAGAGGTTGAAGTAACTAAACTAAAGGTTTATAAATACCCCTGATGGTAACAAAGGCTTTAAAGTATCCCCAATAGGCTCAACACAGCTAACTCAAAGACAACTGCAGAGGTTGAAGTAACTAAACTAAAGGTTTATAAATACCCCTGATGGTAACAAAGGCTTTAAAGTATCCCCAATAGGCTCAACACAGCTAACTCAAAGACAACTGCAGAGGTTGAAGTAACTAAACTAAAGGTTTATAAATACCCCTGATGGTAATAAAGGCTTTAAAGTATCCCCAATAGGCTCAACACAGCTAACTCAAAGACAACTGCAGAGGTTGAAGTAACTAAACTAAAGGTTTATAAATACCCCTGATGGTAATAAAGGCTTTAAAGTATCCCCAATAGGCTCAACACAGCTAACTCAAAGACAACTGCAGAGGTTGAAGTAACTAAACTAAAGGTTTATAAATACCCCTGATGGTAATAAAGGCTTTAAAGTATCCCCAATAGGCTCAACACAGCTAACTCAAAGACAACTGCAGAGGTTGAAGTAACTAAACTAAAGGTTTATAATACCCCTGATGGTAACAAAGGCTTTAAAGTATCCCCAATAGGCTCAACACAGCTAACTCAAAGACAACTGCAGAGGTTTGAAGTAACTAAACTAAAGGTTTATAAATACCCCTGATGGTAACAAAGGCTTTAAAGTATCCCCAATAGGCTCAACACAGCTAACTCAAAGACAACTGCAGAGGTTGAAGTATTGTTTACTGTATATATGGATGGAGTTATGAAAGAAATACTATCAAGAGCAGTGGATGTTGGTGTATCGCTGAAAAGGGAGGGAATTGAGTGGAAGCTACCTATACTGCTGTTTGCGGATGATACAGTTCTGATGAGTGATAATGAATGGGAGTTGCAGGGTCTGGTAAATGAGTTTGGAACAGTGTGCGAAAAACGGAATTTGAAGGTAAATACGGGGAAGAGCAAGGTTATGGTCTTCGAAAGGGGTGAAGTCACAGAGTGTGAGGTGAAGCTGAACGGTCAGGCTATGGAGATCGTCAACTCTTTTAAGTATCTGGGCAGTGTGTTGAGTAAAGATGGGACTATGGATGAAGAGGTGCAGGAGAGGGTACAACAGGGGAAGAGGGTTGTAGGAACGCTAAAAGTAGTAACAAGAAATAGGGTGGTCAGTATGGAAGTGAAGAAGTCCTTGCATGACAGTGTGGTAATCCCGACACTGACTTACGGAAGCGAAGCATTGACGTTGGTTGAGAGACTCAGACCAAGAGTGAGAGCAGTGGAAATGAATTACTTAAGGAGTGCGTGCGGAGTTACATGGAGGGATAGACAGACTAATGAGGAAGTAAGAAGGAGGTGTGGTGTGGAGGTAGATGTGCTGGAAAGTGTGAAAAGGAACAACTTGAGATGGTTCGGCCATATGGAACGTATGGAAAGCGAGAGAATGACTAAGAGGGTGTATGAGAGCGAGGTGGAGGGACAGAGGGGGAGAGGTAGACCGAATATGAGGTGGAAGGATGGAGTGAGGAAGTACATGAACGAAGGTGGTGCTGGTTGGGGGGAGAGGCGTCGACTGACTGGGGACAGAGGTGCATGGGGGCGGTTCGTTCGTGGCCACCCCTTCGGGGATCACGGCGTCAGGCAATAGATAGATAGATAGATAGATAGATATAATGAATTCTGTTAGAATATTGGGTAATTAATAAATAATGCTTTATATGGTAGATATAATGAATTCTGTTAGAATATTGGGTAATTAATAAATAATGCTTTATATGGTAGATATAATGAATTATGTTAGAATATTGGGTAATTAATAAATAATGCTTTATATGGTAGATATAATGAATTCTGTTAGAATATTGGGTAATTAATAAATAATGCTTTATATGGTAGATATAATGAATTCTGTTAGAATATTGGGTAATTAATAAATAATGCTTTATATGGTAGATATAATGAATTCTGTTAGAATATTGGGTAATTAATAAATAATGCTTTATATGGTAGATATAATGAATTCTGTTAGAATATTGGGTAATTAATAAATAATGCTTTATATGGTAGATATAATGAATTCTGTTAGAATATTGGGTAATTAATAAATAATGCTTTATATGGTAGATATAATGAATTCTGTTAGAATATTGGGTAATTAATAAATAATGCTTTATATGGTAGATATAATGAATTCTGTTAGAATATTGGGTAATTAATAAATAATGCTTTATATGGTAGATATAATGAATTATGTTAGAATATTGGGTAATTAATTCGCATAGAACTACGTTCGTCACAGGCCACACGTGCGCTTGCCGGGTTAAGGGGAGATTTTCCCTTTAAATATTTTTTCTTGGCGGCCCTTCTCCCTCATGTTTAGCCCCATTAGTTTTGATATTTTAAGACATTAGTCCCCCTAGTTTGGCAATTTTAAGACCTTTCACCCCATTTCTGACACTTTTAAGACCTTTCGTGCCATGCAAGTGTCGATCTTTTCCTGGCGAGCGATAACAAGCCTGTACTTTAGGAGGAACCGGCCTTAAGCCGGGACATGGGGATCTTGGGGGTGTTTACTAAAGCTTGATAGAGGTCTAGCGAGGAAACTAGAAGAAAATATATATTAATAAGAAAATGAAAATAGAAAATAGTAAATGGTCCTGGGCAGGTCATATATTTAGAAGAAATTATAACAGATGGACAACTAGAGCAACAGAATGGGAACCTAGGGATGGAGCTAGAGGAAGGGGTAGACAGAGAACCAGATGGAGGGATGAGATCCGAAAGTTTGCTGGGGTGGGATGGAACAGACTAACATCTGACCGGTTGGAGTGGAAACGTTTGGGAGAGGCCTTTATCCTCAGGTCAGGTGAAGGTATTGATGGATAAGCCTTTACAACGGCACCTCGTATCTACATTCTACTTTTCCTATTTTTTCTGAAGAGTGTAGAGAGGGGAGAAGGGGTGTTGGAGAGAGAGGAAGCTGTTGGAGTGGCTTTGTTATGTGTGTTATTAGTCTGCATAGTGTAGAGAGGGGAGAAAGAGTGTTGGAGAGAGAGGAAGCTGTTGGAGGGGTTTTGTTATGTGTGTTATTAGTCTGTATAGTGTAGAGAGGGGAGAAGGGGTGTTGGAGAGAGAGGAAGCTGTTGAAGTGGCTTTGTTATGTGTGTTATTAGTCTGCAGTGAACAAACTCAGGCTGATGATGATGACATTTGATCCCATAAAAGGTTTGTCAGAAGTGGGATTCGAACCCACGCCCTCAGAGAGGACCAGAATGCCCAACCCCCTCTACCAGAAGGGAAGATTTTACCTTGAGTCTGGCGCCTTAGACCACTCGGCCATCCTGACACACGACACTAAAGGAAATATTTTCACATATAGTTTATTTTTTTCTGAACTATCTTCTCCATCATATTTAGTCACATTAGTTTTGAGAATTAAAGACGTTCGCCCCATTAGTTTGGCAATTTTAAGACCTTTCGACCCATTTCTGGCAATTTTAAGACCTTTCGCCCCATTCCTGGCAATTTTAATACCCTTCGTGCCATTGAACGAGCCTGTAGTTAGGAGTATGTGTGCATGTATGTGTGTGTGTGTGTGTGTGTTGAATATATATATATATATATATATATATATATATATATATATATATATATATATATGTATGTGTGTGTGACTGTGTGTGTGTGTGTACTGTATGTGTGTTGAATGTATATAATTATGTATGTGTGTGTGTGATATCTGTATTTCCAGAATAATTATAATAGTGTTTTATGTTTGATAATTGGACACACTGCAATATATACTGTACATTCGCTTCCTGTAGTTCGTCTTTAAGGGAGTAGTGCTTGTTATTGGGGCTATATATCTTTAAGGGAGTAGTGCTTGTTATTGGGGCTATATATCTTTAAGGGAGTAGTGCTTGTTATTGGGGCTATATATCTTTAAGGGAGTAGTGCTTGTTATTGGGGCTATATATCTTTAAGGGAGTAGTGCTTGTTATTGGGGCTATATGTCTTTAAGGGAGTAGTGCTTGTTATTGGGGCTATATGTCTTTAAGGGAGTAGTGCTTGTTATTGGGGCTATATGTCTTTAAGGGAGTAGTGCTTGTTATTGGGGCTATATGTCTTTAAGGGAGTAGTGCTTGTTATTGGGGCTATATGTCTTTAAGGGAGTAGTGCTTGTTATTGGGGCTATATGTCTTTAAGGGAGTAGTGCTTGTTATTGGGGCTATATGTCTTTAAGGGAGTAGTGCTTGTTATTGGGGCTATATGTCTTTAAGGGAGTAGTGCTTGTTATTGGGGCTATATGTCTTTAAGGGAGTAGTGCTTGTTATTGGGGCTATATGTCTTTAAGGGAGTAGTGCTTGTTATTGGGGCTATATGTCTTTAAGGGAGTAGTGCTTGTTATTGGGGCTATATGTCTTTTTATTTATGAATTTTTGAGTCTCCTTGCTAGACCTCCATTAAGCTTAAGAAAACACTCCCTAGACCCCCTTTCAAGATAAATGTGTACATTTTTCGGTAGAAGAATGTCCCGGCCGAAGGCCGATTCCTTCTAAAATTACAGGCTCGCTATCGCTCGCCAGGACAAAAATCGACACCTAAATGGCACGAAAGATCTTAATATTGACAAAGAAATGAGGCGAAAGGTATCAAAAATCACCAAACTAACATAAGAACATAAGAACATAAGAAAATATGAGTCTGCAAAAAGCCGATCGGCCCACACAAGGCAGATCCCTGTCACACCCAAACCCAATTACATAACAACATAAGGTCATAAGATCGCGGGAAACTGCATATGGCCATGCGGCCCACATGAAGCAGCCCCCACTCACACCCAGCCCACATCACCCATATGGGAATCCAACTTATGCATAAAGCTTTCAACTGTTCTGAGCTAACCACTGTTCTGGGCAGTGCATTCCACATGTTAACAACTCTATTACCAAACCAGTGCTTTCCTATATCTTTCCTAAATCTAAACTTATCTAACTTGAAACCATTTGAGCGGGTTATGTCGCCGTTCTTTAGCTTTAATACCTCATCTATATCGCCCTTATTTAAACCTTTTATCCATTTAAATACCTCTATCATGTGACTCATGTCTCCCCTACATCTTCGTCTTTCTAACGGAACGAACGTCTAAAATCCTCAAAATGTATATGCTAAACACGAGGGAGAAAGAGGTCCCGAAAAAGAGACTACCTACCCATTAATACTCCAGGATTGCAATAATCTCAGGAACCACCAGCACTGCCACGGGAATTTGGTGTATAATTGAAACTTAAGGTAGCCCACCTCGCTTTTCTCTCTTTCTCTCACTCTCTCTTTGGCTTGTATCCATTTGGCTCCATTCAGCCTACTGTTTTAAGACGTTTAACCCCATCCAGGTGTCAATATTTTTCTGGCGAGCGGTAGCGAGCCAGCATATATATAGTTTTGTTTTGACAGCAAGCTAAATTTGTACATTTTTCGTTAGAATTTTTTTTCCGGCGAAGCCGGATTTCTCCATACAATGCTGGCTCGCTATCGCTCGCCAGGAAGAAATCAACACCTGGATGGGGATAAACGTCTTAAAACAGTTGGATGAATGGGGCCGAATGGATACAAGCCAGGGAAAGAGAGAAAAGGAGAGAAAGATAAAAAAAAAAAAAACGGTGACTCCCCTTAAGCCGGTATCACACGAGCGCTTTTTCCCTCAACATTTATCCTCAACACTGGTCTTGCAGCTTATGAGGATAACATTTAATATATTTCTGTCACCTACATTCATCTACCATCAGTCTAGCTTCCAATACCAGTGCAAAATAATCCAGAAATGTTGCCAGAAAAATTTTGACCACCGAATGTTGACTATAAAAGCTCTCGTGTGATACCGGCTTTATGCGTTCGACTGGCTTGGCGAGAGTCCTACTTCCCACAGATTATTATTTTTTTGTTTTCTATGTGATTGAGGGAGGCAAAAGGCCTATAGCGAGTGCCTCCCCCATAGTTGAAAGAGTGATAGGGCCAAAATCAAGAGACGTTCGAGCCAAAATGCCTGGACACACGGAGTTTGAAGCAATTTAAGTCATAGGAAGAGGGAAAGACTGATTCTGGGAGAGAGTTCCAGAGCTCAGCTGTTGAGTAGAAGAAAGACTGAGAGTAACGTTTCACTCTTGGGTTGGAGAGTTGCACAGAGTAGGGGTGGGATTGAGTTGCAAGACGGGTACCACGTGCCCTACGTAAAGGAGGTGGTATACACTGGAAAAGCTCCGAGGAACACTGATTATTATAGTAGCGATAGAATAGCGAGAGAGATGCAACATTGCAGCGGAGAGAGAGAGATTGCAGAGAGTTGGTGAGTGGACGGGAGTTAATGATACTAAAGGCCTTCCTTTCAACTTTGTCTAGGAGAGCGGTGTGAGAGGAACCTCCCCACACATGTGAACAATACTCAATACGAGGACGCACTATGCCCCTGTACAGAGCAAGAAGCTGTGCAGGGGAAAAGAACCCCCTAAGGCAGTTGAGCACACCCAGCTTCTGGGAGGCTGCCTTAGCAAGACTGGTAATATGATCCTTCCAACTGAGAGCAGCTCTCGTGTGATACCGGCTTTATGCGTTTGACTGGTTTGGCGAGAATCCTACTTCCCACAGATTATATTCATACTTTGTATCTGTGACTCGGAAATCATTATCAGTGTAGAGATGAGCTGTTCATTTATTAACGGATTATGAATATGCATGTATTCAGACTGAGTATTGCAGTGTTATTCGTGTTTTATTTATGTGTTAGTCAGTCAGTCAGGTTAGTCAGTCAGTCAGTCAGTCAGTCAGTCAGTCAGTTAGTTAGTTAGTTAGTTAGTTAGTTAGTTAGTTAGTTAGTTAGTTAGTTAGTTAGTATGTATGTATTGTACACGTATATACTCAGGCACATGCCCCATAGCTGAAGGTGGCCGACTAGAGACAGAAACCAAACAAGAAAAAACATTTAAAGTTCCAATTCTTAGGGTCCGGGACCACTTTCGCGTTCCCTCGCCCCTTTCTCTGTCTCGTCTAGTAGGTGAATTTTACAAGGGAAGAAGGATTCCTAGCCTTCCTCATAATATTGCAAATAATTGTGCTGGGGCGACCTTTGTATTATGTAATATTTGATGTGTTCAATGTAATGTAGGTGACACTAGGAAAGCAGAATATTTAATTTGATGACTGTCCATTTGTCAAGTGTTATCAAATAGTGTGTGTGTGTGTGTGTGTGTGTGTGTGTGTGTGTGTGTAATGGCATTGGCTCTATTGTGGGGAGTTACTGCATCACATATTTTTAGTGGGTATTAAAATGCCAAACACACCTCATAATAATGCAATTCACACTTGCAGCATAATTATGCAAATAGGACGTAGCCGATACAGAAGGAGTTAAGCACATCGTATTATTAGCAGGGTTGAAGCTTGGCTAATGTAGTACAAACGAAAACAAGCAACAACATATCTACTGATCCTTACGAGGCTTCTTGTAACTAAACTATAGATCCTATGTGAACACAGGAAAGGATAGCACAGTATAAAGTGCTGCTATTCGTTTTTTAAACGCAGTTAACCCTTTCAAGCTCCAATACGCATTTCTGTTCTGTTTATGGATAATATTAGACGATTTTATTCAGATTAGTAACGGTATATGGAAGTCAGAGGGTTGATTGAGATAGTATTTATCTTTTTAATACCCACATATACTTCCTAAGCTGCATAAAATTGTCTAATGATAGCCAAAATAAACTGCTGAAACGCGTCAGAGCTTCAAAGGGTTAATTAGGGGTTAAAAGTGAGATACTTATCTAGACGATTTTTGAAAGTTTGAACTGTATGACACTCAATGACACTACTTGGTATAGGTAGCGCCAACGAACTTGACAATAATGTTGATCCCTGACCTCTCTGTAACTCAAAAGGGCCTAGAGCAAACTGGCTGTAAATATCCACTGGATATTTATTCACTGGAGTGAGTGAAGGAACAGCGAGAGAAGGTGCATGTTTGTTTGTAAGTAGCAAATGGAAGGAATGTGTAAGAGAGTATGGGTCTGTGGGTTCAAGGATTGTGTGGGTGAGAATGAAAGTAGGAATACAAACGTGGGTGATTGTATGCGTGTATGCCCCGACAGAGGATATACTTGAAAGAAAGAAAGAGGAGTTCTGGATGAATGTGGAGGCGTGCCTGGAGAAGTTTGACAAGAACGAAAGAATATTTCTGATTGGGGATATGAATGGTAAGGTGGGTGATAGGAAAGTTGAGGGAGTGGTGGGAGGGTGGGGGGTACCATCAGAGGTGAATGGGAATGGTAGTGCACTTGTGGACGTATGTGTGGGGAGGAGGCGGTGGATAGCCAACACCTTCCGACACAGAATGATCCACAGGTATACGTGGAAACGGATGTTGACGATGAAGGATAAGACAGTGGTGGAACGAAAGTCATTGATTGATTATGTATGTGTGGATGAACGAATGAAGAAATCTGTGATGGATGCTAGGGTGTATAGGGGTATTGGAGGGGGTCTGTCTGATCATTATGTAGTGGTAGCTAAGGTTAGGATACAAAAGAAGTGGGTGAGGAGAGCTGGAGGGAGGCGAGAGGAGGGTGGAATGGTGAGGAGGGTGGAGAGGTTGCAGGAGGCGGAAGTAGGGAGGCGTACAGGAGAGCAGTGGAAAGACGACTAGGGGGGTTCGATCTGGAAGTTATGGAGGAAGTGGAGGAGATGAGCAGGGTGTTTAAGGATGAGATCTGTGCAGCATGTGAGGTGTGTGGAGTGAGGAGAAGAGGAAGGGGAGTGAAAGGTACAGCATGGTGGACAGAAGAGGTAAGAATAGCTGTGGAAGAAAAGAAGAAAGCATATAGAGAGTGGTTGGGTAGTAGAGGGAATGAAGATTTCGAGAGACAGAAACGAGCGAGGTACGTGGAGAGTAAGAGGGTGGTGAAGAGAGTCGTGAAGGAAAGTAAGAGAAGAGTAGATGAGGAATTTGGAAGGAATCTGAGTGTAAAATGGAGGGAGAGTAAGAAACCGCTCTGGAAAGAAGTAAAAAAAGTTAGGGAAGGTAGCAAGGGAAACAGTAAGGGTGTGAAAGATAAGAATGGGAGAATGCTAGCCGAGAAGCAAGAGAGAGTCGAAAGATGGAGGGAGTACTTCAGTGAGTTGCTAAATGTAAGGAATGAAGAGCCAGCAAACATAGCTGGATATGGTATGGGAGTACAAAGGAGTACAAAGGAAATCAATTAACAACAGATCTAGTGACCCTTCTAGGTTGCTTGTCCTCCAAAACACTGAGGATCAAGTGTCCATACAGTGGTTTAGAGTGGGTAAGGGAACATTGGAAAGGGAATTACTGCCCTGGAACTAATGTCCGTGGCAGGATTAGGAAGTTAGTAGAGGACAGATGGGTTAGTAACTGAGGGGGGGATAAAATAAAGGTATTCATTTACTAACGCAGTCAGTCGCGGGTTTGATGCGAGATATTTGTCTAGGCGGAGATTAAATTAATCAACGGTGATGCAGTCTATAACGTTTCGGGGAAGCCCATTCCACAAGTTGACAACTCGATTGAAGAAGAAATTCTTAGATTCGTGCGAGTTAAAAGATTTACCAATTATTTTGCAACCGTTTCCCCGCGTGTAATTAGATTGGTCGATAGTGAAGTACTTACTACAGTTCATATTGTCGATGCCTTTGATGATTTTGAACACTTGAATTAAGTCACCTCTTAATCTGCTCTGGGTTAAAGGAAATAGATTAAATTCTCTAAGACGCTCTTCGTATGGTTTGTTCTTTAGGCTAGGTATCATTTTGGTAACTCTACGTTGAACTCGTTCTAGCTTGTTTATATCTTTTTGGTAATAAGGGCACCAGGATTGAACGCAGTATTCCAGAAGAGGGCGGACTAGGGAATTGTAAAGGGCTAGGATAACTTCTTTGGATTTATGCTCAAATGACCTGCCTATAAAGCCAATTATTTTGTTTGCCTTCTTAACAACTTCTGAACATTGTTGACTCGGTTTTAGGTTCCTCGATATTGTTATTCCCAGATCGGTTTCTCTGTTTACATTCTTAAGCTGAGTGCCATTCATCGAATAGTTTGCTTTCTCATTTAGGTATCCGATATGTAGTACTTTACATTAATCCGCATTGAAACTCATTTGCCAAATTTGGGCCCAACATGACAATTTATCTAGATTGTGTTGCATATCGTCAACTTGTTCTTTTGAGAGTACGCTATTTGCAATTTTTGTATCGTCAGCAAATTTTGAGATTGTACAGGTGAGACCCTCATCTATGTCGTTGATGTAAATTAGAAAGATAATTGGTCCTAGTACCGATCCCTGGGGTACCCCGCTACTTACATTGGTCCATTTAGATGCCTTACCGTTTATGACTACTCTTTGCTTTCTGTCGCTGAGCCAATTTTCTATCCATTTCAACACACCGTCTTGTATTCCATGTGCTTTTAGTTTTAGAAGTAAACATTTGTGGGGAACTTTGTCAAAGGCCTTTTGAAAATCATGGTATATAATATCTACAGCTTTACTCTCATCGTAGAGGTTGAGGATATCGTGGAAGAAGTCTAAGAGGTTTGTTAAACAGGAACGTTTTTTACGAAAGCCGTGTTGATTATCTTTAAGTATGTTATTTTCCTCTAAGTGATTTACGAGTCTGTCTCGTATGACCGTTTCTAGCATTTTACATACAACTGAGGTTAAGCTAATTGGACGATAGTTACTGGGTAGGGATTTGCTGCCTTTTTTTTAATATCGGTGTTACGTTGGCTAGCTTCCACTGATCAGGCATAGTTCCAGACTGCAAGGATTTATTGAATAGTAATGTCAGTGGTTTGGAGAGCTCATCCTTAGCTTCCTTTAGAACTCTAGGCGAGATTGTATCAGGTCCAGGCGTTTTATTTACCTTGAGTTTATCTAAACAATTCAATACTTCTCTCTCTGTAACGGTGATATTGCTTAGAACATCTGAATTATCAATCTGAATCAGCGATGGTGTAGGGATATCACTGAGGTCTTCTGTTGTAAAAACTGATGCAAAGAAGGTATTGAGGGCATTACTCATTACTCATTTGTACTTCGTCTTTGGTGTATTGGTGGGAGGGAGAAGAAGAGAAGTAGTGGAGGAGGAGGTGGGGATCAGGAGGTCAGAAGTGTGGGAAGCCATGAAAAGAGTGAAGTTGAGGAAAGCACCAGGAACAGATGGAGTGTGTGGGGAAATGTTGAGGTATGGTGGTGAGATCGTGATCGAATGGGTATGGAAAATGTGCAAACTAGCATGGGAGAAGGGGAGTGCACCCGATGACTGGAAGACTGGCATAATAGTTCCCCTATATAAGGACAAAGGGGAAAGAGGAGTGTGTGGTAACCACCGAGGAATATGTCTTCTAAGCGTAGTAGGGAAGGTATACAGTAGGGTAGTGATTGAGAGAGTGAGGGTGAGAATGGAGAAATGGATAGGCGACGAGCAGGGAGGTTTTAGGAAGGGAAGAGGATGTGTAGATCAGATTTTTACCCTGAATTGTGTTGTGGAGAAATATCTGGAGAAGAAACAAAAGGTGTATGTTGCCTTTATGGACTTGGAGAAGGCCTATGACAGAGTGGATAGAGAAGGTTTGTGGAAAGTACTTAGAATATACGGAGTAGAGGGCAAGTTGCTGAAAGCAGTGAAGAGCATGTATGAGGGTGCAAAGGCGGCAGTATGTGTGGAGAGTGAGCAGAGCGAGTTCTTTGACCTGAATGTTGGTTTGAAACAGGGGTGTGTGATGTTCCCGTGGTTGTTTACTGTATATATGGATGGAGTCATGAAAGAAATACTATCAGGAGCAGTGGATGTTGTTGTATCGCTGAAAAGGGAGGGAATTGAGTGGAAGCTACCTATACTGCTGTTTGCGGATGATACAGATCTGATGAGTGATAATGAATGGGAGTTGCAGGGTCTGGTAAATGAGTTTGGAACAGTGTGCGAAAAACGGAATTTGAAGGTACATGCGGGGAAGAGCAAGGTTATGGTCTTCGAAAGGGGTGAAGTCACAGAGTGTGAGGTGAAGTTGAACGGTCAGGCTATGGAGATCGTCAACTCTTTTAAGTATCTGGGCAGTGTGTTGAGTAAAGATGGGACTATGGATGAAGAAGTGCGGGAGAGGGTACAACAGGGGAAGAGGGTTGTAGGAACGCTAAAAGCAGTAACAAGAAATAGGGTAGTCAGTATGGAAGTGAAGAAGTCCTTGCATGACAGTGTGGTAATCCCGACACTGACTTACGGAAGCGAAGCATGGACGTTGGTTGAGAGACTCAGACCAAGAGTGAGAGCAGTGGAAATGAATTACTTAAGGAGTGCGTGCGGAGTTACATGGAGGGATAGACAGACTAATGAGGAAGTAAGAAGGAGGTGTGGTGTGGAGGTAGATGTGCTGGAAAGTGTGAAAAGGAACAACTTGAGATGGTTCGGCCATATGGAACGTATGGAAAGCGAGAGAATGACTAAGAGGGTGTACGAGAGCGAGGTGGAGGGACAGAGAGGGAGAAGTAGACCGAATGAGAGGTGGAAGGATGGAGTGAGGAAGTACATGAACGAAGGCGGTGCTGGTTGGGGGGAGGGGCGTCGACTGACTGGGGACAGAGGTGCATGGGGCGGTTCGTTCGTGGCCACCCCTTCGGGGATCACGGCGTCAGGCAATAGATAGATAGATAGATTTCCTGATGGACTCTTCCCAAATGATAGAAACGTTAGCCTGATTGCTATAATAAATTTCGAGTTATAAGAAGTGAAGGGGTTAGGATTATTGTCCTATTTATAAAGAAGTTCGTTGGCGCTACTTAAAGTCCATTCTATAAGTTTACCACTCGATTAAAAAAGAAATGCTTCGCCTCATAGGAGTGAAAAGGCTTTCGTATATAATATTGTAAATACGTATAAGTAATACGGTATCAAGTCTGACGTAAATGGGGTTTAAAAACGTTATTTAGTATTTTGTGAAAGCTTGCAATAATATGTGCACTATGATAATTATCTGTTTGCACATACAGTATTTTCCACTGTGGCAACTTGTTTTCATTACTATTCATAACTCATAGGAAATGCAGGCCTTTTGTGTAAATATGTAAAGGTTCATATATTTATTTCCCCACTAGATGATGAAGCCAATGTAAATATGGATGAAAACAGTGTTTGAATAATACTGTATATAGAGGTAGGGTACTGCGTGTGTTATTTTACTTTAATCCTGTGTACACATATCATTTAGTGTTTACATTCGCGCTAATAAGTCATGTCTTGGCACCAAGTATGTTTTGATCTATACTTGGTATCAGCAATATCTAAGCTTCATTTCTTCATATCGAGTGAAATATACACACATGTTCCTACACTTACCCACCCTATTCAACATCTGACAGACATTAATACAGCACAGAGCAAACCAAACATAATGACAGCTGGGACGTGACTTATTTTTATATGTTAACCCTTAAAGTACCAGGGACGTCCTTTTTATCACATTAGGGCAACTACTAGACGATTATATTCAGCTTAGGAAGGGCCTCTAGCAATAATAAGGCTTCAAACAATCCCAACCAACCTTTTTAACTGTCACAGATCCTTCCTAAGCTGCATAATATCGAATATATATAGCTAGAATACAATATAACACACGTCGCTGGTACTCAAAGGGTTAATTAATTGTGCATGTGTGCATATGCATAGGTGTGTGATGTGTTCGTATGTGTGTGTGTGTTAAAGGTGGGGCTCATGGGTTGAGGTAAACATGGACAAATAATCGCCAACCTGCATATAATTATCTTGTAAACGCAATGTCACTGACATAATTATTAGCAATGGAATAAAGGATCTTGCAGATCGTCTATACCGGGCCTGTGACGTCATAGTGACGTCACACCAGTATCCTTAGCCTAGACTGGATGGTGGACTTACACTCTTGTGACGTCACAGGCCCGGTATAGGCGATCCACAAAATCCTTTATACCATTGTTAATAATTATTTCAGTGCCATTGCATTTTGCAAGATAATTATGTACAGCTTGGCGATTATCATTCCATGTTTATCTCAACCCATGAGCCCCCCCCCCCACCTTTAAAGGCTATGTATATATTATGTGCAACTGTGTATGGAACTGTTATATTTGTGAGTGTCAATGTGTGTGTGTGTGTGTGTGTGTGTGTGTGTGTGTGTGTTACAATCACATCCGTTTCTGTGTATGTTGTTTGGTCAGGTGGTGGTGGAAACAGGAGAGAGAGAGAGAGAGAGAGAGAGAGAGAGAGAGAATACCAGTAATAATGTCACATTATTTAATTTGTAGAGTAATGAGTTAGGCCTAAATCTGATGCTAACCTTGTAGTTTTAATAATTAGATATACAAAATCATAAGGTATATAATCATATTACATGTATAATATCTCTCTCTCTCTCTCTCTCTCTCTCTCTCTCTCTCTCTCTCTCTCTCTCTTTCTCTCTCTCTAACGAACGAACGAACGAACGAACGAAACCAAAATATGAGAATATTTCATCTTTTGCATGGTCCTGTCGAGAGAGAGAGAGAGAGAGAGAGAGAGAGAGAGAGAGAAAGAGAGAGAGAGAGAGAGAGAGAGAGAGAGAGAGAGAGAGAGAGAGAGAGAGAGAGAGAGAGAGAGAGAGAATATATAAATTTACATAGAGTCAAGTACCGGTACACTAACAGAGAGAGAGAGAGAGAGAGAGATAGAGAGATATAGAGTGAGTGTGTGTTGTTATGAATATACCAAGCAAATACATACCATATAGGACAGTGGGAGTACCGGTATTACGAGACACAGTATCAGAATTTATTAAAACCTGTAAATTTTCGAGATCCATTGAATTCCTACCTATCTATCTATCTATCTATATGGTCAGGCCCAATCCCCACTTTTCCTCTGTCTTGAGTCGGCCACCCCAATTCCTACCTACATCGCATATTTGAGTTCAGAACAGTAAAATAAAACAGTAATTGATAAAAATGCGATTTGTTTATATTACTTATTTCCCTCTCGCTTCGTATTAATGAACAATCAATACTATTTGTTTATATTATTTATTTCCCTCTCGCTTCGTATTAATGAACAATCAATACTATTTGTTTATATTATTTATTTCCCTCTCGCTTCGTATTAATGAACAATCAATACTATTTGTTTATATTATTTATTTCCCTCTCGCTTCGTATTAATGAACAATCAATACTATTTGTTTATATTATTTATTTCCCTCTCGCTTCGTATTAATGAACAATCAATACTATTTGTTTATATTATTTATTTCCCTCTCGCTTCGTATTAATGAACAATCAATACTATTTGTTTATATTATTTTATTCCCTCTCGCTTCGTATTAATGAACAATCAATACTATTTTATATTATTTATTTCCCTCTCGCTTCGTATTAATGAACAATCAATACTATTTGTTTATATTATTTATTTCCCTCTCGCTTCGTATTAATGAACAATCAATACTATTTGTTTATATTATTTATTTCCCTCTCGCTTCGTATTAATGAACAATCAATAATATTTGTTTATATTATTTATTTCCCTCTCGCTTCGTATTAATGAACAATCAATACTATTTGTTTATATTACTTATTTCCCTCTCGCTTCGTATTAATGAACAATCAATACTATTTGTTTATATTATTTATTTCCCTCTCGCTTCGTATTAATGAACAATCAATAATATTTTACGGATCGAATCCCGGTGGATCACATATATGCTTTCATTAATTTCATTGGAGGTGTTTGATGTTGTGGTGAAATTAATAAAACATAGAAGAGCATTAACTATATCTTAACCGTGGGTAGTAATTTTAGTATATGGTTCGTTCCTGGCGAATTTAAGACGCTTCGCCCTATTAGTTTGGCAAGTAAGAATTGGTGGTAATCAATAATTTTAGTATATGGTTCGTCCCTGGCGAACTTAAGACGTTTCGCCCTATTAGTTTGGCAAGTAAGAATTGGTGGTAATCAATAATTTTAGTATATGGTTCGTCCCTGGCGAACTTAAGACGTTTCGCCCTATTAGTTTGGCAAGTAAGAATTGGTGGAAATCAATGGTGTTTCTTCTGAGTGGACTCCAGTGACTTCCGGAGTTCCACAGGGATCTGTCCTTGGTCCACTTTTGTTTAGCATATACGTCAATGACATCAATATTGGTCTGTTGAGTGTGATCTCCAAGTTTGCAGATGACATAAAACACACACACTCTCTCTATCTGTCTCTCTCTCTCTAAATCTCTCTCTATCTATCTATCTATATCTCATCTCTCTCTCTCTCTCTTTTAGCTAAACATGCACATCATATCATTTCCCCCTTTGTCTTTCCATCCACCCAATCTCTCTCTCTCTCTCTCTCTCATCCTTTGTCTTTCCATCCACCCAATCTCTCTCTCTCTCTCTCTCTCTCATCCTTTGTCTTTCCATTCACCCAATCTCTTTCCATCCATCAATCAATTAACTTTTGGCTAATACGGTTTAAGGCGTAGTGCTTGTTTTTTGGTCTATATATTTATATATTAATATATTTTTGAGTCTTCGCTAGACCTCCATCAAGCTTAAAACACACACCCTAGACGAGGCCACCTCCAGTACCAGGCCGCGTCGACCATACTGTGACGTCAGCAAGGTGGTGCGACATTCACGGACCGCTCTGTCTCCCAAGAGTATAATTACTCTCCCTTTTATATTTTATCAGTTTAGTTTTAAATTAAAGTACACATAAAACTATATTTATCTTTTACTGTGTACGCAAAATTATATTATTATATATTATTATGCCGATATTATAACAACATACTTTGGTATTTACTGCAAATTACACTCATACCTTGAACAAGTATTTGTACAAGATGAAAACGTATTACAAGTATATCACTATTACTTTATTCCTATTGGAACATATAATACAAAATGCTATTATACATTACTATATTATATACACAGCCAATAAATGCTATTATACATTACTATATTATATACACAGCCAATAAATGCTATTATACATTACTATATTATATACACAGCCAATAAATGCTATTATACATTACTATATTATATACACAGCCAATAAATGCTATTATACATTACTATATTATATACACAGCCAATAAATGCTATTATACATTACTATATTATATACACAGCCAATAAATGCTATTATACATTACTATATTATATACACAGCCAATAAATGCTATTATACATTACTATATTATATACACAGCCAATAAATGCTATTATACATTACTATATTATATACACAGCCAATAAATGCTATTATACATTACTATATTATATACACAGCCAATAAATGCTATTATACATTACTATATTATATACACAGCCAATAAATGCTATTATACATTACTATATTATATACTCAGACAATAAATGCTATTATACATTACTATATTATATACACAGCCAATAAATGCTATTATACATTACTATATTATATACACAGCCAATAAAGAGAGCCTTACTGGAGAGCCAATATAAGCCACATCCACTATTATTCCTGAACAAATACATATAAGTAACTAACTAAATGTATTACTATATACATTAATATAAACATATAATTAATGTAACAAATACATATAAGTAACTAACTAAATGTATTACTATATAAATTAATATAAACATATAATTAATGTAACAAATACATATAAGTAACTAACTAAATGTACTACTATATAAATTAATATAAACATATAATTAATGTAACAAATACATATAAGTAACTAACTAAATGTATTACTATATAAATTAATATAAACATATAATTAATGTAACAAATACATATAAGTAACTAACTAAATGTATTACTATATAAATTAATATAAACATATAATTAATGTAACAAATACATATAAGTAACTAACTAAATGTATTACTATATACATTAATATAAACATATAATTAATGTAACAAATACATATAAGTAACTAACTAAATGTATTACTATATAAATTAATATAAACATATAATTAATGTAACACACAAACACAAACACACACACATAAAGGAATGACCTTTGTACTAGGCATAATCCAATCTCCGTTCCGGGATTATACTTTATAAATCCGATTCCCTTACTTAACCACACCTGCAGACACACTCACCTTCACAATCACAATCACACACACACACACACCTGCAGTCACACACACACACACACACACTCACAATACAATAATTATACAATACAGTACACAAAGTCTATTTGTCTAGGGTTTGAAGCTTTCTCTTCATGCCTACATTCTTATTAGCTCTGGCAGCTGCTGGGATGTTATTTTCTTTAGCACAGTAATTATTTAATATTGCATTTGTAGAAGCATATACCACCATACTTTCTATTTTGTCGGTGTTATGACCATTTTCACACATATCATTAGGGAACAGGAGATCAGCATCTGCTAAAGCCGTAACTGTGTGCTGTGTTGCTATATTTCTTTGGCTAGTAGCATTTCGAAAGGCAGGAAGTTGAACAAGTTTGTTTATAACAATATAGTTATACATGACCATGTTGGCTGTCACACTATCTGGGTAAATAAGAGAACCTCTGCTAATTCCACCAATGTAACTTAGATTTTCAGGGATGTCTTCACCACTATCTGAACACGTAATCATTTCTTTACATGCATTACATTTAATGTTCTTTATCACAGAGTAACAGCAATCGCCAGCTAAATAAACTATCACTGGGATGATGTATTTACACCTATCAATATCCTCCTTATAAACTTCAACATTCGTATGACATAAACCAAAATCAATTTGCTCATCTGCTTTTACTTCTTCATAATTAATGTCTTCAACATTCCTTAACATGGCCTTCTTGTCGAGTATGGGTAAACTTAGTTTTAACACGGACATCATCCGTATCTTCTTTTCACACTCATATATTTGGCGTACAGAAATATTGTAATTTCCTCCTGCTAACTGCCGATAGTGACCAAATCTTGCTTCCAAATGGTCTGTTTGAAATGTTCCTGTTGGCATGTAATCCATCTTCAGTTCTGTTATGCAATAATTGGTAATTTCTCTAACAGACACACACACACACACAAGGACACACACACTCCTCACCACACACACGCACTACTCACACACATACAGTGCACACACACACACACACACACACTCACTCTCACTCTGTTTTTAACTATCTATAGTATCTATATATTTAACTATATCTATCTATCAATCTATCTTTTGAACTATCTATAGTATCTATATATTTAACTATATCTATCTATCAATCTATCTATATCCTCCTTACAAACTTCAACATTCGTATGACATAAACCAAAATTAATTTCCTCATCTGTTTTTACTTCTTCATAGTTAATTTCTTCAAAATTCCTTAAAATGACCTTCTTGTCGAGTATGGGTAAACATAGTTTTAATATAGGCTACTTATAAAGTATTTAGAAGGGGGAAATAATTTGGAAACACAGCGCGATCTTCCCCATATCTCACTCAAATGTATACTGACCTGTGAGGGTAGTGCGAAAATGAACCCTACCTTTGCCTACGTCACATAATTTAAAGGTCCCACCCAGGCGGCCTGGTACTCTCGGTGGCCTCGCCCTAGACCCCCTTTCAAGACAAATTTGTACCGTTTTCGTAGACAAATTTCCTGGCTGAAGGCCGATTCCTTCTAAAATTTCAGGCTCGCTTTCGCTCGCCAGGACAAAATTGACACCTAAATGGCACGAAAGGTCTTAATATTGACAAGGAAGTGAGGCGAAAAGTCTCAATATCGCCAAACTAATGGAACGAACGTCTTAATATGTCAACACTATTATGCCAAACATAAGAGAGAAGGGGCTCCAGAAAAAGCGATTACCTCCCCCTTAATGGCACGACTCGTCAACAAGATAAATTAATTAATATCCGTTAATGCATCTCTCATTTATCGGCTATAATTCCTTCTCCCCTCTTTTATTATTTTATCTCTTCAACAGTTCCTTCGTTATTATTGTCTTTATTTATTTATTGTCTTTATTTATTGTCTTTATTTATTTATTGTCTTTATTAATTTATTGTCTATATTTATTAATGTCTTTATTTTTATTTATTTTTATTTATTTATTGTCTTTTATTTATTGTATTTGGATTGGGTTTGATATTCGGTCGGTAATGGAAATAATAATGTAAGTCGATAATGCGTGAGGGCGGGGATAATATGTTCGCTTAATGCGCTTAATAGACAGACAGTGGTATAATGGTTTACATGCTTATGTTCTGGGTGTGGTGTCCCGAGTTAGAATCCCGGGAGAACCATATGCTTTCATTAGTTTATTCAAGTGCATTGGGGTTTGTAGTTGATGATTAATGTTAAGAACAGGGTGCTAATTAATAGGTGAAGTCCACAATTTCTTATGATTGGGCTATAGACTATGGCAGCCGACTATACTATCAACTACAAAGTTCGTTCCCTCAACCTACCACTGTGTGAATCCGAACCACCTGGGGGTCGACAAACGAAGCATTTATTGGGTGTAAATGGCACTTCTTTCAGATGCTTCGTTTGTCGACCCCCAGGTGTTTCGGATTCACTCAGTGGATCCAAAACACACACTAAAGGCGCGTTTTCGCGAGACAAAAACGTAGGTACACCCAGGTATACCTAGGTCAACTCAATTTTCCCGAGTCCCTGTATACCTAGGTGTACCTGGGTCGACCCAGTCCCAGTGGATGTTTTCGCGAGCCAGTGACGTCATCTGGGACTGGGTGTACCTGGGTAAACTCGGCCCTGGGGACCGAGTTGGGCTGGGTTGGACTGGGTTGACCTTTGTATTGCTGACGTCACTTATGACAACAAACAATATGGCGGAAAATGTCGGGTATGGTGAAGAGCTCATCCCCAGTGATGCGAGTGCTTGGATTTGTTCACAAGATCTTGGATTTTTTGCCCAGACCATGCGATCTTAGAAGTTTTAGTAGGGATCTAGTATTTATTTAGTTAATATTGTTTTTGAGGGGATATACCTTGTCCTTATCTAACACATTGCTATGTTATTGTTGTTTTTATCTCATATTGCATGTATTTAAATATTTGTTCGCATGTCATAGTAAAATTCAGAATAGAGAAAACAAACGTAGAAAATCCTCTATCAGTGCCTCTTTATTGGAGCAGCCATATTGAAATCCTCTATCAGTGGCTCTTTATTGGAGCAGCCATATTGAAATTCTCTATCAGTGCCTCTTTATTGGAGCAGCCATATTGAAATCCTCTATCAGTGCCTCTTTATTGGAGCAGCCATATTGAAATCCTCTATCAGTGCCTCTTTATTGGAGCAGCCATATTGAAATCCTCTATCAGTGCCTCTTTATTGGAGCAGCCATATTGAAATCCTCTATCAGTGCCTCTTTATTGGAGCGCCATATTGAAATCCTCTATCAGTGCCTCTTTATTGGAGCAGCCATATTGAAATCCTCTATCAGTGCCTCTTTATTGGAGCAGCCATATTGAAATCCTCTATCAGTGCCTCTTTATTGGAGCAGCCATATTGAAATTCCTTAGCCAATCAGAGGGCCGTAATCCAGCCTGGGTAAAGTCTCGATCTTTAGGTCAGACCAGTCTCAAAATCGCGAAAACAGAAACAGGCCTGGGTTGACCTGGGTACACCCAGGTCGACCAAGGACCACAAAAAGCTTGCGAAAATGCGCCTTAACCCACCCTCACAAACACACAATACTACCGACACACAAACACACCCACAGCACTACCAATACACACACACACACACATGCCACTGCCAACACACACACACACACAACACTACCAACACACACACACACACACATACCACTGCCAACACACACACACACACACACAACACTACCAACACACATACAAACACCCAACACTAACATACACACAAACATAACAAACACACACCACTACCAACACACACACACACATACAAACATAACAAACACCCAACACTAACATACACACAAACATAACAAACACACACCACTACCAACACACACACACACACACAAACATAACAAACACCCAACACTAACATACACACAAACATAACAAACACACACTACCACTACCAACACACACACACACACAAACATAACAAACACCCAACACTAACATACACACAAACATAACAAACACACCACTACCAACACACACACACACACACAAACATAACAAACACCCAACACTAACATACACACAAACATAACAAACACACACCACTACCAACACACACACACACACACACAGCCCGTAGCCTAGTAGGTAGAGCTCTCGTCTCACACACGAGGGGTCGGGGGTTCAATCCCCGGCCGGGCGGAGACAAATTGGGCTTGTCTCCTTTCATGTGTTAGCCTCAGTTCACCTAGCTGTAAATAGGTACCTGGAATAAGTGGACGACGTTGTGACGTCCCATCTGGGGTTGGCAAAAATGGTACAAGGCGAGATGGGTATCATATGGTTCACCTAAGCTGATGGCTACCTAAGCCTTCGGGCGAGACGGTACCGTCTATAGTGAGAATGGTACCATACAGATCCACCCTAAGCCTTCGTTTCCGATGTCGCCAATTGGCTAAATACAGACTACACACACATCCACAGCCATTCCAACAGTACATAAAACACTTAACATGCATTTCACGCAATACATTCCCAGTTAAGGAGGCGCGATAATAATGAGCTTAGCTCGCATTGCGTGGATTCCCCTTGACGAACAAGTAACTGAGTAACTGAGTAACACACACAAACATTGAGAATATAAGGTATATAATATATATATGTACTGTACGTGTATTTATATTTATATGGTCATATGCACATATGTATATAAATATACGTACATATGAGCGAGAACATATTGCTCACTAGCGCAACTTCTGATTATAAATCTATGCATAAGCATTATCTATTATTAAGTGTTCGCGTATCTTCATCCATGTATTTCCACCCTTAACAATAGAACGCCCAGCTCTTCCATATTTCGCCTTCAGTCTCACACACACACACACACACACACACACACACACACACACACACACCTACACTACCGAGGATTAACCTCCCATTGTAGTACCCGCACCCTCCTTACCTGACCTTACCAAAACAGTTTCTGTATGTATGTATGTTTGTGTGCATACGTGAGCGTTTGTGTATACGGACATGTGCACACTTACTGCATGTTCTTATGTTCCTATATATGTATGTATATGTATGTGCGCACGTACGTGTATATACGTATGTTCTGTATATGAGTAAGTAAATAAATGTGTATATGTACTGTATATCACTTACTCTCATGGTTATTTTATGATAATTTGTATTCTGCACATGCATCATTATTGTATTTATTTATTTTGTTTGTAAACTAAGCTTACCATCCTCATATCTGTACATCTCATGTTCATCCACTAAATTGTAAAATGTGTATTTTCAGCTCATGAGGCTGAGGCTTATTATTACATTCACAAACACACACACACACACACACAACCTTACCAACACACACACACACCCACCAACACCCAACACACACAAACACACCAACACTATATACGGTAATTATTCAGCATAAGATAAATTAATTTCACAAAATATGTAACCATGCAACGTTTCGCGCAAGTTACGATATGCACATAAATTTAATATCCATATATATGACTTTGTAGGCAAAATGTATGAACATTTTGCTACATAGCATTCGTTTGTCATACAGCAAGCCATGTTCATGTTATATTAGTTTCCTGTTTAAATGTATGAGCATTTTCCTACATAGCATTCGTTTGTCATACAGCAAGCCATGTTCATGTTATATTAGTTTCCTGTTTAAATGTATGAGCATTTTCCTACATAGCATTCGTTTGTCATACAGCAAGCCATGTTCATGTTATATTAGTTTCCTGTTTAAATGTATGAGCATTTTCCTACATAGCATTCGTTTGTCATACAGCAAGCCATGTTCATGTTATATTAGTTTCCTGTTTAAATGTATGAGCATTTTCCTACATAGCATTCGTTTGTCAGTGACAGGAGAAGAGAAGGTTGTGTTAATCTGAGCTCCTGCCAGGACCACTTACCAGTGACCTTTAGTGACCATTACACCTACCTGTGTTTGGGGGCAGTGCACTCGTGTTATATAAAAGTGTTATAGCTCAGTTTTTAGCTGTTAGTTTACTTGTTTTTGTTTTTCTGTACTTAGTTTCTTGCTCCTCGCTAAGCTTATTGGGATCATGGCAGGTATGGAGTGCGAGTCTCTAACTGATCTGCATCATCTTATTCTCCAGGTAAGAGAGGAGATGGTTGTGGTGAAGGAAGAGGTCTTGGCTCTAAGGGAGGTTAATGTTAAACTTCAGAGGGAAGTGGATTTGATTAAAGACGAAAATCTAGCTTTCAAGCTTAGCCAAGAGGAAATAAAGTCAAGTAAGGGGAAAAGGGAGGAAGTTGATGAAAAACTGTATTCATGGCAGGTTGTTAAAAATACGGGTGGGAAAGTCACACTCAAGAAGCAGGATAGTAGAATAGGTATGAGTGTGATAAATACATTCTCTCCTTTGCGAGACGAATGTGAGGGAAAAGATAGTCAGGATAAGGGAGGGATGACCGAAGTGCCTGCCGCCGACTCAGCTCCAACCTCTGACGCTGTGCTACCTACCACCACCACTACCCCCACCACCACCACCACCACCAAGGGAGCTTCTGCCACCACCGGGGGTTCTCCAACTGCAGCTGCTGGATCCTCCCGAGGGAAAGGTAAGTCTGTGTCCCGAGAAGGTAAGTCTGTGTCGATTGTGGGCGACTCCATGGTAAGACATTTAGTTAGGGCTACCCGCACTAAACTTAGGAAGGTTGTGTGTCTGCCTGGCCATGGAGTTGGGAGGGTTTTAGAGAAGATGGACCACATCTTGGAAGATAGTGGAGATAACCCCATTATCTGTCTCAGTGCCGGGAGTAACGATGTTGGTAAGGGTAGAAGTGAGGAACTGCTTCAGCAGTATCGGGATGTGTTAGATAAAGTTAGGATGAAGGGAGGGATCCCTGTAGTACATTGTATCCTACCCAGAAGAGGAGTTCCCAAGGAATGGACATCCAGGGCGATTGGTGTCAATTGCCGTTTGGAGAAATATTGCAAAGAAAAAGCAATACCATTCATTGATAACTGGGATAGTTTCTATGGGAGAGATGGGATGTACGCAAGGGATGGGGTTCATCTTTCACGGTTAGGGGTTTCTACATTAGCTAGTTCTCTAGATAGGGTGGTTGTGGGGTTTTGAACAGAAATATTGAGAGTGTAAATGAGAGGTTAAGTGGAACAATTTTAGCGTCAGGCGAAAGCGATAAGGATATTCAGTCTCATGCTAAAAATGATGACTATAATGCAAATGATAGTAGTGATGGTGCAACGGAAGATGGAAATGTCGCTAAAAACAAAGGTAAATTATGTATAAAGAAAAGAAGTAAATTGAGATTATATTACACAAACTGTAGGAGTCTATGTAACAAAATGAACGAACTTAGAGCCCTTGTTAGCAAAGAAAAAATAGACATAATAGCGCTAACTGAAACGTGGATTAATACAGAAACCAGGCATTTTTTAGCAGAATTTGATATACCAGGATATAGTTTGTTTAAATATGACCGAACAAGTAAGAGGGGTGGCGGTATAGCAGTGTTTGTCAGGAGTACATTAAAAAGCTGTATTAAATCAGGTATTAGACTAAATAACGATAATGAAAGTGTTTGGGTAGAGGTTAACGAAGGTAGTGAGACCATAGTTATTGGAGTTATGTATAGACCGCCAAATATGAGTAGAAATGACGGAACGTCATTATGGGAGGAAATTAAAATGGCATCAAGGTTTAGCAATGTGTGCATTATGGGGGATTTTAATTTTCCGAATATAGATTGGCAGCATCAAATAGGAGACTCTGATTCTGAGGAGTTTATAGAGGTAATACAAGATAGTTTTTTATTTCAATTCATAGATACGCCGACTAGAGGTAATAATATTCTCGATTTAGTTTTCAGTAACAATGAACATATGGTAAATAATGTAGAGATAGGGGACCACCTAGGAAATAGTGACCACAATTCTGTGTATTTTAATATACAATGGAAAGGTAATACCAGAGAGAATACAACATTAATACCTGACTTTAGAAAAGCCAATTATGGTGGGTTAAGAAGAGCCCTATTAGCGGACCCTATGGTCAAAAAATTAAGTGGATCCAGGTGTCCAAATGAGTGTACCCCGTCTCAGGCACCTGTCATCTTAAGTCAGGAAGAGACGTCAACCTTGGTAGATACATACGATAATTTTATCAAGTCAGTATTCAATGCACAAAATAAATACATCCCCAAAAGAAAATTTAGATCAACACAGAACCAACCCAAATGGATGAATAATAGACTATTAGATCTTCTAGGACAAAGAGAGGAATATATAGAAAAATTAGAAAAGGCGAAATTCACCTACTTGCTTACTATCAGAATCTTTCAAGACAGGTAAAAAAGGATATTAGGAAAGAAAAAAGAAATTATGAAATTAAGGTTGCCAATGACTCAAAAAATAATCCAAAAGCTTTTTACCAACTATATAAATCCAAGGTTAGAGATGTAATTGGTCCCCTTAAAACTTCGATAGGAGAAATGACAGAAAATGATTTAGAAATGTGCAGTACATTAAATAGTCAATTTCTTTCCGTTTTCACTAATGCAAATTTGGCACAGTTTCCAGAAGTCCGTAAGGTATATAGCGATAGTATAGAAAATAGGTTAAGTACGGTTACTATAAGTAGAAATGATGTGCTTAAGGAAATTGACAGACTGAAACCTCATAAATCGCCTGGTCCTGATGAGGTATATGCTAGAGTATTAAAAGAATGTAGGGATGAGTTAAGTTACCCATTAACATTTTTATTTAACAAGTCATTGGAGACAGGTATAGTTCCAGAAGCTTGGAAGCTTGCAAACGTAGTTCCGATCTTCAAAAAAGGTGACAAATCAATAGCATCCAATTACCGTCCCATTAGTCTTACATCAATCATAGGAAAGCTACTAGAGTCAATTATTGCTAGTAAAATTAGAAACCACTTAGATACATTTAATTTAATAAATTCTTCTCAGCATGGATTCACTCAGGGACGTTCTTGCCTTACTAATTTGCTTAGTTTTTTCTCAGAGGTATATGAAGCAGTAGATAATGACAAGTCATATGATATAATATATTTAGATTTCAGTAAAGCTTTCGACAGAGTCCCCCATGAGAGATTGATGAGAAAGGTTGAGGCGCATGGAATAGGTGGGGCGTTGTTGGGATGGATTAGGTCATGGCTAATTGGTAGGAAACGGAGAGTCAGCATAAATGGTACGAAGTCAGAATGGGGAGCAGTCAAAAGTGGTGTCCCCCAGGGATCTGTATTAGGTCCTCTTTTGTTTGTTATATACATAAATGACCTTGATTTAGGTATAACTAGTAGGATAAGTAAATTTGCAGACGATACCAAAATGGGGAGAACAATTGATTCAGATAGAGATATAGAGTGCCTCCAAAGGGATCTAGATACCTTACACGAATGGTCAGTAAATTGGCAGATGAAGTTTAACATTGACAAATGCAAGGTATTAAAGATAGGGAAGATGCATACAAATGTTAAATATAAACTAGCTAATGTGGAATTAGAAAACTCGAATTGTGAGAAAGATCTAGGTGTGTTTGTTAGCAATGATTTGAAGCCTAGACAACAGTGTATAAGCGTTCGAAACAAGGCAAACAGGATTCTCGGGTTCATCTCAAGGAGTGTGAGTAACAGAACTGCTGATGTTATCTTAAAACTTTACTTGTCATTAGTGAGACCCCATATGGATTATGCTGTTCAATTTTGGTGTCCTTATTACAGAATGGACATAGATTCATTGGAGAGAGTACAACGTAGAATGACAAAAATGATCCATAATATTAGAAATCTTCCGTATAAAGAAAGGTTGAAGAAATTAGGCTTACATTCGTTAGAGAGACGCAGAGTTAGAGGGGATATGATAGAGGTGTTCAAGTGGGTTAGTGGGATTAACAAAGGGGACATGACAAATGTACTAAAGCTCAGTGATAGCGAAAGAACTCGTACCAATGGTTTCAAATTAGATAAATTTCGATTCAGAAAAGATATAGGCAAATATTGGTTTGGTAACAGAGTTGTAGATGGGTGGAATGGACTACCAAGTGCTATAGTGGGATTAAAAACGATAGGGAGCTTTAAGATAAAATTGGATAAGCATATGGACGAGAAGGGTTGGGTGTGAAGGGGGATCAGCAGGGTTGGGCCAATCAGCGCTCTGCAGACCCCCGTAATCCTGCGTTAATCTCTAACCGTTTTGGTAAGATGATCCTCAGGGTATTAGAGTGTTGAGCCTATAATTGGGTTTTGTAATTGGGGTTGTGTGGCCTTGCTTAGGCCAATCGGCTTTCTGCAGACTCTCATTTTCTTATGTTCTTATGTTCATACAGCAAGCCATGTTCATGTTATATTAGTTTCCTGTTTAAATGTATGAGCATTTTCCTACATAGCATTCGTTTGTCATACAGCAAGCCATGTTCATGTTATATTAGTTTCCTGTTTAAATGTATGAGCATTTTGCTACATAGCATTCGTTTGTCATACAGCAAGCCATGTTCATGTTATATTAGTTTCCTGTTTAAATGTATGAGCATTTTCCTACATAGCATTCGTTTGTCATACAGCAAGCCATGTTCATGTTATATTAGTTTCCTGTTTAAATGTATGAGCATTTTGCTACATAGCATTCGTTTGTCATACAGCAAGCCATGTTCATGTTATATTAGTTTCCTGTTTAAAAGCCGTTTACAGAGACGGTGTGTGTGTGTGTGGTTGAGAGAGACAAAAGGAAAAACTGCCTGTGGCAAGTGCTTCCCCCAAAGTTTAAAGAGTGACAGAGCCAAAATCAAGGACTGTTCGAGGCAAAATGTCTGGACACACGCAATTTAAGTTTGACGCAATTTAAGTCATAGGATGAGGGAAAGATCGATTCGGGGAGAGAGTTCCAGAGGTCAGCTGTTGAATAGAAGAAATATTGGGAGTAACGTTTCACTCATGGGTTGGAGAGTTGCACAGAGTAGGGGTAGGATTGTGTTGCAAAACGGATGCTACGTACTACATAGAGGAGGTGGTATACACTGAGAGAGCTCTGAGGAACACTGATTATTGTAGTAGAGATATAATAGTGAGAGAGATGAAACATTGGGGCGAAGAGAGAGAGATTGCAGAGAATCGGTGAGTGGACGGGAGTTAATGATATAGAAGGCTTTGTTTTCTACTTTGTCTAGAAGCGCTGTGAACAATACTCAATACATGAACGCAGCGTGCAGCTGTACAGAGCAAGAAGTTGTGCAGGGGTAAAGAACCCCTTGAGGCGGTTGAGCACACCCAGCTTCTGGGAAGCCGTTTTAGTAAGGGGGTATGTTTTTTTTTTTTTTCTGGCCCCCTTCTCCCTTATGCTTAACCCCATTAGTGTTCTGGCCCCCTTCTCCCTTATGCTTAACCCCATTAGTGTTCTGGCCCCCTTCTCCCTTATGCTTAACCCCATTAGTGTTCTGGCCCCCTTCTCCCTTATGCTTAACCCCATTAGTGTTCTGGCCCCCTTCTCCCTTATGCTTAACCCCATTAGTGTTCTGGCCCCCTTCTCCCTTATGCTTAACCCCATTAGTGTTCTGGCCCCCTTCTCCCTTATGCTTAACCCCATTAGTGTTCTGGCCCCCTTCTCCCTTATGCTTAACCCCATTAGTGTTCTGGCCCCCTTCTCCCTTATGCTTAACCCCATTAGTGTTCTGGCCCCCTTCTCCCTTATGCTTAACCCCATTAGTGTTCTGGCCCCCTTCTCCCTTATGCTTAACCCCATTAGTGTTCTGGCCCCCTTCTCCCTTATGCTTAACCCCATTAGTGTTCTGGCCCCCTTCTCCCTCATGCTTAACCCCATTAGTTGTCTGGCCCCCTTCTCCCTCATGCTTAACCCCATTAGTTGTCTGGCCCCCTTCTCCCTTATGCTTAACCCCATTAGTTTAGAGGTGGTCTTGACAACAATGTGTATATAAACCTTGGTCTTAGTCGGGGGACACTTCGACGATGTATACAGGCTAATAACACATATAACAAAGCCACTCCAACAGCTTCCTTCTTCTCCAACACAAGGACCCTTCTCTCCTCTCAACACTCTTCGAAAGGTAGATACGAGGTGCTTTTGTAAAGACTTATTCCTGGACGACGTATACAGACTAATAACACACAACAAAGCCACTGCAACAGCTTCCTCTCTTTCCAAAATACCTTCTCCCCTCTCAACACTCTTCGAAAAGTAGATAGGAGGTGCCGTTGTAAAGGCTTATCCCTCAATACCTTCACCTGACCTGCTTTCTCTAACTCCAGTCTTCTGTTTATCCTTACTATAGCCTAACTTTTTCTCAGTCCTCGGTAGTATAGTGGTGAGTATCCCCGCCTGTCACGCGGGAGACCGGGGTTCGATTCCCCGCCGGGGAGGTCCATTATTTTGGTTTGGAGGCAATATAACGAGTGTCTACCCCAAAGCCAAAAGAGTGACAGAGCCAAATTCAAGGGACATTGGATTACAAATGCCTGGAGACAATAAGCTTAGAGCAGTCTAAGTCATAGGGTGAAGGGAAGACTGATTGAGGGAGAGAGTTCCGAGTTCACTTGTTAAGTAGACGAAAGACTGAGAAAATTTGCCAATTCTTGGGATGGAGAGCTGGACAGAATGGGACTGTGTTGAAAGGCGAGTGCCGAAAGGGAGGGGGTATGCACTGAGAGCCCTGAAATGTAGGAACGTAATCAATAATGGAGATATTGAGGGGGCCAACCTCGCTTTTTTCTCTTTCTCTCCCTCTCTCTTTGGCTTGTATCCATTCGGCCCCTTTCAGCCTACTGTTTTAAGACATTTACTTCCCATCCAGGTGTCAATATTTTCCTGGCGAGCGGTAGCGGTAGCGGTAGCAGTAGCGAGCCAGCATATATATATTATTGCTTTGACAGCAAGCGATAGAAAAATGTCTCCGGCGAAGCCGGATTTCTCCATACAATGCTGGCTCGCTTTCGCTCGCCAGGAAGAAGTCGACACCTGGATGGGGATAAAAGTCTTAAAACAGTTTGCTGAATGGGGCCGAATGGATATAAGCCAGGGAAAGAGAGAAAAGGAGAGAAAGATAAAAAAAAACACGGTGACCCCCTTAACAAAACAATGAAGCTGAATTTATGCAGATATTAGATAAGTTCTAGAAAACATAGGTAAGCATTGGTTTGGAAACATTAAATATATATATATATATATATATATATATATATATATATATATATATATATATATATATATACTGTATATATATATATTATTATTATTATTAATGAGTAAGATAGTCGGAAGCCCGGATAGCTCAGTCGGTAGAGCATTAGGCTTTTAACCTAAGGGTCCAGGGTTCAAGTCCCTGTTCGGGCTGTAGTGTTTAGACAGATCTAGACAGGGTTACCAAATTAAGGGGGGTCACCGGCTTTTTTTATCTTTCTCTCCTTTTCTCTCTTTCCCTGGCTTGTATCCATTCGGCCCCATTCAGCCAACTGTTTTAAGACGTTTATCCCCATCCAGGTGTCGATTTCTTCCTGGCGAGCGATAGCGAGCCAGTATTGAGGCGCGGTTTTGCGAGCGTTTTGGCTTAAGCCAGACTTAAGCCAAGAGCGAAATTCGTTTTTGCGAGGACAAAACTTAAGCCAAACTCGAGCCGCGCTTAAGCAGGATCGACTTTTCTCAATCCGCCCTGAAAGGCCGCTTGACTTTGGGACCTTGGCTTAAGCGGGAATTGTTTGTAAACAATATCTGTTGTTTTCTTTCCTTATTTCATTGTTTTGTATTGGGTAAATACCATAGAGACTAGATCGAGTGTATATTATGAATACATAAGTAATGTAATATATATTATATTATATTATATAATGATATTCTATTATATTATAGTTAGCTTGATATGCACTATTACAGGACACACGGTAGGCTATTGGCAGAATCATCCAGGCCGATCTGGAAAATACTCGTTCTGTGTGTGTAAAGAAATCCTTCTAGTTCCCAAATGGTGTTATTGATGCCGGGGTATTGTCATAACACTGGATAATTGTGTACTGTATTGTGAACGTTACCAAGATATACAAACACTATAGTCCATTCATTCTAGGTTGGGCAGAAATGGTGTTATTGATGCCGGGGTATTGTCATAACACTGGATAATTGTGTACTATATTGTGAACGTTACCAAGATATACAAACACTATAGTCCATTCATTCTAGGTTGGGCAGAAATGGTGTTATTGATGCCGGGGTATTGTCATAACACTGGATAATTGTGTACTATATTGTGAACGTTACCAAGATATACAAACACTATAGTCCATTCATTCTAGGTTGGGCAGAAATGGTGTTATTGATGCCGGGGTATTGTCATAACACTGGATAATTGTGTACTATATTGTGAACGTTACCAAGATATACAAACACTATAGTCCATTCATTCTAGGTTGGGCAGAAATGGTGTTATTGATGCCGGGGTATTGTCATAACACTGGATAATTGTGTACTATATTGTGAACGTTACCAAGATATACAAACACTATAGTCCATTCATTCTAGGTTGGGCAGAAATGGTGTTATTGATGCCGGGGTATTGTCATAACACTGGATAATTGTGTACTATATTGTGAACGTTACCAAGATATACAAACACTATAGTCCGTTCAATCTAGGTTGGGCAGAAATCGTAACCTCTGTAACTCAAAAAGGGCTTAAGCAAATGAGTTGTCAATTTATTCACATAATCCCTAGCCAAGTCTGCCTAGTTGGTAGAAATATTAGGTGGATTACTGTAGTCCTTTTTGAGTTATGAGAGGTTGGGGTTTACGATTTCTGCCCAACCTATACAGTAGCCTATAATGTACGGACTAGGCCTAGGCCTATACCAAACTATTTGATAGGCCTTACACAAATAATATAATTAAATAGCCGACATACTATTCAGAGAACAATAAAACAGGAAATAGACATAAATTTGGACAAAAAGACAAAAGAAGTTGAAATATCAGTAAATAATCAAAAGCTTAATCAATAACAAATATGGGGGGCCGTTGAAAAGGTGATCTCCCCGAACAATTGAGGGAAAAACCTTTACAACGGCACCAGACCAGACCACTAGGTCGTCTTGTTCCGCCATTTTCAGTGTTTGTGTTTATGTCACGTGACTTGTGGTCGAAGTCGAGCCAAACCATTTTTGCGCGGCTGCTCTAAAGTGTTGGCGCGCAACATAAGTCGAGTATAATAAATCTGGACTATCTGGCGGCGCGCGACATAGATCGTGTGGCAATTTCAGCCCGTAATGTTGCTGAGAGAGAGAGAGACAAGTGGTGGCAGGAGAGTAGCGAGCGTATGACTGCTCCAGACCACCGCGGCGAACCTACTGACACGAATCCCACCTCCTCCCTCCCTCTCTCACTCGCTACATACTGAATTTAATGGGGAAGTACCGAATTACATGCTTTTTGCACTCGCGTCGCGGTTGTGGCAAGAAAACTAGCCGTCATAAAAGGATCGTTATGGTGTCATTGGAAAGCTCTGTTTATGCCCTTTGAGGGATAGATACTTGTTTTACGCTCTGGGTCTTATTTAGGCATGAAAATGATCACGTAAACAGCCCTATTTTGGCTAAAAACACCCCGCTGGGCGGTACATATAAATAAACCGCTAGCCCGCTAATCTAGTGTTGGGAAGCCAGGCTTAAGCCAAAAAGCTCGCAAAAATGCGCCTCAAGTCAGCGGAACAACGATCCAATAACCCCCCCCCCCCATGTAGTTGATCTGTCTGTTGGTCGGCGGGAAGCTAGGCCTTTTCATCGGCGACTCCCTTATTTTCTGTCTTTAGATAGTTGTGTTGTGCGATGCGATGATGTTGAGGGATAGTCTTAAGTATCGGTTCTTATGTGTCGTGCTCTTTCTCTTAAATAGAGGTGTGAAAATATTGAGGGATAAGCCTTTACAATGGCACCTCGTAGCTACTTTCTATTTCACTATTTTCTGAAGGGTGTAGAGAGGGGAGAAGGGGTGTTGGAGAGAGAGAAAGCTGTTGGAGTGGCTTTGTTTTGTGTGTTATTAGTCTATCAGTCTTCTTCTTTTATTGAGCTTGACCGCAGACACTGCTGTTGCTGATTTGAAGCTTCAGTCTTGGTTGTGCTCTTGGGTGGGTGTGGTCTCCCGGATGGGGTACGTGACGGAGTCCTCCAGCTCACCTTTGACTTCCTGAGGCGGTTGGACCAGCTCCGCCGCCTTTGACGCCTAGGACGTTGCTGCCTGTCTACCCTGGTGGGCCCCAGCTAGGGTGAATTGGACGTCAATCCACAATGCCCTTCAACGCAAGACCAAGACCAAGTCTTGGTCCACAGGGCTGACCTTTTTATAGATACTGGCTCAGAAAATGTTAGTAAGAGGGAAAGTTAGGAGTAGGAGGAAAGTAGTAGGGACAACTCTAATTGGGACCTATATATCCTCCCCTCACCCTTTCTCCTATTTGTCCTTAATTTTCCTTCAATTCCCCTCCGGGCCCTCACTCCCCTTTTCATGTATTTGTTACTTTTTTTCTCTCTAGTTGTCTCCCACCCCTTCCGATTACCCATTTATCTTTCTCCACATCTCCTTATAATGTCAGATCTTCATCATTTCCATGTCTCATTTCTCCATGTCGTTTGTTAGCCCCAATAATGACCCTACCCCTCTGTCCTCTCTCTTCTTTATTTCCTCCCATCTCTATTACCCAACCCAACTCTGTTTCGCATATATCTCTCCAGGTAATTTCTTTCCTCTTCATATTTTGTACATTCTGTTATTATGTCTACAGTATATCCTCAACTATTGGGTCTCCTCCTAGGGCACACTGACTACAGTGAGGTCCTATCCCGTTCCAACGCCTTGTTCTTTCGCTCGTCTCTAGGGATCCTGTCCTCGCCTTGAACAGCAATTTTGATCCTCAGCCCCCATCGTAGAACTGTTCCCTAGCCGGCTTCTCTTTTTCTCTGTAGTATCATGGTCTATTCGCTGTAAGTAGGCAAGAAATCATGAACTCTATCCTCTGTAACTCAAAAAGGGCTAGAACAAATTGCTGTGAATTACCACATCTATTCCTTGACTGACTCTTCCCAAATGGTAGAAATATTAGCTCGATTACGCTAGTCGTTTTTGAGTTACAGAGGTTAGTGGTCATGATTTCTCACCTACTTACAGCGAATAGACTATATAGTATTATAGTGGCTTTGTTTTCTAACCTTTCCCGTCACTTCCTTCTTCTCTCTTCTTTTTTCCCTTTCTCTATTTCTTTGACACATCCCCTCCCATTCTCACCCATTCACGCCTCCGATTTCTTTTTTCTAAATTCCCTTCCCACATGGTCCTGTATTATATTTATCCTTTCCAGCCTTCCTTTACACTCCCTGTTCCATGTACTTCCCTCGCTCGCCCATCTGTAGGCCTCAAAACTGTAGGCCTACCACCACTGATCGTCATCATCAACATCATCATTATCATCTCTGACCTCACCCTCACCTTGACTTAAATTACCCAGACCTCAAAAGATGACGACAAACTTATCCTCTATATAATATCAATTCCACCTTCTAACTCCTATTATACTAACACAATTTTTCTTTTCACCCCTCTTAAAACGTCTGTGCAGTAGGCTAATCTGGAGACACCACAACCCTCCAAGCAAACTGCAATTTAAACAATAATAAGAAGAGAGGCCTCACAATAATTGGCCATCAATCTCTTCTTGCCTCACTTTGTACTTTCCTTTACCTTTCCCTATCCTCTCTTCAAAAGTGCTCCACCTCATTTCTCCCCGGATTGCTTAATTCCTATGCCACATACATTATTTGCTCCTAATCGGCTAATCCTGCTACATTTATACGATAGGAACTTTAAATGTTGTTTCTGTTCGGGCTCTGTCTCGTGTCGGCCACCCCCAGTCATGGGGTATGTGCCTGAGTACATACATACATACATACATGAAGCTTAGGACGGATTAGGCTACAGTATATGGTGGCTAAAAGGATTATTATTGAGATAGTCTTTACCATTTTAATCGGCAGGCGTCCTTCCTAAGCTGAATAAGATCGTCTAATAGTAGCCAAAATAAAGTTAAAAGGACGTCGCTGGTACAGAGGGGGCTAATTAATGACGCTGTGTAAGATGGGGCAACATCCTGTCAGGCTCTTTCGCCATAACCAATGGTGTTAGGCAGGGGGGGATATTGTCTCCGTATCTTTTCAACGTCTACATGGATGACCTTAGTCTGGAGCTGAACAAGACTCGCACTGGGTGCTGCATTGGCAGCACCATTGTAAATCATCTCATGTATACTGATGACCTAGCCTTAATTGCGCCCTCTGGAGCAGGACTGGATAAATTATTAAGAGTATGTGAACAATTTGGAATTGAACATTCAGTCAAATTTAATCCTATAAAGAGCAATATCATAATATTTCAATCTAACCTATTGAAATCAAAGCTACCTAAATTCCATTTGTATGAAGAAATTATAGAAGAAGTAAGTAAAGTAAAGTATCTAGGGCACTATATTTCAAGTGATCGCTCAGATGATGAGGATATGGGTCGTCAGCGAAGGCAACTTTACATGCAGGGAAATTCAATATTAAGAAAATGTCATATGTGCACATGGGATACAAATATAACATTGTTCAACTCCTACTGCTCACCAATATATACAGCACAACTATGGTGGAACTATAAGAAAATGACAGTGAATAGACTAAGTATCTCATATCACAATATCATGAAAATGTTTCTGGGGCTCTCAAAATATGAGAGTACAAGTACGCTATGTGCCTATATGAACTTACACTGTTACCAATCACTCATTAGAAAGCTAACATATAAATTCATTCAGCGCCTTAACACTTCTGAGAACAGTATCATTAAAATGCTACAAACTCCAAGCATAGTGTACACCTCTACGATCCAGGCACACTGGAAGAAGTTGCTCTATATTTAACCTTAAGTAATGTATTCAGGTCTGCTACTCTACATAATTAGCATACCGGTACTGATCCTCATAGTGCAGTACAGTACCGATATTCCTATACTGTACTGTAGCAACATACTGTACCGGAAGCTAAATGATGTGAGGCATGGTACTGTACACAATTAGGACAGTGGTTTTGGTAACACAGTAGTTTGATGACCACTGTTTTTGGTTGAGGCAGTGCTGTGAACTACATGATAGCAAGCTGGGTATTATTTAATTTCTTTTTATTTTATGTAGCCTATGTACAGTAGCTTATATATATTTATGTTACTGTAAGGTATATATGGACCCCAGTATGGTCCCCTCTGTACTGTGTGAGTCTGAAATAAAGTATTAGTATTATTATTATTACCGATGTTTTTTATTTACAATAGTTACTCAAATAATTAAAAGAGGGCGGGTATACGTATCGTTTTCTATAATTACCTATTTATGGTAAGCTTAGATATACTATTACTCAGAACTGCTCACTAGAAATCCTGAAGGAATAATCTAATTTAATTATTTCACTATCACTTCCAACACCAAAAACACCTCCTAATAAAATTAATGAAAACATGTGATCCGCCCGGGATGCGAACCTGGGGGTGGGACACCTCATACAGATCTTATAAATTTGGACTTTGTTTTTTTCTCTTTTCAGGCAGATGAGCTGAAAGAAGAGGAAAAGGAAGAACAAGAAATGCAATCAAGACATATTAGCCTACAGGATTGGTTAGGGTCGCTGCATCTCTGCCCTTATTTCTGTATGACAAACAAATAATAAATAAATCCTAATTAATCTATAGATTAGTTTTATATTTTGCATGCATATATAGTCAATGTTGGTATAGTGCTAACAGTGTCTCAGCAAGACTCAACAAAGTCCCTCTGAAGCACTTGCACCTGACGAATCAGCACCACACCAGCCCCCACCGTGCTACAACAATAAGGCAGCCTTGCTCTGTGCTGTATTAATGTCTGTCAGATGTTGAATTCTTCTTCACTGCCATCAAAGACTGGAACGACCTAACCCAGTCAGTCCGTGAAAAGAGAACACTGTATTCCTTCAGACGTAGCCTGAAGGAACACCTGAACCGGACAGCTGCAAGAAGGGAGCACCAAGCTTATGTCTACTACTAAATACGACATAAGAGATAGACAAACCAAACTGAAATTATTTCTGATTACGAATTACTGATATTTACTATAGGATGTAAGGTATCTTAAAATAACCCCCTAGAAATACTTTCTCTAAAGTATCTATTGCCGTATCCTCCCCATTTCCCCAGCTAACCTAATCCCACAAGGACCCCAATGGAAATACGCCTAACGGCCTTATTGGGCTATCCTTAGTTGGAATTATGCAAGGCTGGTACATGTCATATTTATAACATACTATGTGGTACCAACTCTGTAAATTGCTAACTGAATAAATATTATTATTATTATTATTATTATTATTATTAATAGGGTGGGTAGGTGTAGGAACATACTTGTATACCTCACTCGAAAAGAAGAAATCATGTTTAGATATTGCTGATGCCAATTATTTTTCAAAATATACTGGGTGCCAAGATATCACTTATTTGGCCGACTGTACATACACATGCATATACACACACATAGCCTACATATACACACACATAGCCTACATATACACACACATAGCCTACATATACACACACACAGCCTACATATACACACACATAGCCTACATATACACACACATAGCCTACATATACACACACACAGCCTAGAACTATACACACACACAGCCTACATATACACACACATAGCCTACATATACACACACATAGCCTACATATACACACACATAACCTACATATACACACACATAGCCTACATATACACACACATAGCCTACATATACACACACATAGCCTACATATACACACACACAGCCTAGAACTATACACACACACAGCCTACATATACACACACATAGCCTACATATACACACACATAGCCTACATATACACACACACAGCCTACATATACACACACACCTACATACACACACATAGCCTACATAAACACATACACATAGCCTACATATACACACACATAGCCTACATATACACACACATAGCCTACATATACACACACATAGCCTACATATACACACACATAGCCTACATATACACATACATAGCCTACATATACATGCCATACACTACAGAGAGAGCGAGACAGACAGATACTGATATTTTTTTCCTATGTGAGTGAGGGAGACAAAAGGCAGAGCTGCCTGTATCGAGTACCTCCCCAGAGTTGAAAGCGTGACAGGGCCAAAATTAAGGGACGTTCGAGCCAAAATGCCTGGACACACTGAGTTTGAAGCAATTTAAGTCACAGGAAAAGGTAGAAGACTGATTCTGAGAGAGAGTTCCAGAGCTCAGCAATTGAATAGAAGAAAGACTGAGAATAATGTTTCACTCTTGGGTTGGAGAGTTGCACAGAGTAGGGGTGGGATTGTGTTGCAAGACGGGTACTACGTACCCTACGTAGAGGAGGTGGTATACACTGGGAAAGCTCTGAGGAACATTGATTATTGTAGTAGCGATAGAGTAGCGAGAGAGATGCAACATTGCGGCGAAGAGAGAGAGATTGCAGAGAGTTGGTGAGTGGACGGGAGTTAATGGTACGAAGGCTTTCTTTTTTACTACTCTGTCTAGGAGTGCGGTGTGAGAGGATCCTCCCCACACATGTGAACAATACTCAATACAAGGACGCACTGTGCCCCTGTACAGAACAAGAAGCTGTGCAGGGGTAAAGAACCCCTTGAGACGGTTGAGCACACCCAGCTTGATAGATAAAGGGTGAAGTTACTTATGAATAACTCTCCAATTCCATGCAAGCACAGTCAGTCAATCAGTCAGTAGCCAGCCCTTACTTCCACAAGGGCTAGGGAGGATCAGCAAAAGACACGAGTAAGGACAAAATTGTGACAGGAGAAGAGCACATATAACAGTTTGCCCACAAAAAGCAAGCACACAAACATTCAGAAGCACCAATCACTCATCAGCCCCAGAAATCAATTGTTTCACGTCAGATGTTATATTGTAAAGAGAACATTGCCTAGTAGTGTAATCAGTTGAACATGGAACTAGTGAAGTTAATGGCAGACGGAATCAATGGTTTTACCTCACATACATACATACATACATACATACATACATACATACATACATACAGTCGGCCTAATAAGTGATGTCTCGGCACCAATTATGTGTTGATCAATAATTGGTATCAGCAATATTTACACATTTCTTCTTTTTGAGTGAGAAATACAACCATGTTCCTTCACTTTCCCAACCTATTCAACATTTGACAGACATTAATACAACACAGAGCAAGCCAAGCGTAATGACAGCTGGGACATGACTTATTAGCGCGATCGTACTGTATATAAACGTCTCGCTAAGTTACAATTATTTGTTCTGGTATACCTCTTGATACATTACACAATATGTCTGCAATATACAGCAATATTTGATGGTAACTAAAGATATAATAGTATCTTTCTTTAGGCCGGAAATATATATTTGATTTGTGTTAATTAGTCCTCTGTTATAAAAGTAGGCTATGTATTGATATTTATGCTGTGAGATATTTGTTCTCCATGTGTCTATGAATGTACAGTATGAGTAAATTAACACCGATACCAGATATAATTATATAGAACAAACAAATGTAGACGGTATTGTTATCTCCAGACCGGAAGTGTATCTTTATCTTGTACAGGAAACACGAGAGGGAAAAACTGGTGACAGCTGGTGATTGGTTATGGTCTCTCTCTCTCTCTCTCTCCCGCTGCTTATTATTTGATGTGTGTGCAGTATTTTCGTACATTTTTAAATTTACTTTTTGTAAATGCAGCGTAGGTCGTTTAAGTGGGGGATGGTTGTTTGTTCTGGTCCCCCTTCTCCCTCATGTTTATCGCCATTAGTTTTCAAATTTGTAGACGTTCAGCTTGTTAGTTTGCGATCTAAGGACTTGTTGCCCCATTTATTTGCTAATATTAAGACCTTTCGTGCTATTTAAGTGGTCAGGTGAAGGTATTGAGGTAGGCTATAAGCCTTTACAACAGCATTGTTGCCGATATTTTCCTGGCGAGCGATACCGACCTGTAATTTAGGAGAAATGGGCCTTTGGCAGGGAAATTTTTCGACAGAATATGTGCCGACTTTTCTATCATGGGGATGTTTTTTTAAGTTTGATGGAGGTATCGGGAGAAAACAAAACATAGTTACTATATACATACATAACATTTTAAGACTGAGTGCTCCACACATACATGCAGTATCAGTCTCTTGTCCTAATGGCGGCGTTCCAGGCAACCCTGTTAAGGGCTGCTTCACTTGTCAAGTTTTGGATTTGAGATCGGTGCGTATAGTCCGATCCCAGGTTTTCCTCGGTCCACCCCTTGTTGCAGCTCCTTCCACAATCACAGACCTGCATCTTTTCACCCAATTTTGTTCATCCCTTTTCTCCACATGTCCATACCATCCCAGTCTACTTGTACGCAGCACCTCGCTAATACTCTTCATAACTAAATGTCTCCTCAGCTCAACATTAAATTTTGTTATTCTATCCTGTAGCCTGGCCCCACACATCCATCTCACCATTTTCATCTCATTACGTTCCATTCTGTTAACATCCTCTACTTTAACAGCCCGTGTTTCTGAGGCATACGTCATTGCACTTCTAACACATGAGGCATACACCTTTCCCATAGTGTAAGTGTTAATGGAGGATGAAGAGTAGTCTGTTATTTATTATATATATGCAAAATCCTTTACCCTACATAATTATATTATAAAGGACGTTATTATAAAAACAAATAAATTTACATCATCTCTTTATTGAAGTACCACAGGAATATAGTAAGATACACTGTACACAATGATGGATTAATAAAGGGTAGATAATAGGTTTATAATATCATTAAGTACGTTCATAATGATATGCCTCTTTATCCTTATATTATATGGGTTTATTACCTTCAAATGGATAGATTATTATGGACATTATTAGTTTACATTTTTCCCATCTAATTTTTTTAGGAGAGACTGTGTAAAAAAGGCTTTGGATGATAGAGGAATGACTATAGATCAGGCAGGGGAAGTGGTGGTGGACAGGAGTGAATGGAGAATGCTTGTGAATAGTTGAGTGAACACGTGGTCATTTGGAGTAAGGGGTCGGGCGCAAGTTTGACTAGATAATAGTCCATCAGGCGCCTGGCCCGGGGGGACGATTAATATGAAGGGTGTGCCTGGAAGTGTGGTGGGAGGGCTTGTGGCTTTTGCTCCGCTGCATGTCTGCCTGCCGAGATCGGAACCTCTCCGGGTGGTCAGGGGCCGGGGGAGTGCTGGAGCGACCTTGGTAACCCTGGTCTCTGGGTCTTCTCCTGGGTGACCTGGATGTGTGTGAGTTTGTGTTTTTTATCTGTGTTTATTTTTTGTTTTATGTTGTTTTTGTGTTTTCCCTGTTCTTGCTCTGTCTTGAGTCGGCTACCCCC
>CM064577.1:51724698-51742198 GCA_032716605.1 Paralithodes platypus | reverse complement strand
TTTTTGTTATTTATATGATATTACTATGATAAACTATTGGGTGTTAATATGTGATTGTGATAATCAATATATCCTACTGTAGGCTACTCTAGGTCAACAGCATATAATGGCTACAATATATCCTACTGTAGGCTACTCTAGGTCAACAGCATAATTATAATGGCTACAATATATCCTACTGTAGGTTACTCTAGGTCAACAGCATAATTATAATGGCTACAATATATCCTACTGTAGGCTACTCTAGGTCAACAGCATAATTATAATGGCTACAATATATCCTACTGTAGGCTACTCTAGGTCAACAGCATAATTATAATGGCTACAATATATCCTACTGTAGGCTACTCTAGGTCAACAGCATAATTATAATGGCTACAATATATCCTACTGTAGGCTACTCTAGGTCAACAGCATAATTATAATGGCTACAATATATCCTACTGTAGGCTACTCTAGGTCAACAGCATAATTAATGGCTACATATATCCTACTGTAGGCTACTCTAGGTCAACAGCATAATTATAATAGCTACAATATATCCTACTGTGTAGGTTACTCTAGGTCAACAGCATAATTATAATGGCTACAATATATCTACTGTAGGCTACTCTAGGTCAACAGCATAATTATAATGGCTACAATATATCCTACTGTAGGCTACTCTAGGTCAACAGCATAATTATAATGGCTACAATATATCCTACTGTAGGCTACTCTAGGTCAACAGCATAATTATAATGGCTACAATATTATATCCTTACCTAATACTGGACTTACAAACAAAGGAAACAATCAACGTTATAAAGATATATCAGCTTTATAAATATTTATTGCCGGACACCTTGCTCCCCTTTATGAGAGTGGTGATACACAAAACACCCCCAAACAGACCTGTCCCCTGTGGGAAGGACAACCCATAGCAATTTGTTTAAGGGGGAGGTAGTTGCTTTTTCTGGACCCCCTTCTGTCTCATGTTTAGCATGATCATTTTAGACGTTTTTTCAGTTAGTTAGGCGATTTTGAGACCTTTTGCCCCATTTCTTTGTCAATATTAAGACCTTTTGTGCCAATTAGGTGTTTATTTTTTTCTTGGCGAGCGATAGCGAGCCTGTACTTTAAGAAGGAATTGGCATTCGACCGGGATATTTTTCTACCAAAAACTGTACAAATACATTGTGAAAGGGGGTCTAGTGGGTGTTTTTTTAAGCTTGACGGAGGTCTAGCGAGGCAACTGAAAAATAAACTAAAGATAGACCAAAAAACCAAGCACTATCCCCTAAAGGACTTACAGGATTACAGGTAAGCAGTACAGATTTGTATAAGGTTTACTCCCCTAGACGGGTTGCCGACCAAGGCTGACGAGTCCCATCCACCCGTTTTAAGATCAGCATATTAAACAATAGACAATATAGTGCCATATAATTAACTACATTTAACTTTAGTCATGCAGGGAATCATAACTTATACATTAATTATGAATATATATTGTATGTCAGCCTCAATCAATCCTGCTGCTATGTTCTATACTATTATATATATATATTGTATGTCAGCCTCAATCAATGCTGCTGCTATGTTCTATACTATTATATATATATTGTATGTCAGCCTCAATCAATGCTGCTGCTATGGTCTATACTATTATATATATATTGTATGTCAGCCTCAATCAATGCTGCTGCTATGTTCTATACTATTATATATATATATTGTATGTCAGCCTCAATCAATGCTGCTGCTATGTTCACTATTATATATATATATTGTATGTCAGCCTCAATCAATGCTGCTGCTATGTTCTATACTATTATATATATATATTGTATCATCAATCAATGCTGCTCTACTATACTATATATTATATGTTCAAGCAATGCATGCTATTATACCTATATATATTGCCTCATCAATGCTGCTGCTATGTTCTATACTATTAAATCACAAACCATATTGTATAAAGACTCAATTAACGGCCTTGTATACTGTAGTCTTAGTATGGGGAATACTCCATATTTATCCTATGTGTACGAAGGAGACAAATGGCAATGCTGCCTATAACAAGTGTCCCCCACAAACTGGAAAGATTGACTGAGAGCCAAATTCCAGGTATGTTAGAGTCAAAATGTCTGAACACACGGAGCTTGAAGCAGTTTAAATCATAGGAAGGAATTGCATAACTTAATCATATATATATATATAAATACATATATATATATATATATATATATATATATATATATATATATGTTGGTAAAGCCAGGTAATAAATTTTCTTTAATACATACGAGGTTGAAAGAAATGGCAATTTCTGCGTTGGAAATTTATTATTCAAAGTTTCCAGGTCTCTGATGAGTTTTCGCTGGGTGGCAGGAAGTAGATGAAGGAGATGAGCAAAATTCATGGTGGTACAGGGTTACATTAAAGTACATGATGATACAGGATATACGACGCGTTTCACTGGACAACCAGCATTATCAAGTAAGGAAGGAATGATACAAAATGTAAACAGGAAGGGTATATATAGAGGGTGGAGGATCAGAGGAGGCGGAAAACAGGGGGCAAAAGTCTGCTATTGGTGGAAGAGAAAACTAGGAGAGAAAAAGGGGGTAACCGCTTCACGCATGCGCACTGGATGCGGGATGGTGGTCGATAGGTGGGGTCGAAGCTGATTGGCTGCGTGTCGAGGGGCGTGGCCTAAGTTGTGTGGCGCCTGCAGAAGACGAAGCTGAAGGAGGTAGCGCGGGGGGCTGCGTCAAGGGCACCGGGGGGCGAGGAGGGGTGTTAGGTCCTGTAGGGTAGTGCCTTTTGGCAGAAGGAAGGATCTGAAGGTCCAGAGTTTGGTTGTTGATGTTGGGATGTAAGGCTTGGATATATAAAGCTTCGAGTATAGGTAATCTCCTTGGGTCACTTTCTTTATTGAGTATGGTGGTGTGTTTCTCTAACTCGTTGCGTGTGAGGTGAGGGTGGTTAGGGGTGAGATAGTGGTCTTTGATGGCTCCAGCCTGAAGGTGAAGAGTTAACCGACGTGAAAGACGAGTCTGCGTCATACCAATATAGGAATGAGGTCCACAGTCCTCATAATTACAGGTATGTTGGTAAATGACGTGATCGTCGGTCATCGGGCTCTTTATCTTGGTGGAGGCTGGTTTGTTGCGGAGAACGAGGTTGGAGGTCTTGGGGGATTTGTAATAAATTATTAATTTGATTTTGTTTTCCGGGTTGGTTGGGTGGACATGCTTGGAGATTATTTCTTTTAAGACGGCCTCGTCATTTTTGTGTTCAGAGGACATGTAATTGCGGTAGAAGATCTTAATTTCATTGGGGGGGTCAATGTTGGGAGGGCTTTGGGTGTACCATTTTTCAAGATGGTGGTTGATGGTGCTGGAGATGTCGGAGTTGGAGTATCCGTTATTTACTAAAACTTGGGATAGTCTTTCTAGTTCCTGGTGGGTGTCGGCCCAGGTAGAGCAGTGCGTCATCGCCAAACAAGGAGGGATCCACCTTAAAAAACTCGTCGGAGAATACACCCCTGGTTATGCGTACGGAACCATCAAAACACACAAACCTGGGAACCCCCTCCGCCCCATCATCTCCCAGATCCCCACTGCCACCTACCAGATCGCCAAGGCCCTGAACAACCTACTCACCCCCTACGTGCCCAGCCAATTCAACCTTAACTCAGCCCACGATTTCTTGGAAATTTTACGAGACGCCCCCCGTAACAACAACCACACAATCGCCTCTCTCGACGTAGAAAGTCTGTTCACCAACGTGCCAGTGGATAGGACCATTGACATGATTCTACGTCGAATTTATCATTGCCCTGATACTCCTACACTGGACATCCCGGAGAAGGCCCTGAAAACACTACTGGAGCTATGTACCAAGGAGGCCCCCTTCCTTTGCCCCCGGGACAACATGTACAAGCAGATAGACGGTGTGGCGATGGGCAGCCCCCTAGGAGTTCTTTTTGCGAACTTTTTCATGGGTACCATCGAGGAAGAGCTCCTGGCTGCTCAACGACCCGCCGTCTACTGTAGATACGTGGATGACATCTTCGTGCAAATCAAGGACCTTCACGAACTACAGGAACTCCAGCGTCGCTTCATGACCTCCTCCGGACTTAACTTCACCTTTGAAAAATCTAACAATGGACAACTCCCCTTCCTCGACATCCTCGTAGCTCTGAACGACCATGGGTTCAAAACCACCGTCTACATTAAACCTACTAACACAGGACAATGCCTCAACGGTGATAGTGAATGCCCCCGCCGTTATCTTCTATCCTCCATCTCCGCCTATGTTAGGAGAGCCCTCACGCACTGCTCTACCTGGGCCGACACCCACCAGGAACTAGAAAGACTATCCCAAGTTTTAGTAAATAACGGATACTCCAACTCCGACATCTCCAGCACCATCAACCACCATCTTGAAAAATGGTACACCCAAAGCCCTCCCAACATTGACCCCCCCAATGAAATTAAGATCTTCTACCACAATTACATGTCCTCTGAACACAAAAATGACGAGGCCGTCTTAAAAGAAATAATCTCCAAGCATGTCCACCCAACCAACCCGGAAAACAAAATCAAATTAATAATTTATTACAAATCCCCCAAGACCTCCAACCTCGTTCTCCGCAACAAACCAGCCTCCACCAAGATAAAGAGCCCGATGACCGACGATCACGTCATTTACCAACATACCTGTAATTATGAGGACTGTGGACCTCATTCCTATATTGGTATGACGCAGACTCGTCTTTCACGTCGGTTAACTCTTCACCTTCAGGCTGGAGCCATCAAAGACCACTATCTCAACCCTAACCACCCTCACCTCACACGCAACGAGTTAGAGAAACACACCACCATACTCGATAAAGAAAGTGACCCAAGGAGATTACCTATACTCGAAGCTTTATATATCCAAGCCTTACATCCCAACATCAACAACCAAACTCTGGACCTTCAGATCCTTCCTTCTGCCAAAAGGCACTACCCTACAGGACCTAACACCCCTCCTCGCCCCCCGGTGCCCTTGACGCAGCCCCCCGCGCTACCTCCTTCAGCTTCGTCTTCTGCAGGCGCCACACAACTTAGGCCACGCCCCTCGACACGCAGCCAATCAGCTTCGACCCCACCTATCGACCACCATCCCGCATCCAGTGCGCATGCGTGAAGCGGTTACCCCCTTTTTCTCTCCTAGTTTTCTCTTCCACCAATAGCAGACTTTTGCCCCCTGTTTTCCGCCTCCTCTGATCCTCCACCCTCTATATATACCCTTCCTGTTTACATTTTGTATCATTCCTTCCTTACTTGATAATGCTGGTTGTCCAGTGAAACGCGTCGTATATCCTGTATCATCATGTACTTTAATGTAACCCTGTACCACCATGAATTTTGCTCATCTCCTTCATCTACTTCCTGCCACCCAGCGAAAACTCATCAGAGACCTGGAAACTTTGAATAATAAAATTTCCAACGCAGAAATTGCCATTTCTTTCAACCTCGTATGTATTAAAGAATATATATATATATATATATATATATATATATATATATATATATATATATATATATATATATATATATATATGTGTGTCACACAAATACATTTGTTTACCCTCGCCCAGGATCAAACCACGGACAGTCAGGATGAGAGTTCATGCTTTTACCCAATCCACCATGATATGATATAACCTAGTTAACCATTTCCTTATATTTATATATTTTGGATATGGAGATGTCGTACTTGGAGGAAATACTCCATTCCATATTTAGTCATAGGACCCATTTTGAAGAGCTCACATACGAGGGATTTTCACAACTTGACCCACGCAACTCGGGTTGGATTGATTTTAATAAGTTTTCTCCAGACAAGCTCTGACTGTTCGTGCTTCTATCATGAGTGAGGGTAACAACATTTATCATATTTAGTGTCAAACTATTTACAACAATAACTAATACCCTTTCAATTATAGCTAGACTATCCCAGACAATTATAATTAACTTAGGAATGATCTGTTTATGTCAAAATAATGTTCAAGGTCTATGTTTTGAACCCTTTTCCTATGTGAGAATCTACAGTCATGAACACCAATAAGTTTACACTCATTTCAGTCGGTATCGAACACAAACAAGACAATACAAAGCAATCTAAGATGTGATTTGTTTGGTGCTCACAAAGAGTAGCTTGATTGACATTTGCAATTGTGATTCAAGAACGGGTAGTAACTACTACAACTAGTGTAGTAACTTTTTTTTTTTTTTTTTTTTTTTTCTATGTGATTGAGGGAGGCAAAAGGCATAACTGCCTATAGCGAGTGCCTCCCCCATAGTTGAAAGAGTGACAGGGCCAAAATCAAGGGACGTTCGAGCCAAAATGCCTGGACACACGGAGTTTGAAGCAATTTAAGTCATAGGAAGAGGGAAAGACTGATTCTGGGAGAGAGTTCCAGAGCTCAGCTGTTGAGTAGAAGAAAGTTTGAGAGTACGTTCACTCTGGGTTGGAGAGTTGCACAGAGTAGGGGTGGGATTGAGTTGCAAGACGGGTACCACGTGCCCTACGTAAAGGAGGTGGTATGCACTGGGATAGTGCAAACTATCATCACTATCGATGAGTGTTGAGGTCTTTTTTGTGTGGGAGTCATGTTCAGTGCAGGATCCGTTACCGTGTTGGCTTACCAGTTCTTCACCTCCACATCAGTGTCGGTGACGAAATCGACGACCTCTGTGACGAAATATACGAACTTGAGGCCTGAAGTACTGCGTCACATCATCAGCCATTCTCAGGAGCGGTACGGCAACAAAGGCTAGATCAATGTTGACCACAGCAATGCAGAGCCAAGTGAAGAGGAACCCAAGCAGAAATCCCCCCACCAGCTATAAAGACATATTATTACACATTTATGACGGATTATTAGTGTTGTTGTTTCATAATATACCATATACTATAAACAGCTATAAAGACATATTACTACACATTTATGACGGATTATTAGTGTTGTTGTTTCATAATATACCATATACTATAAACAGCTATAAAGACATATTACACATTTATGACGGATTATTAGTGTTGTTGTTTCATAATATACCATATACTATAAACAGCTATAAAGACATATTATTACACATTTATGACGGATTATTAGTGTTGTTGTTTCATAATATACCATATACTATAAACAGCTATAAAGACATATTACACATTTATGACGGATTATTAGTGTTGTTGTTTCATAATATACCATATACTATAAACAGCTATAAAGACATATTATTACACATTTATGACGGATTATTAGTGTTGTTGTTTCATAATATACCATATACTATAAACAGCTATAAAGACATATTACTACACATTTATGACGGATTATTAGTGTTGTTGTTTCATAATATACCATATACTATAAACAGCTATAAAGACATATTACTACACATTTATGACGGATTATTAGTGTTGTTGTTTCATAATATACCATATACTATAAACAGCTATAAAGACATATTATTACACATTTATGACGGATTATTAGTGTTGTTGTTTCATAATATACCATATACTATAAACAGCTATAAAGACATATTACTACACATTTATGACGGATTATTAGTGTTGTTGTTTCATAATATACCATATACTATAAACAGCTATAAAGACATATTACACATTTATGACGGATTATTAGTGTTGTTGTTTCATAATATACCATATACTATAAACGCTATAAAGACATATTACTACATTTATGACGGATTATTAGTGTTGTTGTTTCATAATATACCATATACTATAAACAGCTATAAAGACATATTACACATTTATGACGGATTATTAGTGTTGTTGTTTCATAATATACCATAACTATAAACAGCTATAAAGACATATTACTACACATTTATGACGGATTATTAGTGTTGTTGTTTCATAATATATCATATACTATAAACAGCTATAAAGACATATTACACATTTATGACGGATTATTAGTGTTGTTGTTTCATAATATACCATATACTATAAACAGCTATAAAGACATATTACTACACATTTATGACGGATTATTAGTGTTGTTGTTTCATAATATACCATATACTATAAACAGCTATAAAGACATATTATTACATTTATGACGGATTATTAGTGTTGTTGTTTCATATATACCCTACTATAAACAGCTATAAAGACATATTACTAACATTTATGACGGATTATTAGTGTTGTTGTTTCATAATATACCATATACTATAAACAGCTATAAAGACATATTACTACACATTATGACGGATTATTAGTGTTTTGTCATAATACCATATACTATAAACAGCTATAAAGACATATTACTACACATTTATGACGGATTATTAGTGTTGTTGTTTCATAATATACCATATACTATAAACAGCTATAAAGACATATTACTACACATTTATGACGGATTATTAGTGTTGTTGTTTCATAATATACCATATACTATAAACAGCTATAAAGACATATTACTACACATGTATGACGGATTATTAGTGTTGTTGTTTATATATACCATATACTAAACAGCTATAAAGACTATTAACTACATTTATGACGGATTATTAGTGTTGTTGTTTCATAATATACATCCAAGCTTTGTCATTGCATTTGCTTTCTGAAGTAGCAATAACAAAAACCTAATACAATGACAATCTGCATTCAAGGAGGGCTCATACTGAGGATATTTAAAAAAATCTGAGGCTGATAAGCTTGTGGTGAGGATCGTGCGACTCTGCAATTGTACATCGTCCGATGTTCAAAAAAAAAATCAAAAAAATCAAATGTTCATCAAATAATTCGCTCACAGGATATTTAGTGAATAGACAGAAAACACCTACATACATAAGTGTGACTATAGTATAATACCCTACCACTCCATACACCTGTTAGAGTGTGACTATAGTATAATACCCTAGCACTCCATACACCTGTTAGAGTGTGACTATAGTATAATACCCTAGCACTCCATACACCTGTTAGAGTGTGACTATAGTATAATACCCTAGCACTCCATACACCTGTTAGAGTGTGACTATAGTATAATACCCTAGCACTCCATACACCTGTTAGAGTGTGACTATAATATAATACCCTAGCACTCCATACACCTGTTAGAGTGTGACTATAGTATAATACCCTAGCACTCCATACACCTGTTAGAGTGTGACTATAGTATAATACCCTAGCACTCCATACACCTGTTAGAGTGTGACTATAGTATAATACCCTAGCACTCCATACACCTGTTAGAGTGCAGCACGACAAAAACATAATTTACAGTATAATTCGATTAACCTAACATTAACATTATCGATTAACATCGATTAACATTATATATAAGTTTAGTTATTGCATATATATTTTAATTTAAGGTGACATCATATGTTTGTTTCTACGAAGTCATAATTATGTAAAAAATAACGACATGAAAAATGAATATGTTCGGTTATTGTGCGTTACTAAGGTTGTTATAGTCTATGAATCACTGTTATATAATATATACAGTATATATATATATATATATATATATATATATATATATATATATATATGAGAGAGAGAGATTAAATTAATTGTAATTATTGCATATAATTATGAAGTAATACTCAGAGGTGGGCGCGCTCCGGTGGGACCGGTAATGCGGCAGCGCTCCGCGCTCATCAGACATAAGGTAATGCGGCAGCGCTCACACGCTCCTTTTGTCAGCAGACCCGATGCGCTTCCCGCTCCGCGCTCCTGCGCTCCGCGCTCCTGCGCTCCGCGCTCCCAAAAATAGGTATATAAAAAAAAAAAAAAAAAAAAAAACAGCTTCTAGAAGTTATTTAATTATTTACCTTTGTCCTTCACTTTGTCCTTTGTTTTCACTTCACTAAATTCCAAGAATTCAAAACATTAAAAAAAACTCAAGTCATGGTGTCTTTCTGAAGTTTAACTGTTTAAATTTCTCAGTTTCTGTTATTCTTTATGTCATATCAATGAATCAAATGTCAATGATATGATATGATTGATATAATTGCAAATGTCAATGATATGATATGATTGATATAATTGCAAATGTCAATGATATGATATGATTGATATCATTGTGAGTTTGTGACATTGTGACTGTCCATTGATATCTATGATATGACATCAAGAATTACAGAAACTGTCCAAACTGAGAAACTTAAACGGTTAAACTTAACAAGCTAACATTCTAACAAGCCTAACAATACAATAACAACAATACAACATGATTAGTATTTAGTTGATTACATGATTAAATGAATAATAATTCAATATCATAATATCATCAATATGATATGATTAATTGATTATATAATTAAATTAATTAATAATTGATTAACATTTAATATTATTATTAATTTATCATTATTATATATATATTTATATATATGGGCTGATGCTCCACGTCCTGCAGAGTGACTGGGTACTGCCGAGTCTGCGGTACTCACTACTCAAGTACTCACTACTCAGGTATTGGACCCGTCCAAGCTGTCCACAGACACTCAGACAGTCAGACAGGCTCGGGCTATACCACTGCCATACTTACCCTTAGGCCCCTTCGTAAGCTATAACTTGCCCGTAAGGTTTACTTTGCGTTAGCAAAAGCCAAAAAAAAAAAAATAACAAGTTAACAACTGTAACACTGTCAGTCTGTCACTATCATAGTATCACTGTATCACAGTTCACTAACACCGTGAGTAACACCGTACGAACGGTACGATGACTCTACACGATAATGACGTTCTTGTACCTGTTGTTGACAGGAAAAATCGCCTCTGGAGCGCCAGAAAGGAGCGCGAATTTCTAGCTGCGCTCCCCGCCTGCACTCCGATTTCAGAATTTTGCCGCTCCTCGCTCCGTGCTCCTCTATATTGGTAATGCGCTCGGATCGCAGAGCGCAGAGCACCAAATCGGCGCGCCAATGCCCACCTCTGGTAATACTACCTTGGTGTTTACATAGATAGAATGATCTGTGGCAGTCATAGAGTGAGTGTAGATAGGTTGTTATTCCCAGGGGTCCTTCCTCTGGTGAATTACAGTGAATGGTGTAGTGTTAGCCAGAATAATGTGAACACCAGACCATAATAGTGCACAGGTTAATTTAGGCACAACTTTCCTCTTTGGTTCAGGGAGGTCAGGCAACAACTAAATAATATATAAGGGTTTTTAACCCATTGGCTGTGGGAGACATTCTGGAATGCTATGGCAATTTAAAGCAATTTACAGGCTCTTAAAGCCTCCTAAAGCCTGTGGGGACGAGTGTAAGTGAGTGGGAGTGCGGCAGGCTCCCCTCCGCTCTCCAGCATGGCTGCCGGGGCACCGAGACTCGGGCCCCATATCTCGCAAGAAAATGCAGCGCTACCAAAGGCAAATATAGCACGACACTGCTCATAATTAACAAATATTTGCCAATGTCTATGGTAGCGCTGCGGCTGAAGCTGCGAAGCTCGTTTTGGTGTAATTTTGAAGCTATTTTCTTCTAGTTTTTGGCTGAATACATTTAATTTCACTCAGACACATCTTGTTTAAGCATTCAGGAGTGCCTGCATGAACCCTAATATAGTGAAAACAGACGGAAATATACCCACAGCATAAGTGTTAACAATTATATCTACAGTTGTTTTACAATTACTAGTGTATACATGTTCAATGTTTGCATATCATTTTGTTTTACACAATTATATAAAATTCAGTTAACTTCAATAGCTATATCAATCCCCAAATTATACACAAGTAACAGCCTCTCAGCTTTGTAAAACAAATATCCATACTGTAAATAAATAAATACATAATAAATATACATAAATATATAAATACAATGATGAAAAACTACATATATTATATAATAATTGTCATAACATGATGACAATAAACAAAGCGTGTAATATAGAATCAATTAAGTTATGCACAAAACCAACAACAACTCACATATGTAATCACAGCTTTGATGATAAACATGTTCATTCTCCACTTGTACCACTTCCTCCGCAGCTTGTCTTTATACAGGGGCTTATAGCAGAGGTCCATCTCTGGTTCTATAAAGATTATCACATAATACATCACACACAGCTACTAAAAAGACAATGATTAACCCCTTCTGTACCGCAACATCCTGTTCATTACGGCATCTATTATACGATTTTGTTCAGCTTAAGAAGGACGTCTACTAAATACAAAGCTACAAACTATTTTGATGAATTCTTTTAGCAACCATAATATATCCTTCCTAAGCTTCACATAATTCTTTTAGCAACCATAATATATCCTTTCTAAGCTTCACATAATTCTTTTAGCAACCATAATATATCCTTTCTAAGCTTCACATAATTCTTTTAGCAACCATAATATATCCTTTCTAAGCTTCACATAATTCTTTTAGCAACCATAATATATCCTTTCTAAGCTTCACATAATTCTTTTAGCTACCATAATATATCCTTCCTAAGCTTCACATAATTCTTTTAGCAACCATAATATATCCTTTCTAAGCTTCACATAATTCTTTTAGCTACCATAATATATCCTTCCTAAGCTTCACATAATTCTTTTAGCTACCATAATATATCCTTTCTAAGCTTCACATAATTCTTTTAGCTACCATAATATATCCTTTCTAAGCTTCACATAATTATTTTAGCAACCATAATATATCCTTTCTAAGCTTCACATAATTATTTTAGCAACCATAATATATCCTTTCTAAGCTTCACATAATTATTTTAGCAACCATAATATATCCTTTCTAAGCTTCACATAATTTTTTAGCAACCATAATATATCCTTTCTAAGCTTCACATAATTATTTTAGCAACCATAATATATCCTTTCTAAGCTTCACATAATTATTTTAGCAACCATAATATATCCTTTCTAAGCTTCACATAATTATTTTAGCAACCATAATATATCCTTTCTATAATTAAAATACGTGGCCGGTACAGAAGGTGTTATTGGTAAGGTTATATTAATACATAACAGTAATAATGCCTGTCACATTACACACCATCACCATTACTTACAGTAGGTCTGTTGTAGGTTTAAGGCAGCCCACCTCGCTTGTTATCTCTTGATCTCCCTCTCTCTTTGGCTTGTATTCATTCGGGCCCATTCAGCCTATTATTTTAAGACGTTTACACCCATCCAGGTGTCCATATTTTCCTGGCGAGCGGTAGCGAGCCAGCGTATATATACTTTTGTTTTGACAGCAAGCTTAAATGTCTCCAGGGAAGTCAAATTTCTCCATACAATGCTGGCTTGCTATCGCTCGCCAGGAAGAAATCAACACCTGGATGGGGATAAACGTCTTAAAACAGTTGGCTGAATGGGGCCGAATGGATACAAGCCAGGGAAAGAGAGAAAAGGTGAGAAAGATACAAAAAGCCGGTGAGGGCCCTTTGATATATTGACTGGCATTGCAGAATCGTCATATTATGTCAACATTTTACATTGTCAAAAGATATATTTCCAGACATTTACTCTGTGCTTGTAATAAACTGTCCGTAATATCAAAGCCACCTTAAGGGGAGCTCTCCGCTTGAGGCAGTTTTTTCTGGACCCCTTTCTCCCTCATGTTTAGCTCTATTGCTTTTGAGATTTTAAGACGTTCGCCCTAGTAGTTAGGACATTTTAAGACACTTTGCCCCATTTCTGTCAATTTTAAGACCTTTCGTGCCATTTAGGTGTCGATTTTTTCCTGGCGAGCGATAGTGAGCCTGTAATTTAAGAGCAACCGGCCTCCGGCCTGGACATTTTTCTACCGAAAAATGTACAAATTTATCTTAAAAGGGGGTCTAGGGGGTGTAATTTTAAGCTTGATGAAAACGTAGGGAACAAACTAAATACCTCCCCTTAAGAGAGCCCAGACGGTATTGTGCAGCATAATTTACTGGTTCGGCTCAATGGTTTAAGGAAGGGGTTTAGTTTGCTCTCTAAACCTCTATCAAGCTTAAAAAAACACCCACAAGACCCCTCTTCGACATAAATTTGTACATTTTTCGCTAGGAAAATGTCCCGGAAGAAGGCCAATTCCTCTTCAAATACAGGCTCGCTATCGCTCGCCAGGAAAAAGTTAGACACCTAAATGACACGAAAGGTCTTAATTATTGGCAAATAAATGGGGCAAAAGGTCTGAAAATCGCCAAACTAATGGGGCGAATGTCTTGTAATCTCATAATTAATAGGGCTGAACATGAGGGAGGAGAACAATTGCCTTTCCTTAAGGAAAACACCAACAAACTAATAACTAATGTTCAAGTATTACACTACAGAGACAACACTGTATGACGGCGCTCATCTGGGTATGTTGGTGCTTTATACTGTGTAGTGTAGTGTAGTGTAGTGTAGTGTAGTGTAGTGTAGTGTTGTTGTTGTTGTTGTTCCCCAAGCTGCCTGGCCGAACAGCCCCAAGGCCCCGAGCAATTCCAAGGCCATAACCGAGTGCCCCCACAGAACCCCCCCTGCCGACGACAATAAAGCCTGGGTGACCGAAGCCACTCCATGGCGGGGAGCGGAGGAGGGTGCGGAAACGCCCGGGAAACCAAAGCCCCACCCAGGGCCCTGTGCCCCTCAGCAATTATGAGAAAGTTGAGGGCAAGGGCAAGGGTAGTGTAGTGTAGTGTGTTGGTGTGGTGTGGTGTGGTGTGGTGTGGTGTGGTGTGGTGTGGTGTAGTGTAGTGTAGTGTGGTGTGGTGTGGTGTGGTGTGGTGTGGTGTGGTGTGGTGTGGTGTAGTGTAGTGTAGTGTAGTGTAGTGTAGTGTGGTGTGGTGTGGTGTGGTGTAGTGTAGTGTGTTGTAGTGTGTTGTAGTGTAGTGTAGTGTAGTGTAGTGTAGTGTAGTGTAGTGTGGTATGATGGATGGTGATGGTTGTAGTGTAGTGTAGTGTAGTGTAGTGTAGTGTGATGGTTGTAGTGTAGTGTAGTGTAGTGTAGTGTAGTGTAGTGTAGTGTAGTGTGGTGTAGTGTAGTGTAGTGTAGTGTGGTGTGGTGTGGTGTGGTGTGGTGTGGTGTGGCGTGGTGTGGTGTGGTTTAGTGTAGTGTAGTGTAGTGTAGTGTAGGGTAGTGTGTAGTGTAGTGTAGTGTAGTGTAGTGTGGTGTAATGGTTGTAGTGTAGTGTAGTGTAGTGTAGTGTAGTGTAGTGTAGTCTAGTCTAGTCTAGTGTGGTGTGGTGTAGTGTAGTGTAGTGTAGTGTAGTGTAGTGTGGTGTGTAGTGTAGTGTGGTGTGGTGTGTGGTGTGGTGTGGTGTGGTGTAGTGTAGTGTAGTGTAGTGTAGTGTAGTGTAGTGTAGTGTAGTGTAGTGTAGTGTATTGTGGTGTGATGGATGGTGATGGTTGTAGTGTAGTGTAGTGTAGTGTGGTGTAATGTAGTGTAGTGTAGTGTGGTGTAGTGTAGTAAAGTGTAGTGTAGTGTGGTGTAGTGTAGTGTAGTGTAGTGTAGTGTAGTGTATTGTAGTGTAGTGTAGTGTAGTGTAGTGTAGTGTAGTGTAGTGTAGTGTAGTGTAGTGTAGTGTAGTGTAGTGTTGTGTGGTAGTGTAGTGTAGTGTAGTGTAGTGTAGTGTAGTGTAGTGTAGTGTAGTGTAGTGTAGTGTAGTGTAGTGTAGTGTGTAGTGTAGTGTAGTGTAGTGTGTGTAGTGTGGTGTGGTGTGGTGTGGTGTGGTGTGGTATGATGGTTGTAGTGTAGTGTAGTGTAGTGTAGTGTGGTATGTAGTGGTGTGTAGTGTAGTGTAGTGTAGTGTAGTGTGGTGTGGTGTGGTGTGGGTGTGGTGTGTGTGTGGTGTTGTAGTGTAGTGTAGTGGTGTGGTGTGTGTGGTGTGTAGTGTGTAGTGTGGTGTGTTTGTGGTGTGATGTGGTGTGTGTGATGTGTTGTGGTGTGGTGGTGGTGTAGTGTAGTGTAGTGTAGTGTAGTGTAGTGTAGTGTAGTGTAGTGTAGTGTAGTGTAGTGTAGGGTACTGTAGTGTGGGGTGGGGTGGTGTGGTGTGTGTGTGGTGTGGTGATGGTTGTAGTGTAGTGTAGTGTAGTGTAGTGTAGTGTAGTGTAGTGTATTTAGTGTAGTGTGGTGTGGTGTGGTGTGGTGTGGTGTGGTGTGGTGTGGTGTGGTGTGTGGTGTGGTGTGGTGTAGTGTGGTGTAGTGTAGTGTAGTGTGGTGTAGTGTAGTGTAGTGTAGTGTAGTGTGGTGTGGTGTGTGTGTGTGGTGTGGTGTGGTGTGGTGTAGTGTAGTTAGTGGTATAGTGTAGTGTAGTGTAGTGTAGTGTAGTGTGGGTGTGGTGGTGTGGTGTGGTGTGGTGGGGTGTGTGTATGTAGTGTAGTGTAGTGTAGTGTAGTGTAGTGTAGTGTAATGTAGTGTAGTGTAGTGTTGTAGTGTAGTGTAGTGTGGTGTGGTGTGGTGTGGTGTGGTGTGGTGTGGTGTGGTGTGGTGTGGTGTAGTGTAGTGTAGTGTAGTGTAGTGTAGTGTGGTGTAGTGTAGTGTAGTGTAGTGTAGTGTGGTGTAGTGTAGTGTAGTGTAGTGTAGTGTAGTGTAGTGTAGTGTGGTGTGTGTGTGTAGTGTGGTATGGGTGTGTGTGGTGTGGTGTAGTGTAGTGTAGTGTAGTGTGGTGTAGTGTAGTGTAGTGTAGTGTAGTGTAGTGTAGTGTAGTGTGGTGTGGTGTGGTGTAGTGTAGTGTAGTGTAGTGTAGTGTAGTGTAGTGTAGTGTAGTGTAGTGTAGTGTAGTGTAGTGTAGTGTGGTGTGGTGTAGTGTAGTGTAGTGTAGTGTAGTGTAGTGTAGTGTAGTGCAGTGTAGTGTAGTGTAGTGTAGTGTAGTGTAGTGTAGTGTAGTGTAGTGTAGTGTAGTGTAGTGTAGTGTAGTGTGCTGTGGTGTGGTGTAGTGTAGTGTAGTGTAGTGTAGTGTAGTGTAGTGTAGTGTAGTGTAGTGTAGTGTGGTGTGGTGTGGTGTGGTGTGGTGTGGTGTGGTGTGGTGTGGTGTGGTGTAGTGTAGTGTAGTGTAGTGTAGTGTAGTGTAGTGTAGTGTAGTGTAGTATGGTGTGTGGTGTGGTGTAGTGTAGTGTAGTGTAGTGTAGTGTAGTGTAGTGTAGTGTAGTGTGGTGTGGTGTGGTGTGGTGTGGTGTGGTGTTGTGGTGTGTGGTGTGCTGTAGTGGTGTGGTGTGGTGTAGTGGTGTAGTGTGGTGTAGGTGGTGTAGTGTGTGTGTAGTGTAATGTAATGTAGTGTGGCGTGATGTAGTGTAGTGTATTATAAAGTAGTGTAGTGTAGTGTAGTGTAGTGTAGTGTAGTGTAGTGTATTGTGGTGTGGTGTGCTGTAGTGTAGTGTAGTGTAGTGTAGTGTAGTGTAGTGAGGTGTGGTGTGGTGTAGTGTAGTGTAGTGTAGTGTAATGTATTGTGGTGTAGTGTAGTGTTAGTGGTAGAGTATTGTGTTGTGGTGTGCTGTAGTGTAGTGTAGTGTAGTGTAGTGTAGTGTAGTGTAGTGTGGT
>CM064577.1:51712198-51717198 GCA_032716605.1 Paralithodes platypus | reverse complement strand
TGTCAAAACAAAAATATATACTGTATATGCTGGCTCGCTATCGCTCACCACAAAATGATTGACACCTGGATGTGAGTACATGTCTTAAAACAGTAGACTGAATGGGGCTGAATGGATACAAGCCAAAGAGAGAGGGAGAGAAAGAGAAAAAAAGTGAGGTGGGGTGGCTTAAGGAGGGATGGGCGTAATTATTTGTTCATTTATGTGTATTTAATATTATAATGTTTAGTTTCCTCACTAGACCTCCATCAAAATTGTACCCCCCCTTCACCCTCCTTTTACCCCCCCCCCTCCTCTCCCCCCACACCCTCCTTTAAGATAAATTTGTAACACAATTGATAAAAATGTCTTGGCCGAAGACCGGTTCCTTTTAAATTACAAGCTCGCTATCTCTCGCCAGGAAAAAAATGACACATAAATGACACGAAAGTCTTAATACTGACAAAGAAATGGGACGAAATGTCTTAAAATCGCCTAACTAATTTACCAAACATCTTAATATCTGAAAACTAGTGGTGCTAAACATGAGGGAGAAGGGGGACCAGAAAAACGACCCATCTCCCCTTAACCCCTTCTGTACCGGTGATGTAGTTTTCATTATATTCTGGCAACTATTAGACGATTTTGTTCAGCTTAGGAAGGCCGTCTACTCATTAAAAGGCTACAGACTATCTTACTTAACCCTTTGAGTTACCATATATCCTTCCTAAGCTTCATAAAATCATCTAAATTTAGCTTTGAGTAGAATTAATAAGACGTCGCCGGAACAGAAGGGGTTAAGGGCAAAGCCAACTCCTTTAGCTTGACAAGGATCTTGGAAATCGGGATCCTTTATCGGATCCCGTACAAAATGTCTATACCTGAACGGGGCGAAACGTCTACAAATTATGTCAAGCTCAATATATGGAACACCTTGCCCATTTATTGGATGTTTCACTCCACTAGCTGACTGTTTAATGACTTACTGGTCCATTCAGCTGTTAATTTTTTCGTGGCGAGCGATAGCGAGCCTGAAACTAAGGAAAAACCGGCCTTCAGCCGGGACATTTTTCTATCGACAAATGTACAAATGTAGGTTGCAAAGGGGTAAATGGTGCATAGTGAGGGTATAGTAAAAGTGTTGTTATGGTAACCTTACCTGTATTGTGAACCTCAGTGGTGAAGGGGGATAATGGTTGATTGATGTATTGACAGTGTACCCACCACCACCACAGTCCATCAACACTCTGGTCGTGTTATCTTCTGGTTGTATTTTTGCTGCACCTACATAACCTGTTGTGTTGTACAGGTATAGGTAAAGGGTCCAGGTGTTGTTGTGTTGTGGATGGTTGAGATGTAAGATATTTGTCTCCATTACATCCATTGTACCGCTGTTGAGCCAGGTCCGCAGGGATACTCCACCCCGGTACCCCCACGGCATGTTGACCGCGTTACACTCTGTAGGGTAAGAGGTAAAGGAATGTTAAGGGGGCCCACCTCGCTTTTTTTCTCTTTCTCTCTCTCTCTCTCTCTTTGGCTTGTATCCATTCAGCCTACTGTTTTAAGACGTTTACCCCCATCCAGGTGTCAATATTTTCCTGGCGAGCGGTAGCGAGCCAGCATATGTTTTTGTTTTGACAGCAAGCTAAATTTGTACATTTTTTGATAGAAAAATTTCTCCGGCGAAGCCGGATTTCTCCAAACAATGCTAGCTCGCTATCGCTCGCCAGGAAGATACCTGGATGGGGATAAACGTCTTAAAACAGTTGGATGAATGGTGCCGAATGGATACAAGCCAGCAAAAGAGAGAAAAGCAGAGAAAGATAAAAAAAAAACGGTGACCCCCTTAACCCTATTTGGTCTGAGGGGAGATTTTTGCATCAACTCTTATTTTGCTCCATTAGGCCTAGGGATTTTAAGACTTTTCACCTCAATTGGCTAGTTTGGCGATAACACCACGTTTCACCCAATTTAGGTATAGACTTATTTTCTGGGCGAGCGATAGCGAGCCTGTATCTTAAGACAAAAATTGTCCTTCGGCCGGGACATTTTTGTATTGTCATTTTATAGTTTGAAGGAAGTCTGGGAAGATGTTTGTGTTAGCTTATGGGACAACCTAAAGTACATTGCTTGATAATGGCAAAAGCAAGCAAAATCCTCAATAATACTTAAAGAAAATATATTAATTACCCACAAGATGCTAATTAACTTTTGGTGTTGCTGTTGGAGTTCAGTAATAGCGACAGTAAATTATTACATTGAATTACAAAAGGACTGTGTAGCATTAGTTATCGTGTTGAGCACATCAAATGTTTTCCAAGACTGATCTTTGTATCGCTGCTGTATTCAGAGAGCGTCTTTGTGTGACGTCATCAACCCCTTAGAACATAACTATCTTGTATATAGATGTGTTAACTATTTTAGAATACATATTAAAGCAAACTACATATTTGTTAAGGGGGTCACCGGCTTTTTTGTATCTTTCTGTCCTTTTCTCTCTTTCCCTGGCTTGTATCAATTCGGCCCCATTCAGCCAACTGTTTTAAGACGTTTGTTCCCATCTAGGTGTCGATTTTTTCGCGAGCCAGGATCGTATGGAGAAATCTGGCTTAGCCAAAGACACTTTTCTATCGAAAAATTTACAAATTTAGCTTGCTGTCAAAAAACAAATACAGTATACATATGCTGGCTCGCTACCGCTCGCCAGGAAAATATGAACACCTGGATGGGGGTATACGTCTCAGTAGGGTGAATGGGGCCGAATGGATACAAACCAAAGAGAGGGAGAGAAAGAGAAAACAAGTGAGGTGGGCTGCCTTAAATTAACATGTTCTGTAGAGTAACAACAACAGGGTATAACTATGGCTGCTAGCAGTGGTGGGCACGGTTTACCTAATACGTTAACAGCTAATTAACATGTTCTGTAGAGTAACAACAACAGGGTATAACTATGGCTGCTAGCAGTGGTGGGCACGGTTTACCTAATACGTTAACAGCTAATTAACATGTTCTGTAGAGTAACAACAACAGGGTATAACTATGGCTGCTAGCAGTGGTGGGCACGGTTTACCTAATACGTTAACAGTTAATTAACATGTTCTGTAGAGTAACAACAACAGGGTATAACTATGGCTGCTAGCAGTGGTGGGTACGGTTTACCTAATACGTTAACAGCTAATTAACATGTTCTGTAGAGTAACAACAACAGGGTAAAACTATGGCTGCTAGCAGTGGTGGGCACGGTTTACCTAATACGTTAACAGTTAATTAGCTATTTTAACTTTGTTGTTACTTGATTAGCGTTTCAGGTAACTTTGATAATCGTTAGCAGACTGTTATTGAAATATGTTGTATATAAGCTTCCCAAGCAATTATTAGGCTTCAGGTGCGCAGTGCCGGATTGGTTGAATGTATTAGTAGTATAATGAGCATTTAACCAATGAGCAGCGGGCAGTAGTGTTCTCATAGCTGCCGGGGTGAGCATGGTGCCTTTACTAATTCAAATGCATCCATCATAATTTTCAGCTTCAAGTCCAAGTCGGTAATTGGTCCAATTTAGTGTAAATATTGGTGCCTGCATTTCTTGTGTTTTACTCCCACAAGTAATATTATAGTAATATTATAGTAATCTATCTATATCTATCTATATGCTCAGGCACAATCCACACTTTTCTAATACTGTATGCTAATACTAAATCAAATTTTTTACATTTGAATAAATAAATGGGCTTAGTTGTATAATAATAAGTCACCTGAGTTGCATGCAGAAAGTGAGCCACAGTCATCACCACCATCAGAGCCACACCTCACACCCAGGGAGAGGCCTGGAAGGTCCTTGATGATGTTGAGGACCGGGCAGCTTCCGTTCCATACAAGACCAGAACTGTTCAATATTTGCACCAACGATGATCCCACCTATAAATATACACAACAGTAATGCAATTAATATTATATTGAATTAATAATGCAATTATAACATACTATTAGCCAAACATTGAATATCAACAGCAAATATAGACATTATAATGGTGTCTATAAAAACACAATACCCTGTATAATGCGTGTGTATATAATATAATCAATATGTTTTTTAACACCCATAACCTTATATATATATATATATATATATATATATATATATATATATATATATAGATATATATAAGGAAGGAGTGAAAACTAATTAAATTCCTACAGGTAATGGCGCTCTAAAATCTGGAACTCAAATCATAAAACTCTCGTGTGGTTAGGGGGGTGACCTGTTTTTTGTTCTGTCCTTTTCTATCTTTCCTCTGGCTTGTATCCATTTGGCCCCATTCAGCCTACTGTTTTAAGATGTTTATCCCCATCCAGGTGTCAATTTTTTACTGGTGAGCGGTAGCGAGCCAGCATATTTTTTATTTTTGTTTGACAGCAGGCTAAATCTGTACATTTTTCGATAGAAAAATGTCTCCGGCGAAGCCGGATTTTTTCATATAATGCTGGCTCGCTATCGCTCGCCAGGAAGAAATCGACACCTAGATGGGGATAAACGTGTTAAAATAGTTGGGTGAATGTGTTGGAATGGATACAAGCCAGAGAAAGAGAGAAGAGGACAGAAATAAGAGCCAGCAGAGCAGGTCACCCCCCTTAATCTACTTGGTGTGAGTTCCTTAGTCCATTATACAACACACATCTTGTACACTACCACACACCAATAATAACAGCCAGCAGAGCAGGTCACCCCCCTTAATCTACTTGGTGTGAGTTCCTTAGTCCATTATACAACACACATCTTGTACACTACCACACACCAATAATAACAACCAGCAGAGCGTCACCCCCCTTAATCTACTTGGTGTGAGTTCCTTAGTCCATTATACAACACACATATCTTGTACACACATACCACACACCAATAATAATACAACCAACCTTGTACATGTCCACTCCTTACCGGAGAGTAACATGGTGTAATGGTGTATTATATATATATATATATAGATATCTATATATTGGTATGATATGATTCCTACATGATC
>CM064577.1:51579044-51712098 GCA_032716605.1 Paralithodes platypus | reverse complement strand
TATCCAAAGACAAAACTATATAGCCTAGGCATAACGGTATCTTGTAGCAGTAGGCTATTACACGGTATATTTGATAATGTAGCATATCCAAAGACAAAACTATATAGCCTAGGCATAACGGTATCTTGTAGCAGTAGGCTATTACACGGTATATTTGATAATGTAGCATATCCAAAGACAAAACTATATAGCCTAGGCATAACTGTATCTTGTAGCAGTAGGCTATTACACGGTATATTTGATAATGTAGCATATCCAAAGACAAAACTATATAGCCTAGGCATAACGGTATCTTGTAGCAGTAGGCTATTACACGGTATATTTGATAATGTAGCATATCCAAAGACAAAACTATATAGCCTAGGCATAACGGTATCTTGTAGCAGTAGGCTATTACACGGTATATTTGATAATGTAGCATATCCAAAGACAAAACTATATAGCCTAGGCATAACGGTATCTTGTAGCAGTAGGCTATTACACGGTATATTTGATAATGTAGCATATCCAAAGACAAAACTATATAGCCTAGGCATAACGGTATCTTGTAGCAGTAGGCTATTACACGGTATATTTGATAATGTAGCATATCCAAAGACAAAACTATATAGCCTAGGCATAACGGTATCTTGTAGCAGTAGGCTATTACACGGTATATTTGATAATGTAGCATATCCAAAGACAAAACTATATAGCCTAGGCATAACGGTATCTTGTAGCAGTAGGCTATTACACGGTATATTTGATAATGTAGCATATCCAAAGACAAAACTATATAGCCTAGGCATAACGGTATCTTGTAGCAGTAGGCTATTACACGGTATATTTGATAATGTAGCATATCCAAAGACAAAACTATATAGCCTAGGCATAACTGTATCTTGTAGCAGTAGGCTATTACACGGTATATTTGATAATGTAGCATATCCAAAGACAAAACTATATAGCCTAGGCATAACGGTATCTTGTAGCAGTAGGCTATTACACGGTATATTTGATAATGTAGCATATCCAAAGACAAAACTATATAGCCTAGGCATAACGGTATCTTGTAGCAGTAGGCTATTACACGGTATATTTGATAATGTAGCATATCCAAAGACAAAACTATATAGCCTAGGCATAACGGTATCTTGTAGCAGTAGGCTATTACACGGTATATTTGATAATGTAGCATATCCAAAGACAAAACTATATAGCCTAGGCATAACGGTATCTTGTAGCAGTAGGCTATTACACGGTATATTTGATAATGTAGCATATCCAAAGACAAAACTATATAGCCTAGGCATAACGGTATCTTGTAGCAGTAGGCTATTACACGGTATATTTGATAATGTAGCATATCCAAAGACAAAACTATATAGCCTAGGCATAACTGTATCTTGTAGCAGTAGGCTATTACACGGTATATTTGATAATGTAGCATATCCAAAGACAAAACTATATAGCCTAGGCATAACGGTATCTTGTAGCAGTAGGCTATTACACGGTATATTTGATAATGTAGCATATCCAAAGACAAAACTATATAGCCTAGGCATAACTGTATCTTGTAGCAGTAGGCTATTACACGGTATATTTGATAATGTAGCATATCCAAAGACAAAACTATATAGCCTAGGCATAACGGTATCTTGTAGCAGTAGGCTATTACACGGTATATTTGATAATGTAGCATATCCAAAGACAAAACTATATAGCCTAGGCATAACTGTATCTTGTAGCAGTAGGCTATTACACGGTATATTTGATAATGTAGCATATCCAAAGACAAAACTATATAGCCTAGGCATAACTGTATCTTGTAGCAGTAGGCTATTACACGGTATATTTGATAATGTAGCATATCCAAAGACAAAACTATATAGCCTAGGCATAACGGTATCTTGTAGCAGTAGGCTATTACACGGTATATTTGATAATGTAGCATATCCAAAGACAAAACTATATAGCCTAGGCATAACGGTATCTTGTAGCAGTAGGCTATTACACGGTATATTTGATAATGTAGCATATCCAAAGACAAAACTATATAGCCTAGGCATAACTGTATCTTGTAGCAGTAGGCTATTACACGGTATATTTGATAATGTAGCATATCCAAAGACAAAACTATATAGCCTAGGCATAACGGTATCTTGTAGCAGTAGGCTATTACACGGTATATTTGATAATGTAGCATATCCAAAGACAAAACTATATAGCCTAGGCATAACGGTATCTTGTAGCAGTAGGCTATTACACGGTATATTTGATAATGTAGCATATCCAAAGACAAAACTATATAGCCTAGGCATAACTGTATCTTGTAGCAGTAGGCTATTACACGGTATATTTGATAATGTAGCATATCCAAAGACAAAACTATATAGCCTAGGCATAACGGTATCTTGTAGCAGTAGGCTATTACACGGTATATTTGATAATGTAGCATATCCAAAGACAAAACTATATAGCCTAGGCATAACGGTATCTTGTAGCAGTAGGCTATTACACGGTATATTTGATAATGTAGCATATCCAAAGACAAAACTATATAGCCTAGGCATAACGGTATCTTGTAGCAGTAGGCTATTACACGGTATATTTGATAATGTAGCATATCCAAAGACAAAACTATATAGCCTAGGCATAACGGTATCTTGTAGCAGTAGGCTATTACACGGTATATTTGATAATGTAGCATATCCAAAGACAAAACTATATAGCCTAGGCATAACGGTATCTTGTAGCAGTAGGCTATTACACGGTATATTTGATAATGTAGCATATCCAAAGACAAAACTATATAGCCTAGGCATAACGGTATCTTGTAGCAGTAGGCTATTACACGGTATATTTGATAATGTAGCATATCCAAAGACAAAACTATATAGCCTAGGCATAACGGTATCTTGTAGCAGTAGGCTATTACACGGTATATTTGATAATGTAGCATATCCAAAGACAAAACTATATAGCCTAGGCATAACGGTATCTTGTAGCAGTAGGCTATTACACGGTATATTTGATAATGTAGCATATCCAAAGACAAAACTATATAGCCTAGGCATAACTGTATCTTGTAGCAGTAGGCTATTACACGGTATATTTGATAATGTAGCATATCCAAAGACAAAACTATATAGCCTAGGCATAACGGTATCTTGTAGCAGTAGGCTATTACACGGTATATTTGATAATGTAGCATATCCAAAGACAAAACTATATAGCCTAGGCATAACGGTATCTTGTAGCAGTAGGCTATTACACGGTATATTTGATAATGTAGCATATCCAAAGACAAAACTATATAGCCTAGGCATAACGGTATCTTGTAGCAGTAGGCTATTACACGGTATATTTGATAATGTAGCATATCCAAAGACAAAACTATATAGCCTAGGCATAACGGTATCTTGTAGCAGTAGGCTATTACACGGTATATTTGATAATGTAGCATATCCAAAGACAAAACTATATAGCCTAGGCATAACGGTATCTTGTAGCAGTAGGCTATTACACGGTATATTTGATAATGTAGCATATCCAAAGACAAAACTATATAGCCTAGGCATAACGGTATCTTGTAGCAGTAGGCTATTACACGGTATATTTGATAATGTAGCATATCCAAAGACAAAACTATATAGCCTAGGCATAACGGTATCTTGTAGCAGTAGGCTATTACACGGTATATTTGATAATGTAGCATATCCAAAGACAAAACTATATAGCCTAGGCATAACGGTATCTTGTAGCAGTAGGCTATTACACGGTATATTTGATAATGTAGCATATCCAAAGACAAAACTATATAGCCTAGGCATAACGGTATCTTGTAGCAGTAGGCTATTACACGGTATATTTGATAATGTAGCATATCCAAAGACAAAACTATATAGCCTAGGCATAACGGTATCTTGTAGCAGTAGGCTATTACACGGTATATTTGATAATGTAGCATATCCAAAGACAAAACTATATAGCCTAGGCATAACGGTATCTTGTAGCAGTAGGCTATTACACGGTATATTTGATAATGTAGCATATCCAAAGACAAAACTATATAGCCTAGGCATAACGGTATCTTGTAGCAGTAGGCTATTACACGGTATATTTGATAATGTAGCATATCCAAAGACAAAACTATATAGCCTAGGCATAACGGTATCTTGTAGCAGTAGGCTATTACACGGTATATTTGATAATGTAGCATATCCAAAGACAAAACTATATAGCCTAGGCATAACGGTATCTTGTAGCAGTAGGCTATTACACGGTATATTTGATAATGTAGCATATCCAAAGACAAAACTATATAGCCTAGGCATAACTGTATCTTGTAGCAGTAGGCTATTACACGGTATATTTGATAATGTAGCATATCCAAAGACAAAACTATATAGCCTAGGCATAACGGTATCTTGTAGCAGTAGGCTATTACACGGTATATTTGATAATGTAGCATATCCAAAGACAAAACTATATAGCCTAGGCATAACTGGTATCTTGTAGCAGTAGGCTATTACACGGTATATTTGATAATGTAGCATATCCAAAGACAAAACTATATAGCCTAGGCATAACTGTATCTTGTAGCAGTAGGCTATTACACGGTATATTTGATAATGTAGCATATCCAAAGACAAAACTATATAGCCTAGGCATAACGGTATCTTGTAGCAGTAGGCTATTACACGGTATATTTGATAATGTAGCATATCCAAAGACAAAACTATATAGCCTAGGCATAACTGTATCTTGTAGCAGTAGGCTATTACACGGTATATTTGATAATGTAGCATATCCAAAGACAAAACTATATAGCCTAGGCATAACGGTATCTTGTAGCAGTAGGCTATTACACGGTATATTTGATAATGTAGCATATCCAAAGACAAAACTATATAGCCTAGGCATAACGGTATCTTGTAGCAGTAGGCTATTACACGGTATATTTGATAATGTAGCATATCCAAAGACAAAACTATATAGCCTAGGCATAACTGTATCTTGTAGCAGTAGGCTATTACACGGTATATTTGATAATGTAGCATATCCAAAGACAAAACTATATAGCCTAGGCATAACTGTATCTTGTAGCAGTAGGCTATTACACGGTATATTTGATAATGTAGCATATCCAAAGACAAAACTATATAGCCTAGGCATAACTGTATCTTGTAGCAGTAGGCTATTACACGGTATATTTGATAATGTAGCATATCCAAAGACAAAACTATATAGCCTAGGCATAACGGTATCTTGTAGCAGTAGGCTATTACACGGTATATTTGATAATGTAGCATATCCAAAGACAAAACTATATAGCCTAGGCATAACGGTATCTTGTAGCAGTAGGCTATTACACGGTATATTTGATAATGTAGCATATCCAAAGACAAAACTATATAGCCTAGGCATAACGGTATCTTGTAGCAGTAGGCTATTACACGGTATATTTGATAATGTAGCATATCCAAAGACAAAACTATATAGCCTAGGCATAACTGTATCTTGTAGCAGTAGGCTATTACACGGTATATTTGATAATGTAGCATATCCAAAGACAAAACTATATAGCCTAGGCATAACTGTATCTTGTAGCAGTAGGCTATTACACGGTATATTTGATAATGTAGCATATCCAAAGACAAAACTATATAGCCTAGGCATAACGGTATCTTGTAGCAGTAGGCTATTACACGGTATATTTGATAATGTAGCATATCCAAAGACAAAACTATATAGCCTAGGCATAACGGTATCTTGTAGCAGTAGGCTATTACACGGTATATTTGATAATGTAGCATATCCAAAGACAAAACTATATAGCCTAGGCATAACTGTATCTTGTAGCAGTAGGCTATTACACGGTATATTTGATAATGTAGCATATCCAAAGACAAAACTATATAGCCTAGGCATAACGGTATCTTGTAGCAGTAGGCTATTACACGGTATATTTGATAATGTAGCATATCCAAAGACAAAACTATATAGCCTAGGCATAACTGTATCTTGTAGCAGTAGGCTATTACACGGTATATTTGATAATGTAGCATATCCAAAGACAAAACTATATAGCCTAGGCATAACGGTATCTTGTAGCAGTAGGCTATTACACGGTATATTTGATAATGTAGCATATCCAAAGACAAAACTATATAGCCTAGGCATAACGGTATCTTGTAGCAGTAGGCTATTACACGGTATATTTGATAATGTAGCATATCCAAAGACAAAACTATATAGCCTAGGCATAACTGTATCTTGTAGCAGTAGGCTATTACACGGTATATTTGATAATGTAGCATATCCAAAGACAAAACTATATAGCCTAGGCATAACGGTATCTTGTAGCAGTAGGCTATTACACGGTATATTTGATAATGTAGCATATCCAAAGACAAAACTATATAGCCTAGGCATAACGGTATCTTGTAGCAGTAGGCTATTACACGGTATATTTGATAATGTAGCATATCCAAAGACAAAACTATATAGCCTAGGCATAACGGTATCTTGTAGCAGTAGGCTATTACACGGTATATTTGATAATGTAGCATATCCAAAGACAAAACTATATAGCCTAGGCATAACTGTATCTTGTAGCAGTAGGCTATTACACGGTATATTTGATAATGTAGCATATCCAAAGACAAAACTATATAGCCTAGGCATAACGGTATCTTGTAGCAGTAGGCTATTACACGGTATATTTGATAATGTAGCATATCCAAAGACAAAACTATATAGCCTAGGCATAACGGTATCTTGTAGCAGTAGGCTATTACACGGTATATTTGATAATGTAGCATATCCAAAGACAAAACTATATAGCCTAGGCATAACGGTATCTTGTAGCAGTAGGCTATTACACGGTATATTTGATAATGTAGCATATCCAAAGACAAAACTATATAGCCTAGGCATAACGGTATCTTGTAGCAGTAGGCTATTACACGGTATATTTGATAATGTAGCATATCCAAAGACAAAACTATATAGCCTAGGCATAACGGTATCTTGTAGCAGTAGGCTATTACACGGTATATTTGATAATGTAGCATATCCAAAGACAAAACTATATAGCCTAGGCATAACGGTATCTTGTAGCAGTAGGCTATTACACGGTATATTTGATAATGTAGCATATCCAAAGACAAAACTATATAGCCTAGGCATAACGGTATCTTGTAGCAGTAGGCTATTACACGGTATATTTGATAATGTAGCATATCCAAAGACAAAACTATATAGCCTAGGCATAACGGTATCTTGTAGCAGTAGGCTATTACACGGTATATTTGATAATGTAGCATATCCAAAGACAAAACTATATAGCCTAGGCATAACTGTATCTTGTAGCAGTAGGCTATTACACGGTATATTTGATAATGTAGCATATCCAAAGACAAAACTATATAGCCTAGGCATAACGGTATCTTGTAGCAGTAGGCTATTACACGGTATATTTGATAATGTAGCATATCCAAAGACAAAACTATATAGCCTAGGCATAACTGTATCTTGTAGCAGTAGGCTATTACACGGTATATTTGATAATGTAGCATATCCAAAGACAAAACTATATAGCCTAGGCATAACGGTATCTTGTAGCAGTAGGCTATTACACGGTATATTTGATAATGTAGCATATCCAAAGACAAAACTATATAGCCTAGGCATAACGGTATCTTGTAGCAGTAGGCTATTACACGGTATATTTGATAATGTAGCATATCCAAAGACAAAACTATATAGCCTAGGCATAACTGTATCTTGTAGCAGTAGGCTATTACACGGTATATTTGATAATGTAGCATATCCAAAGACAAAACTATATAGCCTAGGCATAACGGTATCTTGTAGCAGTAGGCTATTACACGGTATATTTGATAATGTAGCATATCCAAAGACAAAACTATATAGCCTAGGCATAACGGTATCTTGTAGCAGTAGGCTATTACACGGTATATTTGATAATGTAGCATATCCAAAGACAAAACTATATAGCCTAGGCATAACTGTATCTTGTAGCAGTAGGCTATTACACGGTATATTTGATAATGTAGCATATCCAAAGACAAAACTATATAGCCTAGGCATAACGGTATCTTGTAGCAGTAGGCTATTACACGGTATATTTGATAATGTAGCATATCCAAAGACAAAACTATATAGCCTAGGCATAACTGTATCTTGTAGCAGTAGGCTATTACACGGTATATTTGATAATGTAGCATATCCAAAGACAAAACTATATAGCCTAGGCATAACGGTATCTTGTAGCAGTAGGCTATTACACGGTATATTTGATAATGTAGCATATCCAAAGACAAAACTATATAGCCTAGGCATAACTGTATCTTGTAGCAGTAGGCTATTACACGGTATATTTGATAATGTAGCATATCCAAAGACAAAACTATATAGCCTAGGCATAACGGTATCTTGTAGCAGTAGGCTATTACACGGTATATTTGATAATGTAGCATATCCAAAGACAAAACTATATAGCCTAGGCATAACTGTATCTTGTAGCAGTAGGCTATTACACGGTATATTTGATAATGTAGCATATCCAAAGACAAAACTATATAGCCTAGGCATAACGGTATCTTGTAGCAGTAGGCTATTACACGGTATATTTGATAATGTAGCATATCCAAAGACAAAACTATATAGCCTAGGCATAACTGTATCTTGTAGCAGTAGGCTATTACACGGTATATTTGATAATGTAGCATATCCAAAGACAAAACTATATAGCCTAGGCATAACGGTATCTTGTAGCAGTAGGCTATTACACGGTATATTTGATAATGTAGCATATCCAAAGACAAAACTATATAGCCTAGGCATAACGGTATCTTGTAGCAGTAGGCTATTACACGGTATATTTGATAATGTAGCATATCCAAAGACAAAACTATATAGCCTAGGCATAACGGTATCTTGTAGCAGTAGGCTATTACACGGTATATTTGATAATGTAGCATATCCAAAGACAAAACTATATAGCCTAGGCATAACGGTATCTTGTAGCAGTAGGCTATTACACGGTATATTTGATAATGTAGCATATCCAAAGACAAAACTATATAGCCTAGGCATAACGGTATCTTGTAGCAGTAGGCTATTACACGGTATATTTGATAATGTAGCATATCCAAAGACAAAACTATATAGCCTAGGCATAACGGTATCTTGTAGCAGTAGGCTATTACACGGTATATTTGATAATGTAGCATATCCAAAGACAAAACTATATAGCCTAGGCATAACGGTATCTTGTAGCAGTAGGCTATTACACGGTATATTTGATAATGTAGCATATCCAAAGACAAACTATATAGCCTAGGCATAACGGTATCTTGTAGCAGTAGGCTATTACACGGTATATTTGATAATGTAGCATATCCAAAGACAAAACTATATAGCCTAGGCATAACGGTATCTTGTAGCAGTAGGCTATTACACGGTATATTTGATAATGTAGCATATCCAAAGACAAAACTATATAGCCTAGGCATAACGGTATCTTGTAGCAGTAGGCTATTACACGGTATATTTGATAATGTAGCATATCCAAAGACAAAACTATATAGCCTAGGCATAACTGTATCTTGTAGCAGTAGGCTATTACACGGTATATTTGATAATGTAGCATATCCAAAGACAAAACTATATAGCCTAGGCATAACGGTATCTTGTAGCAGTAGGCTATTACACGGTATATTTGATAATGTAGCATATCCAAAGACAAAACTATATAGCCTAGGCATAACGGTATCTTGTAGCAGTAGGCTATTACACGGTATATTTGATAATGTAGCATATCCAAAGACAAAACTATATAGCCTAGGCATAACGGTATCTTGTAGCAGTAGGCTATTACACGGTATATTTGATAATGTAGCATATCCAAAGACAAAACTATATAGCCTAGGCATAACGGTATCTTGTAGCAGTAGGCTATTACACGGTATATTTGATAATGTAGCATATCCAAAGACAAAACTATATAGCCTAGGCATAACTGTATCTTGTAGCAGTAGGCTATTACACGGTATATTTGATAATGTAGCATATCCAAAGACAAAACTATATAGCCTAGGCATAACTGTATCTTGTAGCAGTAGGCTATTACACGGTATATTTGATAATGTAGCATATCCAAAGACAAAACTATATAGCCTAGGCATAACGGTATCTTGTAGCAGTAGGCTATTACACGGTATATTTGATAATGTAGCATATCCAAAGACAAAACTATATACAGTAGCCTAGGCATAACGGTATCTTGTAGCAGTAGGCTATTACACGGTATATTTGATAATGTAGCATATCCAAAGACAAAACTATATAGCCTAGGCATAACTGTATCTTGTAGCAGTAGGCTATTCCCAAATTAACCTAGTAGCCTAGCCTAATTCTCGGTCCTCTGCAGGTAGGCTACCATAACTTAAAACTGATAACCGTATATATTTGAGTAGCCTACAGAGTAAAACAACACCAGTGGCACATAGATGAAGGAGGTTGGCCAGCCTCGTGGTAAGGGGGTAGTGCTTCATATTTGGTCTATGTATTAGGCCTAAGGCCTTATTCAATATATTGTTTAGTTTCCCTTACTAAGCCTAGGCCTCCATCAAAATAATAAAAGCACCCCCTAGACCCCCTTTCAAGATAAATTTGTAAATTTTTCGGTAAAAAAATGTCCCGGCTGAAGGCCGATTCCTTCTAAAATTACAGGCTCGCTATCGCTCGCCAGGAAAAAATCGACACCTAAACGGCACGAAAGATCTAGGAAAAATTTTGACAAATAAATGGGGCGAAAGGTCTCTAAATCGCCAAACTATTGGAACGAATGTCTTAAAATCTCAAAACTATTAGGCTATGCTAAACATGAGGGAGAAGGGAGTCCAGAAAAAGCATCCAACACCATCTTTCAAATCCAGCCCAAGAATTTCGTGGGCCACAATTTACACGTTAACATTCCCGTATATACCTTATGACACGGTTAATCTGCACCTCCCAGGCCTTCTACGGGATGTTGGTGAGTCGGTGGAGGAAGTGGGAGGCTGGCAATGTCTGGAAATGGGGGGAAAATCACCATAATTAAGTGACTGTCACACCAACGTATCCCTCCGTTTTTGCGCGGGAAATCGGGATGGCTAATGGCTTGGCTTCACAAGTCAGAGTTACCAAAGAGAGCTCGTAAAAACCGATAGATTAGGCCCGAAGATTCACTGTAAAATATAGTAAGGAATTGTAGACTGTTGCTCAGAATCAGCACAATCTCCGTCATAGGTTCTCGAGTAGCCATAATACAGCCGAAATTAATGTTGGTATATGGTCAAAATAGCTTTGAAGAGTTGCTGGATAGTACAAACAAATAGAATATCGTTAGAATGATGGCATAACCTCTGGCATATAAGTTTCTTAATAAAGTACAGCTAAAATGCATGTTATTAAATGTCCGTAATAGCTGCTACATCGCAGTACTGTTACTGTACTGTATATAGTTCTACTTCTAGCAGTAAAGCAGCAACATTGGCAACTCTAGAGAGGCGCCAGATTTGACATTCTCCTGAAATGCTCAGTTTTAGGATAATGTTGTTCTTATTATTTTCTTAGCCCATTTATGTAGATTTACTATAATTGTATTGTGCTGTAGTTATAATAGCACACATTTCAATCAATAGGCCACCAAAATCTGTCCAATTAACCACTTGCGAGTTTCAGCCTGTAAGGAAGTTGGAACTGTAGCCTATACATCGACAATAAAGAACAGTACTATAATAATGCAGGCTTCTAATAGATAAAAAGTATGTTGAATATAATTGTATGTGTATATAAATGCACTATAACCGTATTTTAGCTGGTAATTCTGCTAAATATCGATGTCTACAGCTTCAACTTCCTTATAGCCTGAAACTCGCATTTGGCCAAATTAAACTCAACCAACCAAACTAAACCTGTGATTTTATTTATATATTTTTTTTCTATGTTATTGAGGGAGACAAAAGGCAGAACTGTCCCCGTGTAGATAGTGTTGATAGTGTAGATCATTTCATTCTAGGTTCAAAACTAATGCAACTAGGAATTCCTTCTGATATAGTCTATATACTTATGCATTTTCTCCGAAATCAGCTGTTAATGTATCTTGGAAGGATTATAGAGGATCCTATCGTTACCTAGAGAAAGGAATTAGACAGGGAGGTATTCTATCCCCTTTCCTTTTTAACATATATGTCAATGAAATTATCAATGAAATATGTAACATGGATATTGGCTGCACACTGGGCATTAATAGGTGTAATATACTTGCTTATGCAGACGATATTGCACTTATCGCTGGATCAAAAACTGATATGAATATTCTCTATACTAAATTATGTGAATTGGTAAACAGCCATAAACTTTTCATTAATAAGACAGACAAAATGCTTTATATTTGATAAAAAAAAGATAACTAATCCTATTGATGTTATTACAATGAATGGCGATACCTTGGATGTAGTAACCTCTTTTAAATATTTAGGTCACTTCGTAAGCAGTAATTTTGAAGATACCGAGGACATAAAATATAGACTTAATAATTTTTATGCAAGTTTTAACAGTGTCAAGAGGGATTTTACTTACGTAGATTTAGATACTCTTATTTTCTTGTTTAATTCATATTGTAAGCCTGATTTCGGATTATCTCTATGGAACCATTCTAAAACCAAAAAATCATGTATGTTCAAAACTTTTAATATTGCATATAGTAAAGCCATGCAAAATATGCTGGGTGCACCTGTTTATGCTAGCAGCCATGAATCAGCCAATGCATGTAACCTGTTGTTATTGAACCATCAAAGAACACTGGTACAATGTCGGTACGCAAAAAGACTTGAACAATCTCCCAACTACAAAATAAGAAGCAGTATGCCACTTTTAAAAACAGGTTATTTTTATAGTTATGTACTCAAATTGATGAGGGAAGATTATAATGTGAGCATTGCGTTTGAAGAATTAGATATTATTATTTCTAGGATAAATTGGATCCAAAACCATGAAGAACGAAGAATCCCAGTGATATTATAATCAGGTAGACAGGTTTGTAATTGTTTGATATGGGCAAACATATTATGATCTATCCATGCGCAATACCATGGCTATACATGTCAAATGTTACAATGTGCGTGTAAGTAAGATACTTGTCCAAGTTCATGTGATAGCATAATGACATTTTGCTGTAACTTGTAAATGCTTACACTTCTGCTGTTTAATAGTAGGACAGTATGAATTTGTGCCAGAGATATACACTCGACCGAGAAGCGGTCTTTGCACTGGCGCTCTGAACATTCTGGATGTTCACCACCACCATCTTGTGGTGGTGCCTCACAGACGTGTGTTTCCCCCGATTCATTCCGTTCACACTGGATTTTTTGTTGCTCGCCGGTGTGAGGATTGTTTTTTGGTCGAGTGTGCCAATGAGCTTGATATTAACCCATAACTAGCGGCGCGCAACATAAGTCGAGTATAATAAATCTGGACTATCTGGCGGCGCGCGACATAGGTCGTGTGGCAATTTCAGCACGTAATGTTGCTGAGAGAGAGACAAGTGGTGGCAGGAGAGTAGCGAGCGTATGACTGCTCCAGACCACCGCGGCGAACCTACTGCCACGAATCCCACCTCCTCCCTCCCTCTCTCACTCGCTATATACGGAATTGTATGGGGAAAGTGCCGAATTACATGCTCTTTGCACTCGCGTTGCGCGGTTGTTGCAAGAAAACTAGCCATCATAAAAGGATCGTTATGGTGTCATTGGAAAGCTCTGTTTATGCCCTTTCAGGGATAGATACTTGTTTTACGTCTGGGTCTTATTTAGGCATGAAAATGATCACGTAAACAGCCCTATATTGGCTAAAAACACCCCGCTGGGCGGTACATATAAATAAACCGCTAGCCCGCTAATCTAGTGTTAATGCCCGCCGGATATACAGCGGGTATTATTTTTATTGTTTTTTATTATTTTTATAGTCGATTTGTAAATAATTATACCACATTTTTATTACTCTATTCTGACTGATTCCCCTCCATATGTAATATATGTAAATTTATGTATATTATGAAATAAAGACTGATTGATTGATTGATTGACTACTACTATTTTATTTATTTTTTACTACTACTTCATTGATTTTTATTTAATATTGTTCAAACATTTTTTTTTTCAAGCATCAGATATTACTATTCTACACCATGCAACTTCAATCCAGTCCCCTCCCTATGCGACCCTCTGCCACTGCTGCCTCGTAGTCCACTTCTGCCACCATCACTGGTTGTGGTGCAGACCGTTTTGTTCCCCGCAGGCATAGTAGTTCTGATCTGAGCAATGAGGAAGATAGACGGCACCTCATGCAGGCTACAACGTGGCTCCTGGGCTGTTGCTTCTTCTCTGCGATGATCTCTGCAAGCCTTGAATAGAAGCACTGGGCCCTGGGTCCCTCCAGATGTGGTGAAGACTAGTGGGGTAAAGCTGTCTTGTTCGATATTTAAGATCCTTTCCCCATATGCCCTGACCTTCTCTTGTTCGTTCCTCTTGTGTGCAGCATCCAGAGACATCTCGCTGTAGCTTAGGGCCATTGGGTCAAACACTCTTATGTCAAAGAACGCTCGCTATGCAGCGGCTCGCTTGGTGTAGTGACTAGCGTCTCGGACTTCCACCCAGAAGGCCCGGGTTCGCGCCCACGCTCGGCGCATTAAAGATTTTTCACAAGCACTGAGTCGTTACCATCCCTCATGAGCAAAGGGATGGGGTAGTAGTACAGGACCCCAATGGAAATATGCCTAATCGGCCTTATTGAGCTATCCTTAGCTAGCTTAGCATGCGCTAGCTTTAAGAACTATTATTATTATTATTATTATTATTTGTCCAAAAACATCTTGCACTAACGTCCAATCGTGCTTCATTGGATGTGTTGGCCGTTCTGTGCTGCAAGATCTTTCCATCCAAGGGAATGAGTGATGGTTCGCGCACCACATCTCTACACACCTCCCTGAGCATGTTCGCCATTACATCTCTTACTTTGTGACGTCTACCAGCGTGGGCAGAATCGCCTCTCGTTAGCCACTAGCGCTCGCCAGGGACATCGAAATGGGCTACAGTTATCCGAGAATGTAGTTCTTTCTTTCCTTGTGCTCGCATTGTCACAGACAGTCCAGTGGTGGTCTTTGTTTTCGTCTGTAACAACGGGAAGTATTCTATATCATTAGTAGAATATAAGATGCATGGTGTAAAGTTAAGGAGAAAGAGCGATAAAGGCAGCGTGGTGGTAGTATGTGCGTGTGTATGTATGTTGCTGCCTCCCTCGCTCGGAGGAGTTTTCCCGCACCTTTGATTGGCTGGCGGTTCCTGGCGCGTTCTAGCGGCCTGCTGCCTTGTGACGTATCGGCCCGTGATTGGCCGACCATCGCGCCTTTGTGGGCTCCTGTGTGACTTGCCTCCTGCATGAGGGTCCACAGGAGCTGTTCTCCTCAGGACAGGCTTGGCGCACATGCTTCTAACATCCCTTTGCATACTCTCTCCCGATCACCCCCTTTACCACTGTCTCTCTCTCTGACCTTCTTCTTTTCCATTGCTTCTCACCTTTATTCAATTACTTGTCCCCTTGGGTTCTGCATACGGTTTCCATAGCCGGCCAATGTATTGTATGCACCGTCCTCTGAGATATTTACATGTACTTAGAATAGGTTTTGACGGTTCTTAGTTAGTATAGGTTAAAGAACTCGGTGTGTCTCCATTATTGATTTAGTGTTTCTGCTCTTTTATTTAATGCTAGACTGGGATAAGGTAACTGTAGTTGTTGTCCCCGATGTGTGTATGGTTTGCTTATACCTACACGACTTCGACCGGTCCTGTGGTAGCCTGTGTTGTCTTTTCGCTTGCGTCCTTTACGAGTGCAACATTGTGTTGACTGAGGGTTTTAGCCTGTTCCAGTTCCACACTTTGCTGCCTCTTTGCTTGTCTTTAGAGGGTCGCCAGGATAGAACCAGATACTTGTGATCTGGATCTATCAAGAGAGCACCCTAGTCAATTAACGTAACTTAAAGGATGCAGTCTTAAGGACATCGCTAGGCTACGAGCCTGTCTTGCTCAACCACAGTTCCTTACCTAGAGTATTCCAGCTAGACATTATTAATCGAGTAGACACTTATTAGTATTTAATATAAGCTCTTTGATATGTACGCATTATTATTCACAGCATTTATTAGTCTAGGTTGTTGTTGAGTTGCACAACCATAGCAGACTGTTTCGTTGATGAAGAAGTACTTCTTTTAATGTCGAGCATTGCTACCGTTGCGCATTTATAGTATTCTCATGTCAGTTAACATTATATGTCCTATCTTTTAGTGTATTCAGTTTACACGTGTGGTGTCCTGCATCCTGCCTCTATATAGTTTAAGATACGAGCATCTTATGAGCATCAGACTTTCTTCAGAAGTTTCCAGGTCTCTGCTGTAGGACTATACTTCACTTTCTTTCAGATAGGAGTGAGGAGTTTATTGTTGTTTAGAGTGACTATATTGAAGCATCTTTTTATTGTATTAAATCTTGCAGTGATTTAATTGATCTGTCCATAGATTCCTTTTGATGCATATTAATGTAACTTGCATCTTGTCTGTTATCAGGCTATACCAGTGTGGGTTAGCCTGAAGTAGAGTACATATATGCCCAGTTAAGGATACCCCGTTTTCGCAGATTAACTCTGGAGGGTATAGGTGTTTTGTTCGCCGGCATATAAGTTCGAGGGTTTGGATCTAGCGTACCGTTGTTGCATAGTGCCCTATTACTAGTCCAATCATTAAGTGCCCTTGTTTTATTCGTAGCCCCGGTCGTAACACTTCATCGTGCCTGACGCTGATGAATCCTCCTTTCTTACATATCATGGAGTGGTCTGCATCGTTGTTGGTTCCACAAATGAATCGATCGGGCAGATCTTCAATCGGCCAATCATACCTCAGTGCAATAGCATCATTAAATTCTTGTTTGTTGAGATTGAAGCCTTTTGCCTTGATTGATAGTGTTGTCAGCCAAATTGAAGCACCCGTTTCTTGTGCTATTTGTAGTTTTCTTGTTTGTCTCAAGGAAAGTTGTCCCATCAATTGTGCCAGGTCATTTTTCTGTGAGTTTTGCCTCTCTGACGTGATGGTCTTTCTGATGTTGTATATGTCCGCCTGGTCCACTTCACTGTCAGAATCTTGTGCTACGATACGGTCAGTGAGAGATCCTGTTATCTTTACCAAGTTCAGGTATTCCGTTGTCGCCCTCTTCACTGGGTTGATGATTCCCAGCCTTCCCAACCTAGAAGGCAGTGTGAGCAACTCCCTCTCTGTATCACTCGGGATGGGCGACTTTACCCACGCTGGGATGAGTTTGTATCTGATGGCATCTTCCAGCGGTTGAAGTAATGCACTCACATTTGGAACGGTTCGCATCAAGTAGGTTCAGCGATGTTTGACCCCATATGTGAATGCCGAATACGCAGCCTGTGGTTCAGTCTTTGCAATATTGGCCAGTTTTTCAATTTCTTTTACCCATTCTCTGACCTTCTCCTCTATGTATTTGTTCTTGAACTCTTCCGTGCCGATCACTGCCCCAAGGTGACGCTGCCTGTCCTTTGTTACTACCACTTCCCTACCTCTGAAAGCTTCTAACGCATTTTCATAATGTTCTGGTTTTACTATTAGTATTGACTTTCTGGAATTTGGATGGTACTCTATTTCTGGGCCTACATTTGATATTTGCTCCCACCAGTGCTTGAGATCGTTGACTTTTCCTGCTCCAGTGAGATCGTCTGCATAGGCCACCTGCTTGACTTGCATCACCTCATGGCTAGTTAAGGTTAGCAACATGGAGAGACCTAATGCATACATTGCCATTGCTACGGGGTCACCTTGTGTGGTTCCTTCCATTGATTTCAGAGCTGATCCACGTTGTGTGTTCTGGTTGTTTACTATGAAGAGGTCCGCAGGCCGTTTATAGGTGTTCTCTACATAGGTGGCAAAGCCGGGGCATTTTACCTTGATGTTATGTATTGCTGTCTTTCTGTTGATGGTGTTAAAGTAGCAGTACTACTACTACTACTACTACTACTACTACTACTTTTTTGGTTTAACTACAAATAATGGACTCGCCTTTCGTTTACACCAGGATCACAGGATGACAAATTTATCAACTTGTAATTTCAAATACAATCACACATTCAAAGAAGCTATTTAAGGGAGCCCACCTCGCTTTTTTTTCTCCTTCTCTCCCTCTTTCTTTGGCTTGTATCCATTCGGCCCCATTCAGCCTAATGTTTTAAGACGTTTACCCCCATCCAGGTGTTAATATTTTCCTGGCGAGCGGTAGCGAGCCAGCATAAACATATATTTTTATTTTTGACAGCAAGCTAAGTTTTTACATTTTTCGATAGAAAAACGTCTCCGGCAAAGCCGAATTTCTCCATACAATGCTTGCTCGCTATCGCTCGCCAGGAAGAAATAGACACCTGGATGGGGATAAATGTCTTAAAATAGTTGGCTGAATGGGATCGAATGGATACAAGCCAGAGAAAAAGAGAAACTGAGAGAAAGAGAAATAAAGCAGGTGACCCCCCCTATATACGTAACGGAAATATTTCTTAACTAACTGCCTTGATGGTGTAATGGTTAGAGTGTTTACAATCTGTATGTGGTAACCCAGGTTCCAATCCCGGTAGATCACATGCTTGCTTTCATTAATTTCATTGGGAGGTGTTTGGTGTTGGAGTGAAATTAATAAAAATGTATTATATAGCATAGTACAGTTATATTAATCGTAGTCATGTACTGTATTTATAGCTGTCTTGATGGTGTAATGGTTAGACTGTTTAAGTTCTGTATGTGATAACCTAGGTTCCAATCCTTGGAGAATCACTTGATATCTAGTATTCGATAAATGGATATTAATCGTAGTCATGTGCTGTATATATAACGGTCTTGATGGTGTAATGGTTATATATATTTAAGGGGGGGGGGGGATGATTCACCTTTTGGTCGATTTTTTAATCTATTAATTATGTTTATAGTTTTAGCCTCCCTAGACTTCCATCAAGCTTTAAAAAAGAAAAAAAGAAAAAAAAATCTATTAGATCCCCCTTGTAGATTTTGTTTGTTTTACATGTTTTCGGTAAACAGATGTCTTGGCCGAAGGCCGGTTCTTCCAAACATACAGGCTCACTATCTTTCGCTAGGAAAAAAAAAAACGACACTTAAATACTATCTATCTATCTATCTATTGCCCGACGCCGTGATCCCCCAAGGGGTGGCCACGAACGAACCGCCCCCAGTCAGTCGACGTCCCTCCCCCCAACCAGCACCGCCTTCGTTCATATACTTCCTCACTCCATCCTTCCACCTCTCTTTCGGTCTACCTCTCCCTCGCTGTCCCTCCACCTCACTCTCGTACACCCTCTTAGTCATTCTCTCGCTTTCCATACGTTCCATATGGCCGAACCATCTCAAGTTGTTCCTTTTCACACTCTCCAGCACATCCACCTCCACACCACACCTCCTTCTTACTTCCTCATTAGTCTGTCTATCCCTCCACGTAACTCCGCATGCATTTCTTAAGTAATTCATTTCCACTGCTCTCACTCTTGGTCTGAGTCTCTCAACCAACGTCCATGCTTCGCTTCCGTAAGTCAGTGTCGGGATTACCACACTGTCATGCAAGGACTTCTTCACTTCCATACTGACCACCCTATTTCTTGTTACTGCTTTCAGCGTTCCTACAACCTCTTCCCCTCTTATACCCTCTCCCGCACTTCTTCATCCATAGTCCCATCTTTACTCAACACACTGCCCAGTGTGACGATCTCCATAGCTTGACCGTTCAGCTTCACCTCACACTCTGTGACTTCACCCCTTTCGAAGACCATAACCTTGCTCTTCCCCGCATTTACCTTCAAATTCCGTTTTTCGCACACTGTTCCAAACTCATTTACCAGACCCTGCAACTCCCATTCATTATCACTCATCAGAACTGTATCATCCGCAAACAGCAGTATAGGTAGCTTCCACTCAATTCCCTCCCTTTTCAGCGATACACCAACATCCACTGCTCTTGATAGTATTTCTTTCATGACTCCATCCACAAATACGAACGGTCTTAATATTGACAAAGAAATTGGGCGAAAAGTCTTAAAATCGACATACTAAATGGGCAAACATCTCAAAATCTGAAAATCAGAAAACGGCACTCTTCTCCGATTTAATAATAAACTATAAATATATGATATCTAAATATATAAGAACTATAACTATATATAACTTAAGATAATATATATAATACTATAACTAATATATATGATATAAAATAATATAAATACCTATAAATATATGATTATGATATAACTATAAATAATATATGATATAACTATTTGTTAGTAGTCTTGGCAAATCCAACGTCAAGGCTATTAACCTAATTGCAATGACGACTTGTCTATTTTGACTGCTATGTCGTCATTCCAACCGCGGTTAAAAAGAAAACGTCTAGAGTCTACTCCTTATCTTGCTCTAGGAGACGTTGTACATTAACCAAAACTACCACCGAAGGTGAAAAAAGCATAGAAGAGAAGAAAAAGGGGTTTACCTTAGTTACCGCTTAAGGCCCATCCTGTGTTCCGTCATGTGCAGATCCCTGTCGAACGTGCGCATGAGCGACCCTCTCTTGTTATCATTTTTTCACGCGCTCCATTGAATGCAGTCGCTTTTGTTGTGCTCCTTTAATTCACCCTGTTTAGGTTCGTTTCGGCTTATCTGGCCTTCTTTTTGTTAGACAGATGTTACGTGATCTAGGGCACACGTAAATGGGCTCCTCAGTGTGTTTAATGGAGACGCGTGTGGAAATAGCTACCGAAGGTACGGGGGCGCCTGGCGTTCCTCGTGTGTGTTTTTCATTCCTTTCTCTTTTCATATTCTTTTTTCCTGTTAGTCTGGGCATAGTTTAGCTTTTAGCTTATTTTAGCCTAGCTTGTTTCTCATTCAGGAATTGCTATGCCCCTATGAGTTTTCAAATTTTCATAGCCTAGGTGTACAGTTGGTTCACGATCTGAGATTTCGTGGTGGCGGTGCTGTTTGTAGGGTTTGTGTCGGCCGCATTATTAGCGTTATTCCCGAGTCCCCCCTTTCGAGCCTTCACTGTGTCTCAAGGGCCTGGGCGCTTGGTGGTTCGTGTTATCCTGGGGTACCCCACGGGGGCCCCTCCCTCACACCACAGGGTTTTTCGCCCCTGACACATTCTCTCCTCACGGCTAGGCCACCCTTTTTCTCGCCAGTTTCATTTACTGGTTTTTGTGTTCCCTTACTGTTTTCACCTCCATCCTTTCATACCCTTTTGCCCAATCCTGGGGTACCCTACGGGGGCCCCTGTTTGTGCCAAACCACCCTTCCTGCCACTTCTCCTCATGGGCTTTGCTCTATCTCTGTGGGTTGGGTGGTTCCTAGGGGATGTGCCTCCTCTCCCCTGGTGTGTCTTCCTTGCCTCTCCCTTGACCGGTTGAGTCAGGATATTATCAAGGACGACACTGCTCAGCTTGATGGCCATCGTCGCTTGGAGTTCATAAGGAGATGACGCTTTTTTCTGGGCCTCTTTGGTATTTCCTAGACGCTCCTCTCGCTTTTTCGGCGCCGGACCATCTCGGCCGGTCCCGCAAATTTGCGGGGTGCTCGATTCGGTCCTCTGGGCCATTTCGGTTCCCCGCAAATTTGCGGAGATCGTTGGGGGGTCCCGCGAAATTGCAGGAGGGTGGTGTCGGTACGGTTATGCCTCCATTGGCCCGCAAATTTGCGGTAATAGTTGGCTTTCACTATTGACTTTTGTTATGTCATCTTGTTGCCTGATACTATATTGGTGTATGCACTTTACTGGTGTTATAGGCCCTGCATGTAAGATGTTGAGTGGTGGTTAACACTTTCTCCATCTTTGCAGGTTCTGCTAGTGCTCTTCCGCCTCGGCCGCCCTCCTCACCTACCTCTGTGCTCCCAGTTTAGGGTGAGTACGGATACCTGTTTGCATGTGTGTTCCTGTTTCCCCATGCTCCTTCCCTGGTTCTTCTTGGACATTCTCTCCACTTACTCCTTCGACGTGCTGATTATGGTGTGTGTTCTTCTAGTGCAGGTAGGCTGCCTTGCTTTCGCCTTGGTTGTCGCTCCCCGTGCTTGGAGAGCCACAAGTCCTGCTTGCGCCACTCGCTCTGTGTGTCCTCTACGGCCTACCTCCCTGCTCTGTGTGGCACGTGTCTGGCCCTGGTGGTTGTGCTGCTCCATGGCCCTGGTTCCTCGGCGGCGGCTGTGGCCTCCTGCTTCCCTTCCGTCGGTGTGGACGATGGTCTCCCGCCACATTAGGACTGTGGGCCACCGTTCCCCGGCCTTTGTTGGCGACCGGATCCGCGTCGCCCTGGGTATCCCTGACCCGACTGACGGCCATTTACCTGGCCCTCTCCCCTGGGTCCCGCAGCCGGTCGTCCCATCGTCGGGGGGTTTCCCCGGCTCCGTCCCCGCTCTCGCTCGCCTTGTCGTCCTCCTGATCGCCTTGACGACGCCCATCGCCCTCGTCATGGTTCTCGCCCTGAGGCCGGGGTTAGCGGCTCTGCCCTGTGCGCCCTCCCCTGGCCTCTACGGATAGGGGCTCTACTCCCTTCCGCCCGCTTCCCCAGCCCAGACGACTTCCTCTTACGTTGTCCTCTCCGCGCGCGGTTGTTCATGCTGTAGCTGGCCCTCTGCTCCCTCCTCCTACACTGTCCAGGAGGGTCCGCCTGGATGTCGTTGCTTCTCCTACTTCACCTGCTTCAGTGCCTATTCTTACTTCACGGTCTCGTCCCACGGTGGTGGTCCCTCCCTCCTCCGCCTCGGTGTCGGGCCGCCCTGTTATCTCAGCCCCGGGGATCCTTGCTCTGTTTCCCCCCGCGGCTCCTGGCCCCCTTTCACCCGGCCAGCCTTCCCACTCCCGTCGTCCTGCTCCTCCTCATTCTTCTCTTCCTGACCTTCCCTTACCGTCTCGCCAGGGGGGTACCCCTCCTCTTGCCTCGGTGGGGTTTCGCGAGGTTTCGGGGTCCCCTTTCTCAGGAGCTGATGTGTCGCTGGAAGAGGGGAATGGTGCTGTTTCCCCCTCGGCCGTTCGTGATCGGGGACGAGTCCCTCAACGGCGACACAACCGTCGTCGCTCGCCTTCCTTGGGCCGCGACGCTGCTGGTTCGTGTCGTGGGTCTCGCTCCCGCTCACGCTCGCCCCTGCGGGCCGACCAATCTGGGGGGGGGTAGCCTCTCTCGGATCAATTGTCGGCTATGCAGGGCTGGGTTGTGTCACGCTTCGACGGGCGCTTGGAGTCGATGGAAGACTCCCTCTTCTCGCCCTTCTTGGCGGTGCCTCACCCTCAGCACCTCACCCTACCTACCCCTGCTATGGTCCCCCTCCCTTCTGCAGGCCTACGCTCTGGTCAGGCTTCAGCCGCACTGACATCCTTCCGGCTGTTCAGTCCCTGGCTGTGTTGACGGGTCTGTCCTCCTAAGGGACAGGTTTGTGCGACGCCGGTACGCCTGGCTTAGCCGTCATGCTCGGTCACCCTCTCCCATTGGAGGCCTGGTTTGCTGAGGCCTTCGACTTCACACACCGATCCGTCGACGGCTCTCCTTCCGTCCCTCCCCCGGAGTCGTCCCTGATTTTGCCTCCTCTTGTGTCTGTCGGCGGGTTGGACGGCGCGTTCTGGTCCTGGATGAGCGCGCCCGTTCTTGAACTTTGTTCTATTGCTACCCCGTTCTTCTCTCACCCGGATCAGCCCTCTGTCGCCAAGGTTTTTTCCCTTGCGACGGAGGGTGACGGACTTATTGTCTTGTCTTTAGGTTCCCTCCAGACGTCTGTTCACCACCTGCGGCTTTTCGAGGCGTCTGCGCCAGGCGATCTTCGCGAGGGTTTGGACCGCGTTGAGCGGGTCCACCTTCGGCTCGCGGTGACTTTGGTTCCCGAGCTGAAGGCGGTTTTGTGCGCGGCAACTCGGCACCGCACGACGGTACGGTCTTCGTTCTGCCGGCCGGCCCCCTTGGTTATTCGTCAGGGTTTGTTGTACTCTGCGCTATATACGTCGGGGTTTTTTACGCAGGATGCTTGGGAATGCTCCGCTTCTCTGTCGGCGGCCCCTGCTTCCGCCACACGACGCCGTGCTGTGTCGTTACGGACCCTGCTTACGTCACGCACCGACGCGCTGTGCCGCGCGGGGTTTTCTCAGTCCCGTCCTTCTGCCGGTCCTCTTCGGGGTGCTGCTGCAAGTGCTGCCGCCTTGCCCGGGCGCAAGACTGGGACGTTGCTGGCCAGTGCTTCGGTTCCGCCTCGCACTTCTGTTCTTGCCCCTTTCATCCCCTCTGTGTCGGGGCTGGCCGGCCTTCCACTTCCGGCCGCCTTTCGTAGGGGTCAGCCCCGCGCCAGCCTTGGGTTGGGGTGGCCCGCCCTTTTCGACGAGGTTGGGGGGGGCGGGGGTAGAGGAGGTCAACGTGGCGCTCATGCCCGCACGGCCCGTACCGGGGGTACCTCCACGTCAACACAATGTGTAGTTCTCTGGGTCGGCCTCCTTGTTCTCCTTCTCGCCTGGGCGTACCGGGTCGCTCCCCTCCTCTCGGGTGCTCCCTCGGGTTGTTTTCGCCCTTGCGCCCCTCGGTAGCCGCGAGGGACGTTGGGGGCGGCGGGTTGCGCGGAGGGTTCTCGCCTGGAGGTGGACGTCCGGACCCCCACTCCGCTCTTGTCACCGACAACGGCCCATCTCTTCAGAGGTGGCCCACGTGTTCACTTCCATGCCCGAGCTGGGTAGCGTCGAGGGAGTTGACCGCCGGTCACCCGGTTTTCCTCTCCCGTGTCTTTCTGGTTCCGTCGCCGACCTGCGACGCGATGCGACCGGTGGTGGATCTGTTGGCCCTCAACGGGCAAATCGTGCACACACGGTTTCGGATGCTGCCGATACCCCTGGTACGCCTGGCCCTGTGCCCTCTGTCGTGGGTAGTGTCGCTGGCCCTCCAGGATGTGTCTTGGCTCGTTCCTCTCCATCCTCGCTTCCAGCGATTCTTGGCCGTTCGGACTTCCGATCGTGTGTTCCTGTTCGACGGCCTTCCCTTCGGTCTCCACATCGCGCCGCAGATCTTCTCCGCACTGGTGGGGCAGGCTCTGGGTCCTCTCCTCAGGAGCGGGCTCCAGCTCCTGTTTTCCTTGGCCGTTTGGTTGGTAGTTTCCGACGCCCTAGGCCTGTGCATTGGCGACGCCCTCACAATCGTTCGCGACATCGCACGGTTAGGGTTCCCCTTCGATGTTCCCAAGTCACGCTTGACCCCGTCGCGTGTCGTGCCATGGGTCGGTCTCGCATGGGTTTTGTCCGGCGCTACGGTGACCCGGGGTCTGCCGGCCGCGGTGCACCTTCGGTGGACGGTCCTCGCCGTGTTGCACTCGGTCTCCCTCCCGGGGTGGCTCTGGGACTCGTTCGTGGGTTCGCTGCATTGGGCCGCTCTGCCCCTTCCATTAGGGAGCCTCTGGCTACGCCGCCTCCTCCTCATGGGCACCGCGGTGTTTCCGTTGCCCCTATGGATCGGCTCCTGCCGCTCCCGCGTACCGTTCGCCGGCGCTTCGGTCGCTGGGTTGCTCGGGGCTCGCTCTTTGCGGCTGTGCCCTGGACCGACCCCCCCGCCGACGGTCTGGGTAACCACAGATACGTCGAGCGAGGTTGGGTGAGGTTCCCAATCGAACCTGGGACGTCCACTTCCCGGCAGATGGGTGGGTCTCCCTCCTCTTACCTGTCTATGCCCTCGGATTGTTGGTTCCTTTGTTCTTCCTGCGGGTCCCCGCGCTGGCCCTTCGGGGTGAGTCGGTGGCCTTCGGGTTGGACACTCTGACAAGCTGTCCCCTGTTTCCTTATGCGGGGGTCCTCCAGGTCGTTGACTCTATTAGGGGTCTCGGTGGAGTTGTTCTTCCTCGCGGACCGACACCCCTTCTCCTTGCATGCCTCCTCCCTGCCCGGGCCTGCCACCCTTTGGGCGGCCGCCCTGTCGAGAGGGCAGGGCGTTCTTGTAGAATGGGCGATGAAACGGACTGTGTTCGCCGACCTCGCGGCTTCCTGAGGTGTTCCGGAGGTCGCCTTGTTCGCATCGGGGGTGCCGCGCCAGTTGCCTCTGGACCTCTCCCTCCGGCCTCGCGCTCCGGGGGGGGTCCGGACGCTTTCATGGTCGCCTGGTACTGGTGGCGGTCGATATCCATTTTTCCGCCACCAGACGCGCTGTTGATGTGCCCGGTCTTCGCGAAGCTGCGGCTGTACCACGGCTGCGTCTGGCTCCTCGCGCCTCTGTGGCCGGCACGGACTTGGTCCGCCCGGTTGCCGCGGTGGTGCCCGGGTCCGGTCCCTCTACCTGTCTCCGGCTTCCACTTGGGCTAGGTTGGGGTCCTGCGGACCTCTTTGGCCTTCGCATCGTGCTTGTTCATGAGGCACGGTGGCTCCCGGTCCCCGGCCGGGCCCTGACTGACTTCCTGCAGCGTTCCTGGCCGTCTTCTCCTTGGGGGCCTTACGGGTCCCGCTGGAGGTTTTTTACTAGGTGGCTACAGGCCACTCGCCTGCCAGTTGGCTCTCCTTCCCTCGTCCTACGCTCCTTGTTTCACCTCTTCCGTACACGTCGCTTTCCAGTCGACGCTATACGTACCCACTTGTCTGCCGTCCGGGGGGTTCTTTGGGTCCGTCGCTGGGCTGGTCGTTCCGCCACAGGTGCTGGATTCCTTCCTGACGGCTGCCTTCCGGGATTGACCGCCTCCGCGCCAGGTCTATCCGCTGGCGGGCTCTGGTCCTTCTGGCTTCCCCCACGTATACAAGGGCCGCTACGCCGGTTCCGTTGCTCGGGCGTCCACTCTTCCTTGTCGCTCTGGCCACTGGGGATCGGGTGTCTGCACTAGCGGCATTGTCACGGCCCCGGGACTGCGTCCGATTCTCCCCGTCCTTGCATGGCGTCTCGTTCGCCTCCTCCCCACCTTTTGTTACCACGCATGGGAGGGAGGCCCCCGTTTTCCAGCCTTTCGCCGTCCAGGCTTTACGGCGTGGGCATCCTCGCCATGTGTTGTGCCCGGTGTCAGCCTTGCACTCCTCTGTTGCGTCTGTGGCGCCGCCTTCGGGTACTGCTGTGTGGGTGTCTCCTCGGACAGGTGGGAAGCTCTAGCAGGTGCAGCTGGGCCGCCACGTTTGTCGGACCGTTCGTGCCCGTCACCCTGTTTGTAGGGGTTCTGCGCGCGATGTCAGATCCTTTGCTGCCTCCTTCCGGTTCCTGCCACGTCGATCCTTCCCTGCCTTCGCCTCCGCGGTTTTGTGGTCTTCTATCAATTCCTTCATCTCCTCCTACCTCTCCGTGTCCAGTGTTCGACCCCCTCGGCCGGTGATTGCTCTCGGGGGTCGTGTTTCCTGGTGCTCTGGCGAAGATCCCTGGTCTTCCCCCCTTGTCCCTCGTTCTTTTCCTTTGTTTTATTTGACAAAGGGGGGGGGGGGGTGTATGGGTTTGCAACACTGGATTGCAAGTTTGGGATTATGTATTGTTCCAGTACATAAGTGTTTTTGCCACATTGAAAATTGTGTTTTGTTCTTGTGTTCAGTGTTTTTGTTGGTTTTTGAAGAAAAGGGATTTTGGGTACAGTACCTATTTGGTTTCAGACAAGTCTATGTTTTTGCATTACTATGAATGACGGGCATGTGTTAAAACTGTTCTTTTTAGCTACTCCTCAGTTTTTCACTCTTTTATTAAACTCTCTTGTTTACATTGTGTCTTTGTCATTCGTAATTTTGTTTTATGCATTGGTTTTTTTGGTAGGTTGGGCTTGGATGTCCTCCTCCTATTTGTTATGCAGCCTTGACGTTGGATTTGCCAAGACTACTAACAAATTGGGAGGTTTGACGTACCTCCCAACCTACCAAATAGGAAAACCTACTATTTGGTAGTAGTCTTGGAAAATCCAACGTACATAATACCCTCCCTCACGCCGGACCCCTGCCCATCCGCGTTCTTCTGCTGACGTGAGATGTGATAACAAGAGAGGGTCGCTCATGCGCACGTTCGACAGGGATCTGCACATGACGGAACACAGGATGGGCCTTAAGCGGTAACTAAGGTAAACCCCTTTTTCTTCTCTTCTATGCTTTTTTCACCTTCGGTGGTAGTTTTGGTTAATGTACAACGTCTCCTAGAGCAAGATAAGGAGTAGACTCTAGACGTTTTCTTTTTAACCGCGGTTGGAATGACGACATAGCAGTCAAAATAGACAAGTCGTCATTGCAATTAGGTTAATAGCCTTGACGTTGGATTTTCCAAGACTACTACCAAATAGTAGGTTTTCCTATTTGGTAGGTTGGGAGGTACGTCAAACCTCCCAATAAATAATATATGATATAACTATAAATAATATATGATATAACTATAAATAATATATGATATAACTATAAATAATATATGATATAACTATAAATAATATATGATATAACTATAAATAATATATGATATAACTATAAATAATATATGATATACTATAAATATGATTAACTATTATATGATATAACTATAAATAATATATGATATAACTATAAATAATATATGATATAACTATAAATAATATATGATATAACTATAAATAATATATGATATAACTATAAATATATGATATAACTATAAATAATATATGATATAACTATAAATAATATATGATATAACTATAAATAATATATGATATAACTATAAATAATATATGATATAACTATAAATTTAAACAACAATTAAGACAGCCAAAATATATGTGAACTAAATATTTCCGTTAGATATTTATAAACAGTTGCTTTGAATGTGTGTCTCAAGTTGAGTTTGCAAATTAAGGGGGTAATACTCGCTTTTTCTGGACCCCGTTCTCCCTCATGTTTAGCATATTAGTTTTGAGGTTTTAAGACGTTCGTTCAGTTAGTTTGGCGATTTTGAGACCTTTCGCCTCATTTTTGTTTTCAATATTAAAACCTTTCGTGTCATTTAGGTGTCGATCTTTTCCTGGCGAGCGACAGCGAGCCTCTAATTTTAGAAGTTATATTTTTTTAGAAGGGACATTTTTCTACCGAAAAATGTACAAATTTATCTTGAAAGGGGGTCTAGGGTTTTTTTCTAAGCTTGATGGAGGTCTAGCGAGAAAACTAAAAAAACATAGCCCAAACTACTGGTACCCAATTATGTATAACTAAATATTCCGTTAGCAGCTATTTAAACCCAACACTACTGGTACCCCTTAATTATGTGTTAACTAAATATTTCCGTTACCGCAGCTATTTATAAACCCAACACTACTGGTACCCCCTTAATTATGTGTTAACTAAATATTTCCGTTACCGCAGCTTTATAAACCCAACACTACTGGTACCCCCTTAATTATGTGTTAACTAAATATTTCCGTTACCGCAGCTATTTATAAACCCAACACTACTGGTACCCCCTTAATTATGTGTTAACTAAATATTTCCGTTACCGCAGCTATTTATAAACCCAACACTACTGGTACCCCCTTAATTATGTGTTAACTAAATATTTCCGTTACCGCAGCTATTTATAAACCCAACACTACTGGTACCCCCTTAATTATGTGTTAACTAAATATTTCCGTTACCGCAGCTATTTATAAACCCAACACTACTGGTACCCCCTTAATTATGTGTTAACTAAATATTTCCGTTACCGCAGCTATTTATAAACCCAACACTACTGGTACCCCCTTAATTATGTGTTAACTAAATATTTCCGTTACCGCAGCTATTTATAAACCCAACACTACTGGTACCCCCTTAATTATGTGTTAACTAAATATTTCCGTTACTGCAGCTATTTATAAACCCAACACTACTGGTACCACCCCCTTAATTATGTGTTAACTAAATATTTCCGTTACCGCAGCTATTTATAAACCCAACACTACTGGTACCCCCTTAATTATGTGTTAACTAAATATTTCCGTTACCGCAGCTATTTATAAACCCAACACTACTGGTACCCCCTTAATTATGTGTTAACTAAATATTTCCGTTACCGCAGCTATTTATAAACCCAACACTACTGGTACCCCCTTAATTATGTGTTAACTAAATATTTCCGTTACCGCAGCTATTTATAAACCCAACACTACTGGTACCCCCCTTAATTATGTGTTAACTAAATATTTCCGTTACCGCAGCTATTTATAAACCCAACACTACTGGTACCCCCTTAATTATGTGTTAACTAAATATTTCCGTTACCGCAGCTATTTATAAACCCAACACTACTGGTACCCCCTTAATTATGTGTTAACTAAATATTTCCGTTACCGCAGCTATTTATAAACCCAACACTACTGGTACCCCCTTAATTATGTGTTAACTAAATATTTCCGTTACCGCAGCTATTTATAAACCCAACACTACTGGTACCCCCTTAATTATGTGTTAACTAAATATTTCCGTTACCGCAGCTATTTATAAACCCAACACTACTGGTACCCCCTTAATTATGTGTTAACTAAATATTTCCGTTACCGCAGCTATTTATAAACCCAACACTACTGGTACCCCCTTAATTATGTGTTAACTAAATATTTCCGTTACTGCAGCTATTTATAAACCCAACACTACTGGTACCCCCTTAATTATGTGTTAACTAAATATTTCCGTTACCGCAGCTATTTATAAACCCAACACTACTGGTACCCCCTTAATTATGTGTTAACTAAATATTTCCGTTACCGCAGCTATTTATAAACCCAACACTACTGGTACCCCCCTTAATTATGTGTTAACTAAATATTTCCGTTACCGCAGCTATTTATAAACCCAACACTACTGGTACCCCCTTAATTATGTGTTAACTAAATATTTCCGTTACCGCAGCTATTTATAAACCCACAACTATTGGTACCCCCTTAATTATGTGTTAACTAAATATTTCCGTTACCGCAGCTATTTATAAACCCAACACTACTGGTACCCCCTTAATTATGTGTTAACTAAATATTTCCGTTACCGCAGCTATTTATAAACCCAACACTACTGGTACCCCCTTAATTATGTGTTAACTAAATATTTCCGTTACCGCAGCTATTTATAAACCCAACACTACTGGTACCCCCTTAATTATGTGTTAACTAAATATTTCCGTTACCGCAGCTATTTATAAACCCAACACTACTGGTACCCCCTTAATTATGTGTTAACTAAATATTTCCGTTACCGCAGCTATTTATAAACCCAACACTACTGGTACCCCCTTAATTATGTGTTAACTAAATATTTCCGTTACCGCAGCTATTTATAAACCCAACACTACTGGTACCCCCTTAATTATGTGTTAACTAAATATTTCCGTTACCGCAGCTATTTATAAACCCAACACTACTGGTACCCCCTTAATTATGTGTTAACTAAATATTTCCGTTACCGCAGCTATTTATAAACCCAACACTACTGGTACCCCCTTAATTATGTGTTAACTAAATATTTCCGTTACCGCAGCTATTTATAAACCCAACACTACTGGTACCCCCTTAATTATGTGTTAACTAAATATTTCCGTTACCGCAGCTATTTATAAACCCAACACTACTGGTACCCCCTTAATTATGTGTTAACTAAATATTTCCGTTACCGCAGCTATTTATAAACCCAACACTACTGGTACCCCCTTAATTATGTGTTAACTAAATATTTCCGTTACCGCAGCTATTTATAAACCCAACACTACTGGTACCCCCTTAATTATGTGTTAACTAAATATTTCCGTTACCGCAGCTATTTATAAACCCAACACTACTGGTACCCCCTTAATTATGTGTTAACTAAATATTTCCGTTACCGCAGCTATTTATAAACCCAACACTACTGGTACCCCCTTAATTATGTGTTAACTAAATATTTCCGTTACCGCAGCTATTTATAAACCCAACACTACTGGTACCCCCTTAATTATGTGTTAACTAAATATTTCCGTTACCGCAGCTATTTATAAACCCAACACTACTGGTACCCCCTTAATTATGTGTTAACTAAATATTTCCGTTACCGCAGCTATTTATAAACCCAACACTACTGGTACCCCCTTAATTATGTGTTAACTAAATATTTCCGTTACCGCAGCTATTTATAAACCCAACACTACTGGTACCCCCTTAATTATGTGTTAACTAAATATTTCCGTTACTGCAGCTATTTATAAACCCAACACTACTGGTACCCCCTTAATTATGTGTTAACTAAATATTTCCGTTACCGCAGCTATTTATAAACCCAACACTACTGGTACCCCCTTAATTATGTGTTAACTAAATATTTCCGTTACCGCAGCTATTTATAAACCCAACACTACTGGTACCCCCTTAATTATGTGTTAACTAAATATTTCCGTTACCGCAGCTATTTATAAACCCAACACTACTGGTACCCCCTTAATTATGTGTTAACTAAATATTTCCGTTACCGCAGCTATTTATAAACCCAACACTACTGGTACCCCCTTAATTATGTGTTAACTAAATATTTCCGTTACCGCAGCTATTTATAAACCCAACACTACTGGTACCCCCTTAATTATGTGTTAACTAAATATTTCCGTTACCGCAGCTATTTATAAACCCAACACTACTGGTACCCCCTTAATTATGTGTTAACTAAATATTTCCGTTACCGCAGCTATTTATAAACAACTGCTTTGAATGGCTGACTGTTTATGAGTTGCCAAATTAATTAATTGTTATTATTATCATGCAAGCTCGTATCCATTTAAGGGGAGATGGGTCGTTTTTCTGGTCCCCATTCTTCCTCATGTTTAGCTCCATTAGTTTTCAGATTTTATGACGATTGGCCCATTAGATTGGTGATTTTAAGACCTTTCGCCCCATTTAATTGTCAATTGTGGCGCCTCTTCACATCTTTCCCCGTAGAACTAGGGCAGCTGATAGCGCCCATGAATTTACACTTTCTCCTCCACAATGCAGAACTTCTGCTTATCAGAATTCATTTATCCCCAGAGCTACTACTCTTTGGAATTCACTTCCCTCGAATTGCTTTCCACAAACTTACAATCTACAAATGTTTAAATCCAGTTGTTACAAACATTTTATTAATGGAGGATGCCTTTAGGCACATGGACCTTTTTGTTTTATATGTGTTTTTCCTTCCTCCGTTCATTGTCTCTTAAAAAAAAAAAAAAAAATAAGAAAAATAAGACTTTTTGTGTCATTTAAGTGTCGATCTTCTCCTGGCGAGCGATAGCGAGCCTGTAATTCAAAAGGAAGTGGCTTTCGGCCGGGACATTTTGCTATCGAAAAATGTACAAATTTATCTTGAAGGAGGGTCTTGGCTGTGTGTGTGTGTTTTTTTTTTTTTTTTTTTTCTTCATAGAGGTCTAGGGAGGATACTAAAAACAATGATAACAAAATTCATAAATGGAGAAATACGTACACCCATCCGCCCTTAAAAACCTAACGGAAATATTTCTTAAAATTAAAATTTAAGGGGATTTACAATAATATGATATGATTTACCGGTAACTATATATATAAACAATAATATGATATGATATACCGGTAACTATATATATAAACAATAATATGATATGATATACCGGTAACTATATATATAAACAATAATATGATATGATATACCGGTAACTATATATATATAATATAATTATGATAGAAACTATATATATAAACAATAATATGATATGATATACCCGTAACTATATATATAAACAATAATATGAAATGTTATACCGGTACCTATATATATAAAAACAATAATATGATATATACCGGTAATTATATATATAAACAATAATATGATATAATATACCGGTAACTATATATATAAACAATAATATGATATGATATACCGGTAACTATATATATAAACAATAATATGATATGATATACGGTAACTATATATATAAACAATAATATGATATGATATACCGGTAACTATATATATAAACAATAATATGATATGATATACCGGTAACTATATATATAAACAATAATATGATATGATATACCGGTAACTATATATATAAACAATAATATGATATGATATACCGGTAACTATATATATAAACAATAATATGATATGATATACCGGTAACTATATATATAAACAATAATATGATATGATATACCGGTAACTATATATATAAACAATAATATGATATGATATACCGGTAACTATATATAAACAATAATATGATATGATATACCGGTAACTATATATATAAACAATAATATGATATGATATACCGGTAACTATATATATAAACAATAATATGATATGATATACCGGTAACTATATATATAAACAATAATATGATATGATATACCGGTAACTATATATATAAACAATAATATGATATGATATACCGGTACCTATATATATAAACAATAATATGATATGATATACCGGTAACTATATATATAAACAATAATATGATATGATATACCGGTAACTATATATATAAACAATAATATGATATGATATACCGGTAACTATATATATAAACAATATTATGATATGATATACCGGTAACTATATATATAAACAATAATATGATATGATATACCGGTAACTATATATATAAACAATAATATGATATGATATACCGGTAACTATATATATAAACAATAATATGATATGATATACCGGTAACTATATATATAAACAATAATATGATATGATATACCGGTAACTATATATATAAACAATAATATGATATGATATACCGGTAACTATATATATAAACAATAATATGATATGATATACCGGTAACTATATATATAAACAATAATATGATATGATATACCGGTAACTATATATATAAACAATAATATGGTATGATATACCGGTAACTATATATATAAACAATAATATGATATGATATACCGGTAACTATATACTGTATATAAACAATAATATGATATGATATACCGGTAACTATATATATAAACAATAATATGATATACCGGTAACTATATATATAAACAATAATATGATATGATATACCGGTAACTATATATATATAAACAATAATATGATATGATATACCGGTAACTATATATATAAACAATAATATGATATGATATACCGGTAACTATATATATAAACAATAATATGATATGATATACCGGTAACTATATATATAAACAATATGATATGATATACCGGTAACTATATATATAAACATATGAAATATGATATACCGGTAACTATATATATAAACAATAATATGATATGATATACCGGTAACTATATATAAACAATAATATGATATGATATACCGGTAACTATATATATAAACAATAATATGATATGATATACCGGTAACTATATATATAAACAATAATATGATATGATATACCGGTAACTATATATATAAACAATAATATGATATGATATACCGGTAACTATATATATAAAAAACAATAATATGATATGATATACCGGTAACTATATATATAAACAATAATATGATATGATATACCGGTAACTATATATATAAACAATAATATGATGTGATATACCGGTAACTATATATATAAACAATAATATGATATACCGGTAACTATATATATAAACAATTAAGATAGCCTAGGCAAAATATGTGTGGACTAAATATTTCTGTTAGATATTTAAACAGTTGCTTTGAATGTGTGACTGTTTTTGAGTTGGCAAATTAATTCATTGTCATTATTTTCATGCAAGCTCGTATCCAAGCTCATATCCATTCAAATAATCCATTAGGATGAGTTTGTACAACACATATGCCCGATACTTGTACTAGAAAAGCGTAACTCCTACAGTTATACGGTCATATCTCCTACAATTCTGCTACATCATCAGCGCTCATCAATGCGATCATGTGGCATTATGCAGGAAATAATATAAAACCAAACCTAACCTAACCTAGATTTTTGTGTGTAGGAAGTATGGCACTACTCAAAAAAACTGCTAAAGGTATGGATGTGCAGTGTAGAAAATGTGGCGTAGGAAATGTGGCGCACCCCCTTTTGGAAGTATAGTCTGTTCCATGTCACCCCCGCACACTTTTGTGTCTCATCCCTCTATCTGATTCTCTGTCTACCCCTTCCTCTAGGCTCTAGCTCCATCTCTAGGTTCCCATTCTGTTGTTCTAGTTGTCCATCTGTTATCATCTCTTCATATCACAACACTTAACAAACACACCCCACTACCCATACATCTGAATTACCTCTTAACCCCTTCTGTACCGACGACGTACTTTTAACTCTATTCTGGCTATTAAGCGACTTTATTCAGCAATTAAGAGAACTCGAACTATCTCACTTAATCCGTTTTACTACCACAGATCCCTCGAACTATTTCACTTAATCCGTTTTACTACCACAGATCCTTCTTAAACTGCATAAAATCGTTTAAAAATAGCTACAATATAATTAAAAAGACGTCGCCGGTACAGAAAGGGTTAAATATAAGGATTATATCTATCTATCAATTTATCTATTTATCTATCTATTGCCTGACGCCGTGATCCCCGAAGGGGTGGCCACGCACGAAAAGCCCCCATGCACCTCCTCCCAACCAGCACTGCCTTCATCCATATATTTCTTCACTCCATCCTTCCACCTCTCATTCGGTCTACCTCTCCCTCTCTGTCCTTCCACCTCGCTCTCATACACCCTCTTAGTTATTCTCTTGCTTACCATACGTTCCATATGGCCGAATCATCTCAAGGTGTTCCTTTTCACACTTTCCAGCACATCTACCTCCACACCACACCTCCCTCTTACTTCCTCATTCGTCTGTCTATCCCTCCATGTAACTCTGCACGGACTTCTCAAGTAACTCATTTCCACCCCTCTGACTCTTGGTCTGAGTTTCTCCACCAACGTCCATGCTTCGCTTCCGTAAGTCAGTGTCGGGATTACCACACTGTCATACAAGGACTTCTTCAATCAACTTAGGCAAATATTGGTTTGGTAACAGAACTTTGCAGACATGTGGAATAGGCTACCTAGTGCTATAGTAGGATCAAGAATTATAGAAAGCTTCAAGATCAAATAAGATAGGCATTTAGATGTGATGGGTTGGATGTGAAAGGGATCTGCCTTGTGTGGGCCGATCGGCTTTCTGCACTCACTTTTTCTTATGTTCTCTAACTATGTATCTATCTATCTAAGTCTGTATCAATCTTTCTCTATGTATCTAATTCAATGTGTATATGTATCCATCTATATCTCAATCGTGTTCACTCTATCTATCTATCTATCAATCACCCCTCATGGTTAAGCATTATATTTTCCACTTATCTATATATTTTTCACCGCTCCCTCTCTATTTATCTATTGCTATATTTCCATCTATCTATCTTTCTATAGGAGTTTGAAGCAATTTTAGTCATGGGAAGAGGGAAAGACTGATTCTGGGAGAGAGTCCCAGAGCTCAGCTGTTGAGTAGAAGACTGAGAGTAACGTTTCACTTTACAATAACATGGTCAAATAATTGCAGTTAGATGGAGGTGTGGTAGGTACGGGAACAGCTAGGCCACCCTTAGGGGGAAATACTTAAGAAAATGCCATTTTCAACATGCAATATCTCTTTACTGGTTGAGATTTGGAATATTTCTTATAGCATATTTTAGGTTTAGATTATTTTGTTTTATCATTTCCCAAAGTTATGCCCTTTCCTCCTGGGACACCCTGTATATATATATATATATATTTATATATGTATATATATACCGGTATATAATTATATATATGATGTCCCCGTGGTTGTTTACTGTATATATGGATGGACTCATGAAAGAAATACTAGGAAGAGCAGTGGATGTTGGTGTATCGATGAAAAGGGAGGGAAATGACTGGAAGCTGCCTATACTGCTGTTTGTGGATGATACAGTTCTGATGAGCGATAATGAATGGGAGTTGCAGGGTCTGGTAAATGAGTTTGGAAAAGTGTGCGAAAAACGGAATTTGAAGGTAAATGCGGGGAATAGCAAGGTTACGGTCTTCGAAAGGGGTGAAGTCACAGAGTGTGAGGTGAAGTTGAACGGTCAGGCTATGGAGATTGTCAGCTCTTTTAAGTATCTGGGCAGTGTGCTCAGTAAAGATGGGACTATGGATGAAGAAGTGCAGGAGAGGGTGCAACAGGGGAAGAGGGATGTAGGAACGTTGAAAGCAGTAACAAGAAATAGAGTGGTCAGTATGGAAGTGAAGAAGTCCTTGCATGACAGTGTGGTAATCCCGACACTAACTTACGGAAGCGAAGCATGGACGTTCGGGAAGAGACTCAGACCAAGAGTGAGAGCGGTGGAAATGAGTTACTTAAGAAGTGCGTGCGGAGTTACATGGAGGGATAGACAGACGAATGAGGAAGTAAGAAGGAGGTGTGGTGTGGAGGTAGATTTGTTGGAAAGTGTTAATAGGAACAACTTGAGATGGTTCGGCCATATGGAACGTATGGAAAGCCAGAGATTGACAAAGAGGGTGTACGAGAGCGAGGTGGAGGGACAGAGAGGGACAGGTGCACCGAGGGAGAGGTGGAAGGATGGAGTGAGGAAGTATATGAATGAAGGCGGTGCTGGTTGGGAGGAGGGGCATCGACTGACTGGGGACAGAGGTGCATGGGGGCGGTTTGTTCGTGGCCACCCCTTCGGGGATCACGGCGTCAGGCAATAGATAGATAGATATATATATATATATATATATAATTTGCTCCCTAGACCTTGATCCATCTGAGAGATAAATTTGTATATTTTTCGTTAGATAAATTGGACAAAGTTGAGTTTATACTATAATGAAGGTACCTTGATAATTGTGCCATAGCCTATGATATACAATCTTTATGACCCATACATCATTCCTAGGTAGGCTACTTATTTCCGAAACTACCACGATAATTTGTTCTCAACATTTCAAGCCTATTATATAATAAGAACATTTTGTTAATCATATTAAACAAATATTAAACCACCGGAAATGCAATTTATGTATACCGGTTACTATATAAATTACTGTAAAAAACTCTCTCCCTATTGACGGCGGTATAACTCTTCTTAAGCCCCTTACTTGCAAAATAGATGCTGATTTAAATACCGGTAAGTCATAGGAGGGGGGGGGGGGGAACCCCCCCCCCCTCGACCCATCCTGTATCCCAAGACAAACAATGGTTGTTACACCTCGACGACGTATACAGACTAACAACACACATAACAAAGCCACACCAACAGGTTCCTCTTTCTCCAACACCCCTTCTCCCCTCTCTACACTCTTTAGAAAATAGGAAAAGTAGAAAATAGATACGAGGTGCCGTTGTAAAGGCTTAGCCCTTAATACCTTCACCTGACCTGTATTATTTCTGAAAATGACATACCGGTACATCCAAGTGTTTTAAGATCGTTGGATAATGGGGAAAACATTTTCCGGGGCTTGTAACTAATTTCAAATACTGTATAATGAAAAAAACTACCTAAAAAAAAAAAAAAAAAAAAGAGGGAGAATTGTGGTATTTTCGGTAATATTTTCCTATTCCGGTAACATTCAAGACAGCTAGAGCTGCCTTATTTACCAAGTTTCTTTATATTTTTTCCAGGGAATATAGTGTTTAATTGTTGTTTATCATGGTTTGAGTGGAGGATTTGCATTAACTTACCCATTATTCATTAATCTGAAGATACTCCGTTTTCTGAAGAGAAAACCTTGTTAACTTTAATGCTTCCAAAACCCAATTTCTCCATCTATCTACCCGTCAGGATCTCCCAGCGGACTATCCCTTATTCTTCAACAATACAAAAATCAACCCTTCATCTTCTCTCAATATTCTTGGTGTCTCTTTTTCTTCTGCTCTCATTTGGAAGGACCATATTACCAGTCTTGCTAAGGCAGCCTCCCAGAAGCTGGGTGTGCTCAACCGCCTTAGGGGGTTCTTTTCCCCTGCACAGCTTCTTGCTCTGTACAGGGGCATAGTGCGCCCTTGTATTGAGTATTGTTCACATGTGTGGGGAGGTTCCTCTCACACTGCTCTCCTAGACAAAGTTGAAAGGAAGGCCTTTCGTATCATTAACTCCCGTCCACTCACCAACTCTCTGCAATCTCTCTCTCTCCGCCGCAATGTTGCATCTCTCTCGCTATTCTATCGCTACTATAATAATCAGTGTTCCTCAGAGCTATCCCAGTGCATACCACCTCCTTTACGTAGGGCACGTGGTACCCGTCTTGCAACTCAATCCCACCCCTACTCTGTGCAACTCTCCAACCCAAGAGTGAAACGTTACTCTCAAACTTTCTTCTACTCAACAGCTGAGCTCTGGAACTCTCTCCCAGAATCAGTCTTTCCCTCTTCCTATGACTTAAATTGCTTCAAACTCCGTGTGTCCAGGCATTTTGGCTCGAACGTCCCTTGATTTTGGCTCTGTCACTCTTTCAACTATGGGGGAGGCACTCGCTATAGGCAGTTATGCCTTTTGCCTCCCTCAATCACATAGAAAAAAAAAAAAAAAAAAAAAAATGGCGCTATTTATTGGGTGAATCGCGCTTTTACAGTAGGTAAGGAAAATTGTGGGGAGGCCATGCACGCTTCCAAAATGTACAAATATTATATTAGATTAGATTAGATTAACCTAACCTAACCTAACCTAACCTAACCTAACCTAACCTAACCCTAATATAATATAATATAATATAGTTTTTGTGAGTAACGTTCAAGCCATTTATTGGGTGAATCGCACTCACCGTATCTTTCAAAACAAGAAGAAGAGGACCCAGGTCGAAGGATTCATTGGGTGCAATGCTTTGTTTACGTTCGGGACATTATTTTCGTGTTATTTTTCGGTGTAATCGGGTTTTTTCAAGTGTCGATAACGAAATTCCTCCATGCGGACTATAATGAGAAAAATATGGCGAGTCTATTGGTCCCTATTTTCCCTAATAAATAATTTCTAATAAGGCGGCGAAAGAGGTCTTGAATGTTATCCCTATTCCTATATAATATGTCATTACCGGTGCAAATTAAAGTATATTTCATTAAACTTTATGGATTAAAATAAAGGTGGAAGCAAAAATGGCAGCCATCTTGAATCAGTGGAGATTAAATATTATTTCCCTTTTCCATCGTATTATTAATAATTTGTGTTCTTCTATATCAATGCTAAGGCCAAAGAGGGGATTTGCCCCCCTCACCCTCCATGACCTATTGTCATCATCATACCAGTATATATTACCAGCAGGGGGGCAAAAAATAGTTGGCCTTTGGGATAATTTTGTATATATAACAAATATTCAAATTAGACCTGAACGTAACTGCAAAGGTGCGACTTATGCAAACAAAGCGACCGTACGCCCGCTAACACCATATTTACCCAAATAATCGCTGGCCGTAGGATAATTTAAGAAAGAAACGGTCATATTCGCTGCATGGAGCATGCTAATATTTCCGAGTCTCTTTAACCCTTGTCTAGCGGTGGTTTTTGGGCTTATTTGGGCATATTCAGGCCCTCCTGAATGATAAATCAAGTATCTGCATGAAAAAAAATGTATTCAGCAAAAAACTAGGCGCTAAAAGCTTCAAAATGAGACCATAACGAGCTACGTAGCACTCGTGGTTCTCATATAGTGATACCAGTAACATGGGAGTATAGCGTATAGCGGCATATTTTTCCCAGCTATGCTCACTACTGGCTACACTGCCGCCCTCTCGAGAACACAGGGAACATGAGTTAATGGGCGGCGGTAAGCCCTGGGAGTCGGCTGTCTGGCCCGCTGCGCTCCCGGCCATTTGCACTCGATTTTAACCCTTTAAAAGCCTTAATAATGCTCCTAACTTGCTGCAAATTGGAGGCGAACTTAAGTCCGCCCCCGATCTTTAAGGGTTAAATATTATCAAAAATAAAACCTGTAATTCTGATTTTATGAACCAAGTTTTGATAAAATTTAGCTCTTATTTCTCCATTTGTTGAGAATAATAAGACAACATTATGGGAAGTATGTAGTACCGGTATCCGGGCGTATTACACGCTCACGGTTACGTTAGTCTATTTTGAGTGTATCTTTTCTGTTATTTGCCCCCTGCTGGCAATATATATGACGATGACAATACCTCAACTTATTATTTTAGGTAAAGGTTATTTTTAGGACTGACAGTGATTTCAGCAACTACTGTATTTTTGTTGTTATTTTTGTGTTTTTCATTCAGATATAGTGTTCTCTTATACTTAAGAGGAGCTGAAATGAGTACCGTATTTACCCATTATCCAACAATTCAATATTACGCCCACCACTAGTGGGGAGGGCTATGAATATCAGGGAAAATGAGGGGTTAAAGATGATAAAGGCGAAAAATAAGCTGTATTTGGCCATAACTGTTTGCCGTGGGATACAGAATCAGTTGAGGGGGGGCAAGCCCCCCCTCACACCCCCAAGACTTATTGACATCCTCATCTATGTGGACAGCAGGGGGCAAAATCATAATTTTCCCTAACTGACCCTATTATTGGATAATGGGTAAATTATCACTTCCGACGGTCCTTGAATAATATGTAAACACTCACTTCCGAAACTACTCAATATATAAATCCACTGGATATGAACGAAAATCACGTAAAAAAAAAAAAATCGAAAGACGTATGAGAGTCATCCAGCTGAAGACGCCATTGTGGGTACACTAGTCACTAGTCAGCCACCCTCACATTCTTCTCCAATATATTGCATTATGGGATATGCGCAGCTGCGTGTGACAGGTGATTGGTTACATGGGCGTGACATCATACAGGGAATTCCATTGCTATTGGTTGATTATTTCACATCAGTTTCAAGTCAGTAGACAGTTTCCAGACATGCGAGTGTAGCGAAGATGGGGGCCTTGCCGTTTATAGGGAGTCAATTATTATCGTAATAAAGTATATATTATATCCCTTATTATTAATTTTGGTAAATATCCTGTTTAACACCGGGGACGATTTTTACAAGTAGTTTTGTATTTGTTTTCCTTGTTTTTTATTTTTTTTTAGGTGTGTTATTTTATGAACCCTGTCAGAAACTGCAAAACAAACCTTATCCATCATTCTTAAGACACCAAAGCAATCTCGCGATCACATTTCCGGCAATTTTGACTGCCGTGGGATACAAAAATTAGTTGAGGGGGGGCAAAGCCCCCCATCACCCCCCCATGAATTATTGTCATCATCATATATGTTGCCAGCAGGGGGCAAAAGCAGAAAAAAACAAAAACAAAAGCGAAACCGCGAGCGTACGAACAGTACGACCTATGTAATGATGACGACCTTAGCCCGGATAAATCCTTAGATTTGTTGTTAGTTATTTAGAGCGTATATTATAATGAATTACCGACGGTTTGGACATAATATATGGCAATGAAGTACATGATATAACTAATATATTTGCCTAAATAATATATCGATGGTCTCGACCCGGTGTTAAACTGGATAAATTCCTAAATTTCAGCTCGTAATGACATATATAGCAATGATGTATATGCTCTACTGGACCTATAAGGCCTACAAAGATCGATGGGACTATTGTCGGTCCTAAAGATAACCTTTTCCTTATTTTATCCCACGGCAGTAAAAAACGACGGGAACGTAATTGCGAGTGATGTAAACAAAGCTAGTGATATGCCAGAAGACTACATCCTTACCAAGATAATCAATAAAAATACGCGTTTCACTTGCATTATTGGTGCGTTTGAAGAAGGCATGACTGAATGGTTAACATGGCCAAGTAATGAACTGAAGATCCTGAGTTCTTGTCTTTATCACTATAACTGCTCTCTGACTTACAAGTTGCTGTTTATGATGCACTAACCAGCTTATTAACCTTGTCTATATCAACAAGTCTATAATGAACTAATGAGCTGGTGCATCAGTAGAGTATGGCTCCCCCCTCCCCCCCTTTTTTCCCCCCTTGGCTGAGCATACAGCAGAGGGTCGGGAAGCCCACCAGTTAAAGGTAAGATAGCCTCCAAAACCGAATCCCGTATGTGAACTGGTCTATTCACCACACATTAGACACTATAACCACGGTATGAACACTGACTCTCTCCTAACAACAACAACAACATGCGGTTTGTTTACATACGGTGCTGCCATCTAGCGCTGGCAAAATGAAACAAAAATTATTCAACCAAGATCTCGAAGCTTCATTTGAAATATCTCGGTGTTTCGTAACTTCGTAAGAATAATAAGCTATTGAATTATGCTTATTTCTAACTGCACTTGCGAAAATTTTCAGCCTTTTTGAACACATACTATAATGCAGAGTTTACATGTGTTCTATAATGAATACCAAATCAGTGAAGTTCTCCAAAATGTGAAAAATAAATACATGTAACTCTCGTGCACCAGGGGTTGCTGTTTTTATTCAGAAATAACTTGCTATCCTTAAGGGGAGGCAGACCTTTTGTATGGTCTATTAATGCATTTAGTCATATATTTTTTGAGTTTCCTCCGTAGACCTCCATCAAGTTTAGAAAAACACCCCCTAGACCCCCCTTCAAGATAAATTTGTACATTTTTCGGTAGAAAAATGTCCCGGCTGAAGGCCGCTTCCTCTTAAAACTGCAGGCTCGCTATCGCTCGCCAGGAAAAATTTGACACCTAAATGGCACGAAAGGTCTTAACATTGACAACGAAATAGGACGAAAAGGGTTAAAATCGCCAAACTAATGGGCCGAACGTCTTATAATCTCAAAACTAGTGGGGCTAAACATGAGGGAGAAGGGGGTCCAGAAAAACGGTCTGCCTCCCCTTAATTTAAGGTGGTGTCACACGAGCGCATTTTCCAACAATTTTCCATGAACCAAGTTTTTTCTCGTACTTTGTATAGGCTCTTTCCTATTGAAATACAAACACTAGATCGAAGATAGATTATGTTAGGTTGTTTTATTTATCTATCTATTGCCGGACGCCTTACTCCCTTTAATGAGGGTGGCCATACACAGAAGGCCCCCAAGCGGACCTATTCCCTGTAAGAGGGACAACCCGAGCCAATTTACTGAAGGACTTACAGGATTGACTACTCAGTTTAGGATCCGTCCGACTCCGAGGCCCTCTGTGTATCTTGTTAGCACTATTTTTCTACAGTGGTGTTTGGCTAGTCCATCCACTAACCTGCCTTACACTTATATAAGCAGTATGGATTTGTATCAGGTATACTCCCCTAGACAGGTTGCCAACCAAGGCTGACGAGTCCCATCCACCCAGATTTTTATAAGGTTGTCTCCCCTAGATGGATTGCCGACCAAGGCTAACGAGTCCCATCTACCCCGGAACTTATATTTTGAAGCTGCCAGACTACAATTGGCCGTAAAAATTGACGCTCGTGTTACACCGCCTTCAAATTAGATGAGTTTATTACCACCAATATAACCTTTATAAGGATATAAAGAGGGTATGATAAAGGTATATAAGATCATTTGGTATATTTGTAGTGATTTACACAGTGATTATATACCTATTCCATACCTTTCTCATACCCTTGACTTTTTAACCCCTTCCTTACCGAGGATGTATTTTGTGTTAGTCCAGCTATATGTAAACGATTTTATGCAGCTTAGGTGGAAATCGTGCTAGTTAACCCCTAAATGTCGCCGCGCAACATAAGTCGAGTATAATAAATCTGGACTATCTGGCGGCGCGCGACATAGGTCGTGTGGCAATTTCAGCACGTAATGTTGCTGAGAGAGAGAGACAAGTGGTGGCGGGAGAGTAGCGAGCGTATGACTGCTCCAGACCACCGCGGCGAACCTACTGACACGAATCCCACCTCCTCCCTCCCTTTCTCACTCGCTACATACTGAATTGTATGGGGAAAGTACCGAATTACATGCTTTTTGCACTTGTGTTGCGCGGTTCTTGCAAGAAAACTAGCCGTCATAAAAGGATCGTTATGGTGTCATTGGAAAGCTCTGTTTATGCCCTTTCAGGGATAGATACTTGTTTTACGCTCTGGGTCTTATTTAGGCATGAAAATGATCACGTAAACAGCCCTATTTTGGGTAAAAACACCCCGCTGGTGGCTACATATTATTTACCGCCTAGGCCGCTCTTTAGGTGCTAAAATGGTTAATCAAGATATTTTGAAGCGCTTTAATTGCTACAAGTCCTCCCTAAGCTGGATAAAATCGTCGAATACTATCCAGATTATAATGACAAGATCACCTCGGTACTAAAGGGGTTAAGGGGGTGATTTTCTAGACCCCTTCTCCCTCATGTTTAACCCTACTAGTTTTGAAATTATAAGACGTTCGCCCCATTAGTTGGGCAATTTTAAGACCTGTCACCCTATTTATTTGTCAATTTTAAAACCTTTCGTGCCATTTAAGTGTCTATTTTTTCCTGGCGAGCAAGAGCGACCCTGAAATTTAGGAAGAACTAACCTTTGGCCGGAACATTTTTCTACCAATAAATGTACAAAGTTATCTCGGAGGAGGGTCTTGGGGGTATTTTATTCAATGGTTGATGGAGGTCTAGGGATCAAACTAAAATAAAAACCTTAAATTTGTAATGGTGCCGAGAGAGAGAGAGAGAGAGAGAGAGAGAGAGAGAGAGAGAGAGAGAGAGAGAGAGAGAGAGAGAGAGAGAAAGAAATAAACCGTAGGCTACCCTACCTCTTGTTCTACAGTAAACAGTCTCATTACACCATCAAGACAGTTATAAATAGGACTGGGTTTAGGACAGAACCCTGGGGAAAGGTTGATATTGAAGTTATAGGTGAGCCAATACTTTAGTTCACGAGTGTACATTCAGATGCCATAGTTTCTAACCCTCACGTCAACATTCGTGGACCCCTATGTTTTTCGTTATGCAATTATAACTATGTGTGAGAGTTTGTGTTTTTTATCTGTGTTTATTTTTTGTTTTATGTTGTTTTTGTGTTTTCCCTGTTCTTGCTCTGTCTTGAGTCGGCTACCCCCAAAATGGGGATTGGGCCTGAGCATATAGATAGATAGATAGATAGAATTATAACTATCTGGGTTGATTTGGGGATAGAACTTGCTGTTCAATCAATAGTATATATAATTTTGTAGTTGATGTATAGAAAATTATATTCACAAATTCGAGTCCAATTATATACTTCCATAATTATACATAGGTGAAATCCAAAAATGTATATGAGTGGGCTAGAGACTACGGTGTCCGAGTGTACAATATCTCTCCTTCATATACAGTAGTCTTAAAATGTTTATGAGTGGGCTAGAGACTACGGTGTCCGAGTGTACAATATCTCTCCTTCATATACAGTAGTCTTAAAATGTTTATGAGTGGGCTAGAGACTACGGTGTCCGAGTGTACAATATCTCTCCTTCATATACAGTAGTCTTAAAATGTTTATGAGTGGGCTAGAGACTACGGTGTCCGAGTGTACAATATCTCTCCTTCATAATTATACAGTAGTCTTAAAATGTTTATGAGAGGGCTAGAGACTAAAGTGTCCGAGTGTACAATATCTCTCCTTCATATACAGTAGTCTTAAAATGTTTATGAGAGGGCTAGAGACTACGGTGTCCGAGTGTACAATATCTCTCCTTCATATACAGTAGTCTTAAAATGTTTATGAGTGGGCTAGAGACTACGGTGTCTGTGTGTACAATATCTCTCCTTCATATACAGTAGTCTTAAAATGTTTATAGAACATAAGAACATAAGAAAATGGGAGTCTGCAGAAAGCCGATTGGCCTAAGCAAGGCAGATCCCTGTCCCACACAACCCCAATTACAAAGCCCAATTATAGGCTGAACACTCTAATACCCTGAGGATAATCTTACCAAAACGGTTAGAGATTAACGCAGGATTATGGGGTCTGCAGAGCGCTGATTGGCCCAACCCTGCTGATCCCCCTTCACACCCAACCCTTCTCGTCCATATGCTTATCCAATTTTATCTTAAAGCTCCCTATTGTTTTTAATCCCACTATAGCACTTGGTAGTCCATTCCACCCATCTACAACTCTGTTAGCAAACCAATATTTGCCTATATCTTTTCTGAAACGAAATTTATCTAATTTGAAGCCATTGGTACGAGTTCTTTCGCTATCACTGAGCTTTAGTACATTTGTCATGTCCCCTTTGTTAATCCCACTAACCCACTTGAACACCTCTATCATATCCCCTCTAACTCTGCGTCTCTCTAATGAATGTAAGCCTAATTTCTTCAACCTTTCTTTATACGGAAGAATTCTAATATTATGGATAATTTTTGTCATTCTACGTTGTACTCTCTCCAATGAATCTATGTCCATTCTGTAATAAGGACACCAAAATTGAACAGCATTATCCATATGGGGTCTCACTAATGACAAGTAAAGTTTTAAGATAACATCAGCATTCAGCAGTTCTGTTACTCACACTCCTAGAGATGAACCCGAGAATCCTGTTTGCCTTGTTTCGAACGCTTATACACTGTTGTCTAGGCTTCAAATCATTGCTAACAAACACACCTAGATCTTTCTCACAATTCGAGTTTTCTAATTCCATATTAGCTAGTTTATATTTAACATTTGTATGCATCTTCCCTATCTTTAATACCTTGCATTTGTCAATGTTAAACTTCATCTGCCAATTTACTGACCATTCGTGTAAGGTATCTAGATCACTTTGGAGGCACTCTATATCTCTATCTGAATCAATTGTTCTCCCCATTTTGGTATCGTCTGCAAATTTACTTATCCTACTAGTTATACCTAAATCAAGGTCATTTATGTATATAACAAACAACAGAGGACCTAATACAGATCCCTGGGGGACACCACTTTTGACTGCTCCCCATTCTGACTTCGTACCATTTATGCTGACTCTCTGCTTCCTACCAATTAGCCATGACCTAATCCATCCCAACAACGCCCCACCTATTCCATGCGCCTCAACCTTTCTCATCAATCTCTCATGGGGGACTCTGTCGAAAGCTTTACTGAAATCTAAATATATTATATCATATGACTTGTCATTATCTACTGCTTCATATACCTCTGAGAAAAAAACTAAGCAAATTAGTAAGGCAAGAACGTCCCTGAGTGAATCCATGCTGAGAAGAATTTATTAAATTAAATGTATCTAAGTGGTTTCTAATTTTACTAGCAATAATTGACTCTTGTAGCTTTCCTATGATTGATGTAAGGACTAATGGGACGGTAATTGGATGCTATTGATTTGTCACCTTTTTTGAAGATCGGAACTACGTTTGCAAGCTTCCAAGCTTCTGGAACTATACCTGTCTCCAATGACTTGTTAAATAAAAATGTTAATGGGTAACTTAACTCATCCCTACATTCTTTTAATACTCTAGCATATACCTCATCAGGACCAGGCGATTTATGAGGTTTCAGTCTGTCAATTTCCTTAAGCACATCATTTCTACTTATAGTAACCGTACTTAACCTATTTTCTATACTATCGCTATATACCTTACGGACTTCTGGAAACTGTGCCAAATTTTCATTAGTGAAAACGGAAAGAAATTGACTATTTAATGTACTGCACATTTCTAAATCATTTTCTGTCATTTCTCCTATCGAAGTTTTAAAGGGACCAATTACATCTCTAACCTTGGATTTATATAGTTGGTAAAAAGCTTTAGGATTATTTGTTGAGTCATTGGCAACCTTAATTTCATAATTTCTTTTTTCTTTCCTAATATCCTTTTTTACCTGTCTTGATAGATTCTGATAGTAAGCAAGTAGGTGAATTTCGCCTTTCCTAATTTTTCTATATATTCCTCTCTTTTGTCCTAGAAGATCTAATAGTCTATTATTCATCCATTTGGGTTGGTTCTGTGTTGATTTAAATTTTCTTTTGGGGATGTATTTATTTTGTGCATTGAATACTGACTCGATAAAATTATCGTATGTATCTACCAAGGTTGACGTCTCTTCCTGACTTAAGATGACAGGTGCCTGAGAACGGGTACATTCATTTGGACACCTGGATCGACTTAATTTTTTTTGACCATAGGGTCAGCTAATAGGGCTCTTCTTAACCCACCATAATTGGCTTCTCTGAAGTCAGGTATTAATGTTGTATTCTCTCTGGTATTACCTTTCCATTGTATATTAAAATACACAGAATTGTGGTCACTATTTCCTAGGTGGTCCCCTATCTCTACATTATTTACCATATGTTCATTGTTACTGAAAACTAAATCGAGAATATTATTACCTCTAGTCGGCGTATCTATGATTGAATGAATAAAAACTATCTTGTACTACCTCTATAAACTCCTCAGAATCAGAGTCTCCTATTTGATGCTGCCAATCTATATTCGGAAAATTAAAATCCCCCATAATGCACACATAGCTAAACCTTGATGCCATTTTAATTTCCTCCCATAATGACGTTCCGTCATTTCTACTCATATTTGGCGGTCTATACATAACTCCAATAACTATGGTCTCACTACCTTCGTTAACCTCTACCCAAACTTTCATTATCGTTATTTAGTCTAATACCTGATTTAATACAGCTTTTTAATGTACGCCTGACAAACACTGCTATACCGCCACCGCTCTTACTTGTTCGGTCATATTTAAACAAACTATATCCTGGTATATCAAATTCTGCTAAAAAATGCCTGGTTTCTGTATTAATCCACAGAGTGGGCTAGAGACTACGGTGTCCGAGTGTACAATATCTCTCCTTCATATACAGTAGTCTTAAAATGTTTATGAGTGGGCTAGATACTACGTGTAATATCTCTCCTCATATACAGTAGTCTTAAAATGTTTATAGTGGGCTAGAGACTACGGTGTCCGATTGTATCTTCTCCTTCATATACAGTAGTCTTTGGGCTAGAGACTACGGTGTCCGAGTGTACAATATCTCTCCTTCATATACAGTAGTCTTAAAATGTTTATGAGTGGGCTAGAGACTACGGTATCCGAGTGTACAATATCTCTCCTTCATATACAGTAGTCTTAAAATGTTTATGAGTGGGCTAGAGACTATGGTGTCCGAGTGTACAATATCTCTCCTTCATATACAGTAGTCTTAAAATGTTTATGAGTGGGCTAGAGACTACGGTGTCCGAGTGTACAATATCTCTCCTTCATATACAGTAGTCTTAAAATGTGTTATGAGTGGGCTAGAGACTACGGTGGTATCAGAGTGTACAATGATCTCCTTCATATACAGTAGTCTTAAAATGTTTATGAGTGGGCTAGAGACTACGGTGTCCGAGTGTACAATATCTCTCCTTCATATACAGTAGTCTTAAAATGTTTATGAGTGGGCTAGAGACTACGTGTCCGAGTGTACAATATCTCTCCTTCATATACAGTAGTCTTAAAATGTTTATGAGTGGGCTAGAGACTACGGTGTCCGAGTGTACAATATCTCTCCTTCATATACAGTAGTCTTAAAATGTTTATGAGTGGGCTAGAGACTACGGTGTCCGAGTGTACAATATCTCTCCTTCATATACAGTAGTCTTAAAATGTTTATGAGTGGGCTAGAGACTACGGTATCCGAGTGTACAATATATCTCCTTCATATACAGTAGTCTTAAAATGTTTATGAGTGGGCTAGAGACTACGGTGTCCGAGTGTTCAATATCTCTCCTTCATATACAGTAGTCTTAAAATGTTTATGAGTGGGCTAGAGACTACGGTGTCCGAGTGTACAATATCTCTCCTTCATAATTATACAGTAGTCTTAAAATGTTTATGAGAGGGCTAGAGACTACAGTGTCCGAGTGTACAATATCTCTCCTTCATATACAGTAGTCTTAAAATGTTTATGAGTGGGCTAGAGACTACGGTGTCCGAGTGTACAATATCTCTCCTTCATAATTATACAGTAGTCTTAAAATGTTTATGAGAGGGCTAGAGACTACAGTGTCCGAGTGTACAATATCTCTCCTTCATATACAGTAGTCTTAAAATGTTATATGTTAACGATAACATATATTGGTTATCTTAAGGGAGGTCACCAGCTTTTTTTCTCTTTCTCTCCTTTTCTCTCATTCTCTCCTTTTCTCTCTTTCTCTGGCTTGTATCCATTTGGCCCCATTCAGCCAACTGTATTAAGACGTTTATCCCCATCCAGGTGTTAATTTCTTCCTGGCGAGCGATAGCGAGCCAGCATTATACGGAGAAATCCGGCTTCGCTGGGGACATTTTTCTATAAAATTTTTTACAAATTAAGCTTCCTGTCAAAACAAAAAATATATATATATATATAATTATGCTGGCTCGCTACCGCTCACCAGGAAAATATTGACACCTGGATGGGGCTAAAACGTCTTAAAACAATAGGCTGAATGGGGCCGAATGGATACAAGCCAAAGAGAGAGGGAGAGAAAGAAAAAAAAAGCGAGGTGGGCCCCCTTAACACTGATAAGCCTTTCTTAACCCTTGTCTATAGGGGCCCGTCTTAAGTCTGTATCTAAAAACCTGGACTATGTGGTGGGGCCCGACTTAAGTCTGTGTGCAATTTTGGCGCAATATTGGATCTGAGAGAGAGCCAAGCGGTGGGAGGAGCGTAGATTGCCTCATGACCGCTCGCCACGACCGTCGTGGGCCCACTGACATGTACTCCACACTACTCCACCCTCTCTCACTCGCTACACACGTAATTATGTAACGAAATGACCGTATTTTAGCAATTTTGCCCTTCGGTTGCACGATCGTTGCAAGACAACCAGTGATCGTAGAAGGCTGGTTCGGGTGTCATTGGAAAGCTCAATTTATGCCCTTTTAGGGATACATACTTGTATTATGCTCTGGCTCTTGTTTATGCATGAAAAAGAGCACGGAAACAACGCCATTTATGGTAAAAACCCCCGCTGGGTGGCACAGTTAAATATACCGCCTAGGCCGCTCGTTGAGTGTTAACATGTTGCTATGGTGACACACACTCTCTCTCTCTCTCTCTCTCTCTCTCTCTCTCTCTCTATCGTATTGTTTAGTTATTTGCCCGCATCAGATCTGTATAGGGGCGTTAAATGAAGCTTATTTGGTTAAATCAAGTCTCCCACTTAAGAGGTAACATGATACTTAAAGTGCTCGGTACTGTACGCCATGGTATAAAGACCATCTGTACGCTATCTATCTATCTATCTATCTATCTATCTGTCTATCTATCTGTCTGCCTGTATATTTATCTATATATCTATCTATCTGTGTATCTGTCTATATATCTAAATATCTATATCTATCTATCTATCTATCTGTCTATCTATCTATTTATCTGCCTATCTATCTATCTATCTGTCTGTCTGTCTATCTATCTATCTATTTATATGTCTATTTTTATATATATATATATATATATATATATATATATATATATATATATATATATATATATATATATATATATATATATATATATACATGTCTTGCTATATATCTATCTATCTATCTGTACATTTATCTATATATATATATATGTCTTGCTATATATCTATCTATCTATCTATCTGTATATGTATCTATATATATGTCTTGCTATACTGTATATCTATCTATCTATCTGTATATGTATCTATATATATATATGTCTTGCTATATATCTATCTATCTATCTGTATATTTATCTATATCTATATGTCTTGCTATATATTTATCTAACTATCTGTCTATTTATCTATGTATGTCTTGTTATATATCTATCTATCTATCTGTCTATTTATCTATCCATCTATCTATCTCTCTATGTAGCTATATATCTAACTAACTGTATATTGATCTATCTATCTATCTATCTCTCTCTCTTTCACACACACACACACACTTAGAGGTAACTCAATACATAATACTTAAAGCTATTTGTACACTATGAACTCTCTCTCTCTCTCTCACACACACACACATACATACACACACACACTCACTCTCTCACACATACACACACTCACTCTCTCTCTCACACACACACATACACACACTCACTCTCTCTCACACATGCACATACACACACACACACTCACTCTCACACATACACACACTGACTCTCTATCACACATACGCACACACACACTCACTCTCACACACTCACTCTCTCTCACACACACACAACACACACTCACGCTCACACATACACACACACACACTCACTCTCTCACACATACACACACACACACTGATTAGCTCTTAGTTTTAACCTTTAAACCTTCTAACATTCTTGTGTTCATGTAACTATGTGTCAACTTCCCTTTATATTTTCAGCCTTCGGGCTCCTTTTGTGAATAAACCGTTAATTATTATTATTATTATTACACTAACACATGCTCACTCTCACGCACACACACACACACACCCACACACACACACACACACTCATTCTCACACACAGTCACTCTCTCTCACAGTGTGAGGGAGATCTGCCGGGTGTGGGCCAATTGGCGCTCTGCAAACCCCCATTTGCTGACCTCTGACCGTTTTGGTGAGGTCGGTTCTCATGGTGTTAGTGAGCTGGGCCTATAATTAAGTCTCATAATTAGGGTTGGGTGTGAGAGGGATCTGCCTTGTGTGGGCCAATCGGCTTTCTGCAGACTCCCAATTTCTTATGTTCTTATGTGATGTCCGTATTTTTTTTATAGTAGCCCGCATTCATTGAGTTAATGTCCACAGGTGTCCACAACTACAATGGCAAACACCTACAACAGGTGGTCAACTTTCTAACAAGCCACCATGGTCGTTATGGAGCTGCACAGGCTGGAAGAGCCATGAAGCAATTTTGAATTTGGATTTCGAGCCTTCGAAAAAGAGTGCTCCACGGCTCTACAATAAACTGCCTGAGAATGTCAAGAACAGTGAAAATTTTGAGATTTTTAAGAAGAGATTGAAGACGCACTTACTCACTGAGTGCTATGACGTCAAAGACAAGACCATAAAGCCTGAATTCAAGTGCTACAATATGTGAGGGCGGCTGCAACGAGCATCGTGAAAGCGATGGAGCGCGGCCGAGAATCACCACTACAAGTAACAAGTAAGTAAGTTATCCTTTCAACACCCTCATTGGTCCTACCTATCATCTGTCTGACTTTAAGGTGAGTGTCAAGGAGTTACTAGGAATTTGTATACCCTGTTCCAAATAAGTAGGCCAAAACTCTTGAACATTAACCTCTATAACTCACAAAATACTTGAGTAATCCAGCTATACCTTGTTCGAAATAAATAGGCCAAAATTCTTGAACATTAACACTTACGCTGCGGGCATATTTCCGCTATATCAGGGCTCATTCAGGCACTCCTGAATGATTCAGTAAGTGTCTGAATGAAATTAAATGTATTCATCAAAAAATATAAGAATATAGCTTCAAAATGACACCAAAATGAGCTTTGTAGCACACAGGGTTCATCCGCAGTGCTACACTAGACATCGGCAAATATTCGCTAATTATGAGCTGTCGCGCTACATTTGCCTTTGGCAGCGCTGCATTGGTCTTGCGAGATATGAGGTGAGAGTCTCAGTTCCCGGGCCGCCGGGCTGGAGAGTGGACGGTGTCTGCCGCGCTCCCGCTCACTCGTCTCCACAGGCTTTAAGAGGCTTTAAGGGCCTGTAAATTGCTTTAAATTGCCAAAGAACAGTTGTCGCAGCCAATGAGTTAACTGATAAACGACTGGAGTAATCCAGCTAATATTTCTACCATTTTGGTAGGGTCATTCAGGGAATAAGTGTGGACATTTACAGCTCATTTGCTTTAGCCCTTTTTGAGCTACAGAAGTTAAGGTTCAAGAGTTTTTGCCTACGTATTTGGAACAAGGTATAATCCCGTTCACCCAAATGTTATTAGGTTTTCTCCCCTAGATGGGTTGCCGACCAAAGGTTGATGACTCTACTATCCATATTTAGGGGAGGTGTGGCAGAGTGGTCTTGCCACTAGACTGGTAAATCCAATGGACCCGGGTTCGAATCCCAATATGTCAATGGGAATATATTATTGGGATGGAATTTGTGCTGTACCTAGTTTCAGTGCATTACCACAGCACACCGAAATGCCAAAAAAATACCCTCATTGTTCCCTGATTAAATAGCATTGTATGAATATTCCCATATTCACAACATGCTACAGGGGGCCAATGCATAGTGAGTTAATTGCTCAATAGGTGGCGTTCTGAGAGTGAGGATCCAAGTCTGGGAAGTGAGACGGTGAAGCGCAGAGGCGAAGCAGCTTCAGAGATGGAGTTGGGTTCGAGCCCTGAATAGGTGCTTCGCATGTCTCACTCCCCTAGACTGGAACAAGACCTCACAGGCCTCACCGTGTTCAGCGGTAGGGTGTGCAGGCTCTCAGCCTATGCCCGAGAGGGAGTAGTTGGAATATAGAAAAAAACAAATAAAAATACAGATGGTAGAGTCATCGCCTGGTGTGTGAGGTGACCTGGGTTCAAATCCCGGCTTGAGATAGCTCCTCATAAAGATTATTCAGAGGTGAATTTCCTAATCTAGCAAAGTTAAGCTGCTTTGGTAACATTGTTAAGAGCAAAAATATTGGTAAGGATGTAGTATTTAGGCATATCACCCGCCTTGTTTACACTACTTGCACGCTTGGGATCACGTTCCTGTCTATTTTGACTGCCGAGGGATACAATATTAGGTTGAGGATCCTCACCCCCCCATGACTTATTGTCATCATCATATATATTGCCAGCATGGGGCAAATATCAGAAAGAACAGCTATCAAAATAGACGTGAACGTAACCGTGAGGGCACGACCTATGTAAACATGACTACCGTAAGTCCGAACACTACATCCTTCCCAAAAAAAATTGTGTGTAAATAACAAATGGGTTTCACTGCCCGTTTTACCACGCGATCATTCTACCAAAGAGACGTTACTTGGCCGACCAAATCAAGGGGGATATTATTATTGGTCTACCTGGTAGTGATCACCTGGTGTTATAGGCAATCAAACCCACTTGTTACTTACAAACTGTCTTGATAGCGTAATGGTTAGTGCAGTGAATTTGGGTGTGAGTATCCTAGGTTGGAATACTTGGAGTACCACATGTATTCATTAGTTTCATTGATATCATTAATTAGGTTTATTTGTAAGTTAATTGATGGGTTGGTGATAATATGAACATTAATATTTGTACTCTACTCCTGACAATGTTACCAAAGCAACTAAGCTTTGTTAGATGAGGAGGAAATTTGCCTCAGATAAAACTTTATGAAGAGTTATACTTGGCCGGGATATGAATCCAGGTCCCTCATACACCTCTAACCTTTTTGTCTGGTCAGCCAGGAATATTTTTGCAACATATAGCCTATTTATATATATATATATATATATATATATATATAAACCTGTGGACCTCAAACCTACGTTGGTATGGCACAAAATCGTTTATCACGCCGTCTCACCCTCCATCTCCAATCTGGAGCTATCAAAGACCACTATAAAGCCCCCCACCACCAAGCCCTTACTCGCTCTGACCTAGATAAAAACACCTCCGTAATTGATAAAGAGACAGAACCCAGAAGACTTGCTATACTTGAAGCCCTATATATTCAAACTCTTAATCCTTCCATAAATAATCAAACTCTCGACCTCCAAATACTCCCATCAGCTAAACGTTACTCTAAAACACCCCCTAACATTACTCCCCTTACCACCCCGACTCTGCCCTTACCCCCTCTCTCCTCCCCTCCCCTTCCCCCCCTTACCGTCCCCCCCACTACTTCATTTAACCAACGCGCGCCGCCCCTCAACCCTATGCTTCAAACTGGACCAGAAACCCGAGATACAACTGGCCCGCCACCCCTCACAAGGGCCCAGCCACCCCCTTGCCCAGCAGACCCCTACGACAACATCTAGCATCTACGAACCCGCCCAGCCCACCAGGAGGCAGGAAAAGCGCGCGCCTCATTGGTCGCCAACGTGCCAATCATATTATGCTAGCCAACACCCAATAAACCTTACTGTGATCTACCTAATATGTATATATTTTTTTTTGTCTATGTGATTGAGGGAGGCAAAAGGCATTACTGCCTATAGCGAGTGCCTCCCCCATAGTTGAAAGAGTGACAGGGCCAAAATCAAGGGACGTTCGAGCCAAAATGCCTGGACACACGGAGTTTGAAGCAATTTAAGTCATAGGAAGAGGGAAAGACTGATTCTGGGAGAGAGTTCCAGAGCTCAGCTGTTGAGTAAAAGAAAGTTTGAGAGTAACGTTTCACTCTTGGGTTGGAGAGTTGCACAGAGTAGGGGTGGGATTGAGTTGCAAGACGGGTACCACGTGCCCTACGTAAAGGAGGTGGTATGCACTGGGATAACTCTGAGGAACACTGATTATTATAGTAGCGATAGAATAGCGAGAGAGATGCAACATTGCGGCGGAGAGAGAGAGACTGCAGAGAGTTGGTGAGTGGACGGGAGTTAATGATACGACGCCTTCCTTTCAACTTTGTCTAGAAGAGCGGTGTGAGAGGAACCTCCCCACACATGTGAACAATACTCAATACAAGGGTGCACTATGCCCCTGTACAGAGCAAGAAGCTGTGCAGGGGAAAAGAACCTCCTAAGGCGGTTGAGCACACCCAGCTTCCGGGAGGCTGCCTTAGCAAGACTGGTAATATGGTCCTTCCAAATGAGAGCAGAAGAAAAAGAGACACCAAGAATATTGAGAGAAGATGAAGGGTTGATTTTTGTATTGTTGAAGAATAAGGGATAGTCCGCTGGGAGATCCTGACGGGTAGATAGATGGAGAAATTGGGTTTTGGAAGCATTAAAGTTAACAAGGTTTTCTTTGCCCCAATTGGAAATAGTATTTAGATCAGAATTTAAGAGTTCTATGGCTTCATTACGTTTGTCGTTGAGGAATTGCTGGCTGGGGCATTCTGAAAAACTAATGGAGTAGTGTAAGGTTGAGTCGTCTGCGTATGAATGGATGGGAATTAAGGTACAGTTAAGGAGATCATTTATAAAAATTAGGAAGAGAATAAGAGATAGGACAGAGCCCTGAGGAACACCAGAGTTTATAGGGTGAGGAAGTGAACAATGGCCGTCCACAACCGCGGCTATGGAACGGCCGGAAAGGAAATTAGAGACAAAGGCACAGATGGAGGGATAGAAACCGAAGGAGGGTAGTTTAGAAATTAAAGATTTATGCCAGACTCTATCGAAGGCTTTCGATATGTCTAGTGCAATAGAAAAAATCTCACCGAAGTCCCGAAAGGAGGATGACCAAGAGTTAGTAAGATATGAAAGATGATCACCAGTAGAGCGACCCTTAAGGAAGCCATACTGGCGATCTGAGAGCAGATTATGAGAAGAGAAATGCTTAAGAAATTTGGAAGCAAGAATAGTTTCAAAAACTGTAGAAAGACAAGAGATGAGAGCAATTGGACGATAGTTGGAGGGTTGAGAGCGGTCACCCTTCTTTGGGACAGGTTGATTGTGAGCAAACTTCCAGCATGAAGGGAAGACGTTAGAGGATAGACAGAGACGAAAGAGTTTGCCTAGGCAGGGAGTCAGCACGGAAGCACAGTTTTTGAGAACAACAGGAGGAACACCGTCCAGACCGTACGCCTTATTAGTGTTAAGCCCAGAGAGGGTAGAAAGTACATCTTTAGAAGAGATTAGGATATTAGGCATAAGTAAGAGAGAGGAGTACAAAGGAGTACAAAGGAGTACAAAGGAGTACAAAGGAAATCAAGCAACAACAGATCTAGTGACCCTTCTAGGTTGCTTGTCCTCCAAAACACTGAGGATCAAGTGTCCAAACAGTGGTTTAGAGTGGGTAAGGGAACATTGGAAAGGGAACTACTGCCCTGCCACTAACGTGGCAGGACTAGGAAGTTAGTAGGGGACATATGGGTTAGTAACTGAGGGGAGGATAACGTTATTCATTTACAAACGCAGTCAGTCGCGGGTTTGATGCGAGATATTTGTCTAGGCGGAATTTAAATGAATCAACGGTGCTGCAGTCTATAACGTCTCGGGGAAGCCCATTCCACAAGTTGACAACTCGATTGAAGAAGAAATTCTTAGATTCGTGCGAGTTAAAAGATTTACCAATAATTTTGCAACCGTTTCCCCGCGTGTAATTAGATTGGTCGATAGTGAAGTACTTACTACAGTTCATATTGTCGATGCCTTTGATGATTTTGAACACTTGAATTAAGTCGCCTCTTAATCTGCGCTGGGTTAAAGGAAATAGATTTAATTCTCTAAGACGCTCTTCGTATGGTTTGTTCTTTAGGCTAGGTATCATTTTGGTAACTCTACGTTGAACTCGTTCTAGCTTGTTTATATCTTTTTGGTAATAAGGGCACCAGGATTGAACGCAGTATTCCAGAAGAGGGCGGACTAAGGAATTGTAAAGGGTTAGGATAACTTCTTTGGATTTATGCTCAAATGACCTGCCTATAAAGCCAATTATTTTGTTTGCCTTCTTAACAACTTCTGAACATTGTTGACTCGGTTTTAGGTTACTCGATATTGTTACTCCCAGATCAGTTTCTCTGTTTACATTCTTAAGCTGAGTGCCATTCATCGAATAGTTTGCTTTCTCATTTAGGTATCCGACATGTAGTACTTTACATTTATCCGCATTGAAACTCATTTGCCAAATTTGGGCCCAACATGACAATTTATCTAGATTGTGTTGCATATCGTCAACTTGTTCTTTTGAGAGTACGCTATTTGCAATTTTTGTATCGTCAGCAAATTTTGAGATTGTGCAGGTGAGACCCTCATCTATGTCGTTGATGTAAATTAGAAAGAGAATTGGTCCTAGTACCGATCCCTGGGGTACCCCGCTACTTACATTGGTCCATTTAGATGCCTTACCGTTTATGACTACCCTTTGCTTTCTGTTGCTGAGCCAATTTTCTATCCATTTCAACACACCGTCTTGTATTCCATGCGCTTTTAGTTTTAGCAGTAAACGTTTGTGGGGAACTTTGTCAAAGGCCTTTTGAAAATCAAGGTATATAATATCTACAGCTTTACTCTCATCGTAGAGGTTGAGGATATCGTGGAAGAAGTCTAAGAGGTTTGTTAAACAGGAACGTTTTTTACGAAAGCCGTGTTGAGTATCTTTAAGTATGTTATTTTCCTCTAAGTGATTTACGAGTCTGTCTCGTATGACCGTTTCTAGCATTTTACATACAACTGAGGTTAAGCTAATTGGACGATAGTTACTGGGTAGGGATTTGCTGCCTTTTTTGAATATCGGTGTTACGTTGGCTAGCTTCCACTGATCAGGCATAGTTCCAGACTGCAAGGATTTATTGAATAGTAATGTCAGTGGTTTGGAGAGCTCATTCTTAGCTTCCTTTAGAACTCTAGGCGAGATTGTATCAGGTCCTGGCGTTTTATTTACCTTGAGTTTATCTAAACAATTCAATACTTCTCTCTCTGTAACGGTGATATTGCTTAGAACATCTGAATTATCAATCTGAATCGGCGATGGTGTAGGGATATCACTGAGGTCTTCTGTTGTAAAAACTGATGCAAAGAAGGTATTGAGGGCATTACTCATTTGTACTTCGTCTTTGGTGTATTCTCCTTTTTCATCGACTAACGGTCCAACAGTTGAAGTAACTACTTTTTTCTTTCTGATATAACTATAGAATTCTTTCGGGTTTGTTTTACTTTGATTCGCAATATGTAACTCTAAGGTCTTTTTACTTTGCTTAATTAACTTTTTGGCTTTGGAGGGCGGAGAGGGAGGAATAGCACCGGAATCATCCAAGGTGGAGTTTCTAGCAAAAGTTTGAGCGAAGAGTTTAGCTTTGTCAGAGGAAGAAGTGATGGTTGTGCCATCAGAGTGGGAAAGGGGAGGGAAAGACGAGGAAGAGAAATTGTTGGAGAGGTTTTTGGCTAGATGCCAGAAAGCTTGGGAAGAGCTAGAGTTGGATAGTTCAGTGCATTTATTATTGATGAGAGAGTGTTTGGCAAGTCGAAGAACAGATTTGGCTTGATTCCAGACAGAAACATAGGAAGAATGAGAGTCTTGAGTTTTAAGGCGTCGGTACCGTTTGAATGATTCCTCCTTATTGCGGACAGCAGTAGAACAGGCGTGAGTAAACCAAGATTTTTTAGCATTAGTCTGAGAGAAGGAGAATGGAATGTATGCTTCCATGCCCGATAGGATTACCTCAGTAATGCGTTCAGCACTCTCCGAGGGTCCCCGGCCACGGAAGCAGAAATCATTCCATGGGAAATCAAAGAAGTACTGCAGGAGAGCCTCCCAGTCGGCAGCGCCAAAGTGCCACAAACGCCGCCGGCTAGGAGGATCGGGTGGCCGTACTGGAGAGATAGGACAGGTGACAGAGATAAGTTTATGGTCGGAGGAGCCCAGAGGAGAGAAAAGATCGACAGTATAAGAAGAAGGGTTAGAAGTTAGAAACAAGTCAAGAATGTTGGGCCGATCTCCGATGCGATCCGGGATACGGGTGGGTTGCTGAACTAACTGCTCTAGGTCATTTATGATAGAAAAGACGTAGGTTTGTTCACCAGGTGGGTCAGTAGTGTGAGAGGAGAGCCATTGGCGGTGGTGAACGTTGAAATCTCCGAAGATGGAGATTTCTGAGAAAGGAGAAATGGATAGAATGTGTTCCACTGTAGAGTTTAGATAGTCAAAGAATTTGGGAAAGTTGGTAGAGTTAAGTGAAAGATAGACAGCACAGAAATATTTAGTAAGAGAATGACAGGAAAGTTTGAGCCATAAAGTTGAGAATTCAGAGGAGTCGAAATCGGGAACACGAGAGCAAGTGAGTTTGTTGTGCACATATGCACAACATCCGCCTTTGGCTTTGAAACTAGGATAGAGAAAGTAGGAGGATACAGAGAAGGGGCTGCTGGATGTTGCTACAGACACCTGAGTTTCGGTGAGGAAGAGAAGATCAGGTTTGTAGGAGGAGAGATGGTGCTCAACAGAGTGAAAGTTAGAGGAAAGTCCGTGAATGTTGCAGAAATTAATAGAAAGAGGAACAGGCCGAGGTCCAAGTAATTGTGTGGGGTCGTCAGGGGATGGTCGGTTGGGTGTGGGGGCATTTGTGGTCCCCCCCCCCCTGGGGACTCCGAGGCTGGGCTTGAATTCATCATTTAGTTTTTTTAAATTTTGGTGTGGAGGAATGAAGTGTGGTGTGCATGTTTAGTGTAGTGAAGTGGATAGGAGGAGGAGGTGTTTGTGAGAGCTAGCTGGATTGCTCTCAGTGTAAATGAGGCACAAAGAAAATCAGTAAGAGAGGCCAAGCAAATGAAACAGGAGTTCCAGCGACTCTTTATCACATGCCTATAACCTCACCTGAGTCTAGCCCTGATCGATTGGTGCCTACAATCTCCCCACCAATATATATATATATATATATATATATATATATATATATATATATATATATATATATATATATATATATATATATATATATATATATATATATATATATATATATATATATATATATAATATATATCGTATATATATATATATATATATATATATATATATATATATATCTATTTAATATATATATATATATATATATATATATATATATATATATATATATATATATATATATATATATATATAGAGAGAGAGAGAGAGAGTGAGAGAGAGAGCCTACAAAGAGCATAATAAGATTAACTTTCAGACTTCAAGCTGAGTTTTCATATCACTGAACGTCAATATCTGAAATCTAATGGGGGTAAGCATGAGGGAAAAGGAGGGGGGGGGAGGCAGAAAAAACCCATCCCCCCTTAAATTGATGTACAGCCACTGACAAATGTTCGCGAGATCTTGACATTTTCTTATGCAAATATATCCTTTTAGGTTGATGTTCAGATCTAATTGGCTATATATTCACTATTACATATTATGCACTTATACATTTATATTGGGTAAGGGCTGGACCTTTCCAGAGTGAGCTTTGGCATCCTCTACCCAACAACCTTAGCTGTTTCTGTCTGTCTCTTTTCCTTCTAGGGGCAGGAGGCTAGTAATCCTCCTCCCCTTGTATAAATTTCCTACTCAACAAGAGAGAAACGGGCGAGTGAACTCAAACGTGGTCCCGGACCCTGGGAATGGGAACTTTTAATGTTGTTTATGTTTGGGCTCTGTCTAGTGTCGGCCATCCCCAGCAATGTATACACACTGTACATACAGTACATATATTTATTAATATACTGTATAGCTGATTTTATCTGAACTAATATACATTGCTCCAAAATGGCTAAAGCAAACATAATCCTCAATAATAAATATACCAAATATCATAATAACCCCCCAAAACGTCGGACCAGATAGTATCAAGGGACGATGGGCGTATTAATTTGTTCATTTATGTATCTTTTGGACTGGTAAATCCAATGGACCCGGGTTCGAATCCCAATATGTCAATGGGAAGATATTATTGGGATGGAATTTGTGCTGTACCTAGTTTCATTGCATTACCACAGCACACCGAAATGCCCAAAAAATACCCTCCCTAGACTTTAAAAAAACACCCCCAAGACAAATTTGTAAATTTTTCGGTAGAAAAATGTCTCGGCTAAAGGCTGGTTCCTTTAAAATTACAGGCTCGCTATCGCGCGCCCGAAATAAATAGACACCGAAATGACACAAAGTATTAGTATTGATAAAGAAATGAGGGACTTAAATCGCCAAAATAATGGGCCGAACGTCTTATAATCTGAAAACTAATGGAGCTAAGCATGAGGATGAAGGGGACCAGAAAACGACCCATCTCCCCATAAATGAGAAGTGTCTGTACATATTATGAAAGGACTATTTTTCTTTATCTCAGAACGCCATAGATGTTGCAAGGTCTGGCCAGTTCTTTCGTGTGGCAGTCAACCCTCAACAGTAACAATAGGCATCTTCACAACAGCCGCATTGGCGGACTGGGTCTAAAATTTCTACAGGGAAAATTTGTTAAATGGCCCACTTTTTGGGTTCTAAGGGGCCCACTCAGGGGTCCTAGAAGGACGGGGTGGCAAGCGAAGCGAGCCTAATCAGCTGAGGGGTTCTGGGGGGCGCTGAAAGCCTTTCCCCCCGAGAATTCTTTTGAAATACGAGCAATTCTAGGATCATTTTGAAGCCATATGCAAAGCTATATTGAGGTATATGTAACAATACACAAATATATAATATACAGTATATATATAGTTCCCAACCCTCACCCTTTCCAAAAGCCACCACTTTGAATTGGCTTACTCCCTTAAGAAGAATATCTAGAAAATTGGAGGAACAGTAGAGTATGAACTCTCCACCACCACCGCACCTACAACAAGAGCTCTCGCCGACTACCAGAGATGCTCGCCACCACCCGTAGGTGCAGGAGAGGCTGAGGAGGGGACAATTGACTTCCGGGCTCCGGGGAAGAGGGGGAAAGCTGACTAGGGGATACGTATGTGGTTCAAGACTTGGGGGGGCCATGTTAGATTTATTGGTCCCCCTAACAACCAACACCATCCCCTGCCGTCCAGTGGACCTCATCTCTGTCGGGAGCTACTGTTCTCAACTCAGAGGCAACAACATCGCCAAATCCTATCTCTTTAACATCGGAGAGATAGTGGGATCATCCCCCTGCCTTCCCCAAGACCAGCGGCCTTACCATCTGGGGGACACTACTGTGGTTCAAGACCTGGGGGCCGAAACAAGATGCAGTCGTCCCCCTAATAACCACTTCTACCATCTTCCGCCGACGGTCTTCACCTACATCAACGTCTCACCAACCCGTGCACAGTTGTTCTTGTTTGCCACAGCAATGGGAAAACCTGAAAAAATAGCAAGGAGGAGAGCCCTCCACCTTTTACTCTTCGACTTTGCTCTTCATATCCATCTTTACTTCTCTTTAATACTTAGAGACCTCTCATCTCCCCAACCTATCTATCCCATTTTCGCCATTCGTAGAGTATCAGGTATCAGGATTTGAACTCAGGACCTCACAGTTACAAGACCAGCACTCTACCACCGAGACAATAGAGGTAATGATTTCAGTCGAGTGATTTATACGTTTAATATTTGACAACAGTTTTAGCTATACTACAGCAACAACTACCCAGCATTCTTCACATTCTTCTTCCACTTCCATACTCTCGAATTCACGTCCAGCTCATAGGAATCAAAATATAATTAAAGGTTTGTATCAAATAATGAACACATTTGAGTATGCAGATGCGTGTAAAAAATACTTTAATAAAATACGGAAACACCAAAACAGGCTCTTTCTACATGACTTTCCAGAACTGTAATTAATCATTGAACATAAAAATGGAATTATAAACCATGAAGGTATAGAACGCTTGGCTCACAACCAAGAGGAACAGGGTTCGATTCCCGGACAGAAAAGACACAATTGATTTAGTACAGACTACATTTGCATCTACAGCCACTCCAACGGTACACCAACACCTAACATGCATTCCAAACAATTAATTTCCAAGCTTATCTTGCATTGCATGTATTCCCCACCTCGACGAACAAGTTGGTGAGCGAGTTACACACACCCGCATACACACACACAAACACAGGCTTACGGACCAATCCGCACGTATGGCCGCCAGTATGTCCCGCTCAGTAGTAGCAGGTTAGTACCGCTCCGCACCCCAGTCTAGTACGGAAGGGTAATAAATACAGCAGTCCTTTCTTATACGCTACCTGCCTTGCAGATTGGACCGCACCTCAAATGAGCCTGGATCGAGTCTTGCGTAAATGCACAATAAATATATGGTTATAGCCTTGTAATTCGTGATTGTATACAACTTTGTGTGTATGGGTGACGATTAAAATAAGGCATAATAACAAGAAAATGTGAGTCTGCAGAAAGCCGATTGGCCCACACAAGGCAGATCCCTCTCACACTCAACCCTAATTATAAGGCCTAATTATAGGCCCAGCTCACTAACACCACCACTGATTAGCCATTGGGCTTTTGGCAGAAAATGCCAAAAATTATCAGTGATATCCGAGACAATTTTACATACAGTATTCTCATTGTCCAGCATATTACTGCTTCATAATCATCAGCCAACTTTAAGTAGCCCTATATAATATTTAATTATCACTATAACAATACACTATACCATGTAGGAAGTCTTCTGGAGAAATAGGGCAAATTTGGAAAACAATGCATGATAAACAAAAGCACAAATGTATGCTAGAATAGCATTGACAAAACGCTAGATAGTCACCAGACACTAAAAACTTGTATGTCACTAAATAACATATGTTGAAGTATCTAGAATAATCTTTAACAAACGAAAAATCTCTACAATTCCTTAAAATAAGGAAAATAACTTGAATATCGCTAGAATTCATCACATCTTGATGTTGCTAGATGGAAGTGATAGAAGTGATTCGCTGGATCTAGCGGTAGCCGCTACATTGGCAACATCGTACCAAGACCATATATTCCGTTATAATGAACAAGCTCAGATTTCGCAACTATTACAATTATTTCAAAGTTCAGAGATCATCAGATTGGTTTGGAAGTCGATGTACACAATTTCAGTTCCATTAGTTTAAAAAACATTCACATACTATGGTACTTAGAGGGTTTAATAAAGAAGCATTTCTTTCCCCGACATCCATCGTACAAGCGAACGCAAGCTGTTGTTTTTTTATTTTATTTTTTAAGAATGTCAACAAACGCTTCGTATATTTGGGTTTCGTGAACCTTTTGGGGTTCCTAGTTATATATTAGAACGTATTTATATTTTGCACACTCTTATAACTTAAGTATAAACAAGGAGGTATCCCAATGTGCGACTTTTCGATGGCGAAGACCCTGCGACAGTGTTTTTTTTCTATGTCGTTAATTCGCGGCGAATAGGGGTTTTTCAGAAGCGAATTAAGGCAAAAAAGGCAAATTTCGTCGATTGCAGTGCGACAGAAGTACGGTCACAGTGCGATTATGGCGACTATTTCGGCGATAATGACGAATGATGTGTGACAATTGATGGCGAATCAGGTCGAATGTGGCGATCGATGATGGCGACAGTAGCGATTGCAAGGCGATTGTCCTTCGAATGTTGGACAATGTGATGCAAAACACCACGGAGGTTGTGCGAATATGGCGAATGCCATGTTTGTGTGTGTGTTGTAGTGTGTGTGTGTGTGTTTGTTTGTGTGTGTGAAAAGGCGAAATGTGGAATAGCTGGACATTCTATGTGTGTGTGTTGTAGAGTGTGTGTGCATGTATGCGTGCTGTAGTGAGTGTGTGTGTGTGTGTGTGTGTGAGTGTGTGAAAAGGCGAAATGTGGAAAAGCTGGACATTCTGTGTGTGTGTGTGTGAAGAGGTAAAATGTGCAAAAGCTGGACATTCTGTGTGTGTATCTATGGATCAATGTGTACAAGCCTTATCCCGGAATATCTGAACAATAGTTGGGAGAACAACAATGATCACTGACGAATTATTCTGAACAATTAACAGTCCCACAGAGAACATTAACTTGTTTTTATATTAACATTCACAGTTCACAATCTTGTTTACATAATATGGTCTATTACAAAAACATATGCCCTCGAATCAAAATGTAAATATAATTGTGTGGATATGTCTGAGTGTCTGTGCATCTATGGAATAGGTGTATTCCCACTCAAAGATACTAAAGTTGAAACGCCCTCCGCCAATCACGGCGCCCCCTTTTATTGGCTTGCACGGCCAGTTGATTCTGACAGTTCACGGCTGCAACATGCCACACCCCGCCCACCAGCCAATCAGCGGCCTCCATTATCGGAGCGCGAAGCTAGACTTCTTACTTCGCCTCAAAGGTTACTCTCTTTCTCTGCCCGAAGAGCTCCTTCTGATTATCTCTTAAGTAATACCTCGGTGCCAGCCATGTTCTCCCGTAAGCCACCAAAAGAGGTTTATAATCAACTTCCTGGAACTTACTATGAAGAGGAGAGAGAGGAGATGAAGGAGGCAAGAAGTCAGTGCGAGCGGGATGCCATGCGGGTTCCTCAGCCAATGGCAGGGCGGGAGAGCGGGGGCCAGGACTATAAAGGGAGGGGGGAGGGGGCGCGTTGCAAAGTCATTCGCCGGGCGGACGGCACCAGGCTCAGGCCTTGCAACCTATTTACTCTCTCTCGCTTGGGCACACACGGGAATTCGGCTTCAGCATCCCAGCCCTCGCCTTTTTGTTCCAGCAGGCGCACCCCAGGCCTATCATCAGCTCCTCCCTACTAAGGCAGATACACCCTCAGTATCTGGCCGCCTGTCGTCGCATCGCAGGCTTGCATACCACTACCGCCAAGCGATTCAAGAGGACGACAGATAGTAGAGGGGGAGCAATGATTTTCGGTTGAGATAAGGGATAGAGAGACTGCAGAACTAACCCGGTGGCCTCCACTTATTAAAATTGATGTGTCCTTCTAGGACAAGAATAAAGGAAAAATAATTTAGACTTACCTGAATATATAAAGATGATGGTGTGTTATTAATTAGTGATTTTTGTTAGCAGCGGCACCGGCGGAAGAGTTATTATATAGGATCTGATAGGAGAGATTAAAGATTAAAAGAGTAAAAGTAAAGAGGGGAGGGAAAGAATACTTGTGTTAATAAATGAGGCAACCAGTAAGTTAAAGAGGGAAACAGTTGTTTAGTTGCCAAATAGATTAGCTATAGCTAGGGAAGGACACTAGTCCATATGAATAATTGATTTAAGTTGTGTAAAAAGGAAACTGTGAAGAAGGACACTAGTCCAATGTGAGTTGCGTTATTATAAAGTCTAAAAGAGTTATTCCGTGTATGTGTCTGAAGCACGGTTCATATTTTGTTAGTACGCTAATTGATTAAGGTGAAAGGTAACCTAGCGTATTGGTAACAGGGTTACTTGAGGGTAAATTCAGAAGGGGTAATTGAGATCAAAATTTTAAACCCATATGGTGAAGTAACTGGGTGACGGAACCCAATAGTGTCATTGAGATAAATGTTGTAAACCAATAATGTAAGTAACTGAGGCGACGGAAACCAATTGTGTTATTGGAGTAGAGATTGTGAACCTAAATAGTGAGGTAACTGGGTGGCGGAACCAATTTTATATGCGAGAGAGACCTTGTAATCTCATTCAGTAATCTGTACGATTTTATGTCATTGGAGAGGTACTTGTGTAGTAACGACGGTTGTGTCAAAGGAGTAAATAGATTCTAGGTATTGAGGAGATAGATTGTATATGTTATAGCCTTGGTATTGAGAAAGGATACAGAAGGCTCAGTAAACGTGGGAAAACCTAAAGAGTAGAGGAAAGAATAACACTTTTTGTTTTAGCTTGACAAATAGCCAATGGTGCATTGGGCCCTGGTCTCAATAAAAGACACAGCAGGGTTTTTATTTATTTATTTAGGATTAATCACTAATAATGGGTCGTAGGATCGAAACCGACTTGAGTCAATACCTGAATAGCGGTGTTTCAGTTAGGGAGTAACAGGAACTTTAGGGGTCCAAAGTACAACCTAGCATGAATAGCGGGGTTTCAGTTAGGGAGTAACGGGAACTTTAGGGGTCCAAAGTACAACCTAGCATGAATAGCGGGGTTTCAGTAGTCCAGTAAATCTAGCAATCATTTAACTGGACCTAGAACAAATTGTAATAGAAGGTTTTTTGGCTTTAACTTGTTTATTAGGTCCCTCTGATGAACATATAAAAAGTCTCCAACTTTTGGACACCGGGAAAGTGGTTAATTTGCATAAATTCAAGATGGCCGCCGTCCAAAGCTTCAATTTACAGATAACTTTTTTCTGGTTGCTCCTAGACCCTATAAATGTATTACAAACAACGTTTTTTGGCTTTAACTTGTTTATTAGGTCCCTCTGATGAACATATAAAAAGTCTCCAACTTTTGGACACCTGGAAAGTGGTTAATTTACAGCCGAAAAACCTTACAGACAGGCTGAACTGTCTCTTTCACAAGGGGTGACACAGGCACTTTGTGCTTGTATGGGTTTTTTGACCTGTTGTCCCTCTTTTTTATAAAAAAAAAAAAAAAAAAAAACATGACGTAGTATGACGTCATTCAGAGCCAATTATGTAATTCATGATAGGAGTTCGTATTCACTTGGATCATCGGTGCTTGCATCAAAGTTGCTATTTTGACAGAGTCCTTTACATTGACCACATGCACTGGAACATTCAAGCTCATTCCGTTTGCAACTACAGCGTTGAGTGTCACAGTTGCCCTTACACTGACATCTGACCAATTTCAGTAGTGAATCAGGAGCCACTGGCGAATCCATCGTCTTCGGTTCAAGCTGTCCCTTCCGCAGACACCAGCCCCATTTCTCGGGGTCCACACAGTTCCCCATCCATTCCTGGACCTGACAATAAACTCGGAACGAGTGGTATTTGGCTGCATCGGTTGTTGGGGGAAGGCTGTGAACTTCAACGGTAGTTGAACTTTTTGCCACCTTGTTGCAAAACTTTGTCTTTCGCAGTCCGTCAAGGGTGTCATTTCCTTTTCCCCCGTACAAATAAACCAAGGCCTTTTCACCAGCTGATGATATCGCGTCTTTACTTCCACTTTGGCAACAGAATGCTTCTATACATTTCAAGAAACCGTTGTCTTCCCTCACTTTCCTCAAGGCAGCCCCTTTACCAATACCATACAGTCGTGAGGTTGTGTCACATCCACAGAGTGCATGGACAACTGGCAGGACACGACAGATGCTTTCACCGAGAGCTTCTGCTACTGAGTTAATATGCCAACATTTCCCACCTTCCTTGCTCGACTTGAAGTACAAATCATTCATCCCTCGTTCCGCATAATGACACAACAGCACCAACAAGTCTGTGTCCTCACCTATCACATATGTCACGGTTTCCCTTGCATGCTCAATTCCCTTCTTCGCAATCATGACATCTGCATCTGCTGGCGCATTGACACAGTCAATTCCATTTGCCTTGAATGTTTCACACAATAAGTCAATGAAGTTTTGCTTATTGTCCGAGTTTGACAAGAAGTTTTCCTTTTTTGACCGAAGGGGCATGGTTGGAGTGAACATCACCTTTTGACCAAAGACTCCTTTTGATCGTCGATTGTGTGTCATGTCCTTGGTAGTAGGTCCTGATTTATAACCGTCGAATACAACCACCGGGTTGAGAAAGTTTTTGGAAACATGCTTCATGTACATGCTTGCAATGTCCTCAAATGTGTCACCCTTCTTCCATGGAATCCTTTGCAATAAGGAACCACCATCCAGAACATGGGTCACAGTCCTTTCTTCCTCAAATGATTCCAATGACGACTTGGGAACAACAGCAGCTATCTCATCTCCTAGCTGTGGTTTATTGGCTTCCCTGAGCCTCCCCCACTTATCGAACAGAGCAGTAGGGTAGCTAGACAACTCATACGCAAAGACCTCTTCAACACCTAAGTCCCTGTTATTAGCAAAGATGAGGAGCCTCTGGAAAAGGAGCTGTGGGTCGATTGGTACTTTTTCAGCACTGATTGTAACCTTTGCACCCAGCGACTCAACTTGATCTTTCTTCCTAAATGAAAAGTCAAAAGCATTGCTACCTTCCATCTTCTGCACAATGTTCATACCAACCTCATACAGTAAATGAGGATTGGCCGAGGCTGGTCCTGTCACACCGTTGGCAATATTCCTGAGTTCATTTGATTCTTGAAATGGATCATAATCCTTGAAGAATGCGAGAACCTTCTCTGTGTCCTTCCTATCTCGTTCACGCCTTGCTTCAGTCATTTCTTTGTGCTGCTCAGAGGTGTGGAAATGCTTCCCTGTCAGTTCTTGCATAACTTCACTCACCTCAGCGCAGGCTGGCATAGCAAGTAACCAGCGCAGGCGTTGCGTTTCCTCCATGCCCCTACCACGTGTCAATCCACCATTCGTTTTCAAAGAGCGCATCAAAACCTGCTCTATAACCAAGTCGCTTGGCAGTCCTGCCCACAGCCGATCACTTCGGCGGATCACAAATAGACCGGAGTTCAATTGACAGAACATGTCTGGGTTGAGCTGCTCAAGTTCAATCATGTCTTGAATGTACACATGGGCTGACTTGGCATAATTGTTATGACCACACGCTGCAAAGTACGGCAACATCTCCTGGAGTGTTCCGAGGTACAGTAGGAAATCGCCCATTCTCAGTGCCCTCAGGAAGCGACGCAGCAGGTCAATCATGTCCATGTATTGAATCCATAGCTTTCCCATCTTATGCTCTGCTAAGGAGCTCTTCTCAGCTTTAAGTTTTTCAGAAATTCTGTTGAAAACGTCTTTACTGCAGACTTCATCCGGTGAAACGTCTTCACGCAACAGCTTATCCAAAAGATCTGCAGCCTCCTGGAAGTCCTTGCATGAAACAAGAAACATGATGATGGGATTAGTATAGGCCTAGGCAAAATGTAATAGACAATAATGTGCAGTAAAGGTAGGGCTTGACCTAGAACAAATTGCAATAGAAGGTTTTTTGGCTGTAAGGTTTTTTGGCTGTAAATTAACCACTTTCCAGGTGTCCAAAAGTTGGAGACTTTTTATATGTTCATCAGAGGGACCTAATAAACAAGTTAAAGCCAAAAAACGTTGTTTGTAATACATTTATAGGGTCTAGGAGCAACCAGAAAAAAGTTATCTGTAAATTGAAGCTTTGGACGGCGGCCATCTTGAATTTATGCAAATTAACCACTTTCCCGGTGTCCAAAAGTTGGAGACTTTTTATATGTTCATCAGAGGGACCTAATAAACAAGTTAAAGCCAAAAAACCTTCTATTACAATTTGTTCTAAGTCCAGCCCTACTTTGACTGGTCTATAGGGAGTAACGGGAACTTTAGGGGTCCAAAGTACAACCTAGCATGAATAGCGGGGATTCAGTTAGGGAGTAACGGGAACTTTAGGGGTCCAAAGTACAACCTAGCATTAATCTGCATAATATTCAATCTGCGTCTTGAACTCATCTCGACCCGAGCCAAGAACCTATTATTAGAGTAGTTAGGAAGTCTGTTAAATAAAATATACGAACTTCTAAATGACTGTCGAATTATCCCCCGTAGTAGTAGCATAACTAATTTAGAATTAAATACTACAGATACAATTATGGATTTATTTTTTGTTTCCTTGCAAATATAAGACTATTTTATTCAGATTAGGAAGTGTATGTCAGAGGGTTAATTGAGATACTCTTTACCCTTCTAGTTACCACAGATCATTCCTAAGCTGGATAAAATCGTCTTAAGGGTGTTCAGAATATACTGTCAAAATGCGTCCTAATCTTCAAAGGGTTAAGTAGAAGTAACTATTAAATTAACACTTTCACTATTATGATAGTTTGTTTCCTCTAATTCGAGTTATCATTTGTCGATTTAAGGGGAGATTTCCACTTGAAGGATTTCATTCTAAAACCCTTTCTCCGTCATGTTTAACACCATTCCTTTTGAAATTTTAAGGCGTTCGCCCCATTCGAACGTTCCCTTAAATACAGCTTAGACAGGGCCTTTTGAAATAACTATGCCTCACATCTAGCCATCAATGAAACAAATCGGACCAATAATGTTGGATATGCAGTTTGTATGAGCGCATCACATACGAGTTAACAGAAGTCTAGGCTAGGCTAGGCTACGGTAAGTGCACTTTCTTCAGATATACCTGTACGAGACCAATCAATACTTCAGTGGCGGCCGACATTTAGCCACACAAGAACACACACACACACACACACTAGACATAGCCACAAAACAATAACACACACAACACTTGTTTCGGTAATGGTTCCGGTACACTGACTTTTAATTTGAATTTATAACTCGTGTTAAATAAGTTTATTATGAAATATTATGAAGAATTTAGGCAAGTATACATAACCTACTGTTATGTATCTAGTATTTATGATTAAATTATCGTATTTCGGCGAATTTGGTCACTCGGAAAATCAGCTGATGAATCTCGGCGCTCCAAATTCACTTGCATTGAAATTATATTCTTTGTAGAAGATCACCCATGGTTTTGGAGGGTTTATTTAAGGCTTATACATTTTTCTTTATACGCCGGTATATACGGTATATACGGTATACTCAGTTTATACGCCGGTATATACGGTATATACGGTATACTCAGTTTATACGCCGGTATATACGGTATACTCAGTTTATACGCCGGTATATACGGTATATACGGTATACTCAGTTTATACGCCGGTATATACGGTATATACGGTATACTCAGTTTATACGCCGGTATATACGGTATATACGGTATACTCAGTTTATACGCCGGTATATACGGTATATACGGTATACTCAGTTTATACGCCGGTATATACGGTATATACGGTATACTCAGTTTATACGCCGGTATATACGGTATATACGGTATACTCAGTTTATACGCCGGTATATACGATATATACGGTATACTCAGTTTATACGCCGGTATATACGGTATATACGGTATACTCAGTTTATACGCCGGTATATACGGTATATACGGTATACTCAGTTTATACGCCGGTATATACGGTATATACGGTATACTCAGTTTATACGCTGGTATATACGGTATATACGGTATACTCAGTTTATACGCCGGTATATACGGTATATACGGTATACTCAGTTTATACGCCGGTATATACGGTATATACGGTATACTCAGTTTATAAGCCGGTATATACGGTATATACGGTATACTCAGTTTATACGCCGGTATATACGGTATATACGGTATACTCAGTTTATACGCCGGTATATACGGTATATACGGTATACTCAGTTTATACGCCGGTATATACGGTATATACGGTATACTCAGTTTATACGCCGGTATATACGGTATATACGGTATACTCAGTTTATACGCCGGTATATACGGTATACTCAGTTTATACGCCGGTATATACGGTATATACGGTATACTCAGTTTATACGCCGGTATATACGGTATATACGGTATACTCAGTTTATACGCCGGTATATACGGTATATACGTTATACTCAGTTTATACGCCGGTATATACGGTATATACGGTATACTCAGTGTATACGCCGGTATATACGGTATATACGGAATACTCAGTTTATACGCCGGTATATACGGTATATACGGTATACTCAGTTTATACGCCGGTATATACGGTATATACGGTATACTCAGTTTATACGCCGGTATATACGGTATATACGGTATACTCAGTTTATACGCCGGTATATACGGTATAACGGTATACTCAGTTTATACGCCGGTATATACGGTATATACGGTATACTCAGTTTATACGCCGGTATATACGGTATATACGGTATACTCAGTTTATACGCCGGTATATACGGTATATACGGTATACTCAGTTTATACGCCGGTATATACGGTATATACGGTATACTCAGTTTATACGCCGGTATATACGGTATATACGGTATACTCAGTTTATACGCCGGTATACGGTATATACGGTATACTCAGTTTATACGCCGGTATATACGGTATATACGGTATACTCAGTTTATACGCCGGTATATACGGTATACTCAGTTTATACACCGGTATATACGGTATACTCAGTTTATACGCCGGTATATACGGTATATACGGTATACTCAGTTTATACGCCGGTATATACGGTATATACGGTATACTCAGTTTATACGCCGGTATATATGGTATATACGGTATACTCAGTTTATACGCCGGTATATACGGTATATACGGTATACTCAGTTTATACGCCGGTATATACGGTATATACGGTATACTCAGTTATATGCCGGTATATACGGTATATACGGTATACTCAGTTTATACGCCGGTATATACGGTATATACGGTATACTCAGTTTATAGCTGGTATATACGGTATATACGGTATACTCAGTTTATACGCCGGTATATACGGTATATACGGTATACTCAGTTTATACGCCGGTATATACGGTATATACGGTATACTCAGTTTATACGCCGGTATATACGGTATACTCAGTTTATACGCCGGTATATACGGTATATACGGTATACTCAGTTTATTCGCCGGTATATACGGTATATACGGTATACTCAGTTTATACGCCGGTATATACGGTATATACGGTATACTCAGTTTATACGCGGCTATATACGGTATATACGGTATACTCAGTTTATACGCCGGTATATACGGTATATACGGTATACTCAGTTTATACGCCGGTATATACGGTATATACGGTATACTCAGTTAATACGCCGGTATATACGGTATATACGGTATACTCAGTTTATACGCCGGTATATACGGTATATACGGTATACTCAGTTTATACGCCGGTATATACGGTATATACGGTATACTCAGTTTATACGCCGGTATATACGGTATATACGGTATACTCAGTTTATATGCCGGTATATACGGTATACTCAGTTTATACGCCGGTATATACGGTATATACGGTATATACGGTATACTCAGTTTATACGGTATATACGGTATGCTCAGTTTATACGCCGGTATATACGGTATATACGGTATACTCAGTTTATACGCCGGTATACGGTATATACGGTATACTCAGTTTATACGCCGGTATATACGGTATATACGGTATACTCAGTTTATACGCCGGTATATACGGTATATACGGTATACTCAGTGTATACGCCGGTATATACGGTATATACGGTATACTCAGTTTATACGCCGGTATATACGGTATATACGGTATACTCAGTTTATACGCCGGTATATACTATACGGTATACTCAGTTTATACGCCGGTATATACGGTATATACGGTATACTCAGTTTATACGCCGGTATATACGGTATATACGGTATACTCAGTTTATACGCCGGTATATACGGTATATACGGTATACTCAGTTTATACGCCGGTATATACGGTATATACGGTATACTCAGTTTATACGCCGGTATATACGGTATACTCAGTTTATACGCCGGTATATACGGTATATACGGTATACTCAGTTTATACGCCGGTATATACGGTATATACGGTATACTCAGTTTCATTTCATCTGACGGTATTGAATCCCTAATTTCTCGAAACTTAATGGAGAAATATGAAACCATGTCTCGGCATCATATTAAGTCCAAGTTTATATAATTAGCACCACATTTCACTACAAAATCTTCAAAATAACAGAAATCCTGATGGGAACTTTGCCTTTTTTTACCGTCAGTTCAAAAGAAACAGAGTATAGTGAGAGACACATCAACATTCACATAAAAACCCACCTATCGCCTCATTTCGCCACAAATCGCATGTCATTCGTATGGCATTGGCAATAATTCGTCGACACGCTGCAAACAAGCAACTGTCTATTCGCTCAAAAACAGCATTGCAAATCATTTGAATTTGCAACTTGGCGAATCAGGGCGAATCAGACGGCAATGGTACAAATTGTACGACTCTCGTGCGAGCCAAGGCAAATGCTGTGAGACAATAGGACGACATTCGCCAACATTTTGAATTCGCCGGCATTTTTTGGACACGCTAACAAATAACGGCGATTTTGGGTGAATCTGAGCGAACAGGGGCGACGCTAGGGCGAATGCTGTGCGCTTTCCGCGACATTTGGAAAATATTCGAGCGAATATGGGGAACTTTGAAACATAGACAAAAAAATCATGTCGCTGGGCACTCTCATCGGCAATTCGCATATTGGGATACCGCCTTAAGAGTTTATTGAGGTGGTACAAGATAGTTTTTTATTTCAATTCATAGACTCGCCAACTACAGGTAATAATATCCTCGATTTAGTTCTCAGTAATAATGAACATATGATAAATAATTTAGAGATAGGGGACCAACTAGGAAATAGCAATCACAAACCTTTATTTTAATATACAATGGACAGGAAATGCTAAAGAGAATACGACACTTATCCCAGATTTCAGAAAAACTGATTATGGTGGACTAAGAAGAGCCCTATTGTAATAGTGGACCCTATTGTTAGACAATGCAGTCAGGATAAGCCAGAGTTAAACTTGACAGCTACATATGAACAGTTTATTGCTTCACTCCACAATGCTCAAAATAAATATATGTTATGCCTTGCTTTTCTCATTAGGCGATGTTTCTCTAATGCTGGTGATTATAAAGCGATTACGTGTAAATTTGCATATAGATAGATATATAGGTAGACATAAACATTTTGTAAAAGAAGGTTCGGTAATCAATATATAATCTAATATATAAATTTCACTCCCAACACCAAACACCTACCAATGATATTAATGAAAGCATGTGATCTTCCCGGGATTCGAACCTGGGTTACCATGTATACAGTATACAATATATATATATATATATATATATATATATATATATATATATATATATATACAAAATCGATTGGTGCTTCTGAATGCTTGTGTGCTTGCTTTTTGTGGGCGAACTGTTATATGTGTTCTTCTCCTGTCACCTCTTTTTGCTTTCTCATGTCTCTTACTGATCCTCCCTACCCCTTGTTGGAGTAGGGACTGGATACTGACTGACTGACTGACTGACTGACTAAAGTATCATATCCAAAACCACACCCGTTGAACCTGTTCTTATTTTCCCGGGGTTGGGGATTGGGGTAATATCGTATGGTAATCTGTTGTACTAATATTATTTTTCAATTGATCATATATATATATATATATATATATATATATATATATATATATATATATATATATATATATATATATATATATATATATATATATATATATGTGTATATCTGACTTCTGTACATGTATTGTTTGACTCTGAATTCCCCAGTCTTGAAAGAACTATCTATAACCGATATCTATACCTGGTAAAACCCCTGGTATAACAGTCACATACTAGGAAATATATGTTGCATGTCGCTTCTGCCGAACTCCGTCTTACGTACACACATATCTGTCACGTATACACACACATGAACCTATTTACACACACACACACACATATCTATATATACTGTATATAGGCCTATATACATATGAGACTTACAAATGGGAGATACATAGATCAATATACAGACAAATTGATAATATACCGTACATTAATATAGATAAATATATTATAGTACAAATAATATTATTATATTAAATTTGAATAAATATATGAATATAATGTATATATTATTTATATATGACATTTAAATATTTACTAAATAAATGAATACAGAATACGGAAATGTTGAGTCAAACACGTAACAAAATTAACACATTTAACACAAAATAATAATAATAAATAATAATAATCTACCTCTATGATAAGCTTGAAAAGTATCGGATATTTAGGTCACGTAATTTTCATCATGTTTTTGGTTTCCGTTAGACGATATTCCTTAGCTTATAATCTACCTCTAGAACTCAAAGGGGTTAATACGATCTAAATTAACCCTATAATAACACAGGTCTTTTTTAAACTGCATTGAACCGTCTAATTCCAGCTTTTAATCTACCTTCAAGACTCAAAGGGGTAAATACTGTGACGCCTCCCGGCGTTAGCAGAATGGTTGCGTGGGGCATTGCAGCTCGCTAGCGCTCGCCAGGATGGAGGGAATGTTGTCCTAGAATGATCTGCTTTATTTCATTAGTGTTGTGTTGCCACAGACAGTCTAGAAGTGGTTTTTGTTTTGGTCTGTGGCCGCGCCTTATATTTTATATTCGCTATAATATAAATGTTAAATATCTAGGAGGAACGATAAGCAGGAGTGGAGGTATGGAAGTGGAGGTAAAACAGAGAGTGTGTGAAGGAAGGAAGGTTTTCGGAGCAATGGGAAGTGTGTGGAAGACGAGAAATCTCGGAGTGAAAGTAAAAAGTGCACTGTATCAAGGAATTGTTGTGCCAACAGTGATGTATGGGGCTGAGACATGGGCTCTGAAGAAAAAGGAGAAAAGAGGGCTCGATGTGATGGAGATGAGCTGCTTGAGGAGTATGTGTGGAGTTACTCGTAGAGACAGATTGAGGAATGAAGAGATACGTAGGAGAGTGGGGCAGCAAGAACATTTGTCAGCCAGAGTGGACAGAAGGGTGCTGAGCTGGTATGGTCATGTTGAACGAATGGGAGATGAAAGGCTTACAAAGAGAATATGTGAGTCAGGTACAAGGGGAGATAGAAGGGCAGGAAGACCCCCATTGAGATGGAGAGACTGTGTAAGAAAGGCTTTGGATGATAGAGGAATGACTATAGATCAGGCAGGGGAAGTGGTGGTGGACAGGAGTGAATGGAGAATGCTTGTGAATAGTTGAGTGAACACGTGGTCATTTGGAGTAAGGGGTCGGGCGCAAGTTGGACTAGATAATAGTCCATCAGGCGCCTGGCCCGGGGAGACGATTAATATGAAGGGTATGCCTGGAAGTGTGGTGGGAGGGCTTGTGGCTTTGGCTCCGCTGCATGTCTGCCTGCCGAGATCGGAACCTCTCCGGGTGGTCAGGGGCCGGGGGAGTGCTGGAGCGACCTTAGTAACCCTGGTCTCTGGGTCTTCTCCTGGGTGACCTGGATGTGTGAGAGTTTGTGTTTTTTATCTGTGTTTATTTTTTGTTTTATGTTGTTTTTGTGTTTTCCCTGTTCTTGCTCTGTCTTGAGTCGGCTACCCCCAAAATGGGGATTGGGCCTGAGCATATAGATAGATAGATAGATAGATAATATATATGTTGCTTGTGTGGGAGGCGAGTGAGAGAGTGTGAAGGACTACACCCAGCAGCGTGGTGAGCTATGACACGGCTCGCTTGGGCGCTGACGGCGTTGGCGGCCGGGTGGTCAACTAGTCCCTTCCCGTCGCTGCCTCGTGTTTTGTACCAGCTCAGAGCTTGCATGACACGCGTATCGCCTACATCCTTTGCAATTCTGTCCCCCATACTCGCTATTTTGCATACTATTTCTCTCTCTCAACTTCTCCTTTCTCATTCTCTAATCTTTATTAAATTCAACATCCCTTCTGGTTTCAGCATAGACGTTCACCGTCGACCAGTCGTATTGTACGCGAAGCTCTCAGATATTTCCATGTATTAGGTTAAGGAGGTATTATGCTTTATTGAGGTTTAGAGAGACGGACTTTTCCGTATGTGTCCTCTCTCGGGAAGGTTGTAGACCGGTATATGTCTCCCTTGCAAGGTGTTGAGTGATTCTTCTTGGTTATCTAAAGCTAGACTAGGGGTAAGGTTACTGTGTCGTTGTCTCCGATGTGTGCAGTGTTAGCTAAGCTCTGCACGACATCGATAGGTACTGTGGGAGCCTAACTTGTCTTCGGGTTGGTTTACTTTGCGAGCACAGCGCTGTGGTGTGAGAGGGCGATAGCCTATCCCTCATAACATAGTGCTGCCTCTTTGTGTTGACTTCTGAGGGATCGCCATGATAGAGCTAGGTACTAGAGACCTAGATTTATCAAGAGAGCATCCCCGTCATATAACGTAATCTTCATTATACCACCCTTGGACAACGTTAGGCTACGAGCCGCATGCTCGCCCATTGTTGCCCTGCCTTGATACCCCAGCTAGACTTTATTAACTGAGCAGACACTGGTTAGAGATAAGCCCCATTATTATATGTATGCAGCATTATTATTCACTGCACTTTTGAGCCGAGGTTGTTGTTGAGTTGCACAACCCGAGTAGGCTGTTGCATTGTGTCACAAAGCATTTCTTTAGTTGTCGAGCATTACTACCTTTGCGCAGTCTTTATTATTCGCCTGCCTATTATTACTATATGTCCTAGCATTTATTGTGACCCGTATTCTGCATTATAATTGTTCAAGATTCTTTACGAACATCTTCCCAGCATCAGACTTATTTCAGAAGTTTCCAGTTGATGTTGCAGGACTAGCATTGCACTTTCTTTAATACAGGAGTGCCAGTTATTTGAGTATCTACCGTAACGTTAATTAATCACGTTAACTATCTTTTCTTTGTGTAACATAATCGAGTAATCTTTTACTGTTTGAGAATAGGCTGTTTCATTGCGCGTCAGCCTAGTGTGTGTGCACCAGTTACCGAGTCATAGGATACCTCGTTGTCCAGGCACAACTCAGGGCGGTAATGGTGTTTTGTTTTCCAGTGTTTAAGGCAGTGGTTGGATCTAGTGTTACCGTTGTTGCTTTTTGCCATTATCTAGTCCAATGTTGAAGAGCCCTGTGACTTTGAGAACCTGGATCGTAAGAAATGGCGACCTAGCTCAGGATCTTGTGAACTAAGAGATAATTGCAGGATTGTTGTGGTCATTTGTTTTATTGAGGAATATAGTGGCCACGTTGGATTTTTTTTGGCAAAGTAGTATAGCACTTGAGAGTCTTCAGACATTTTTGGCAAGTGAATAGTGCTACATAGGAGCTTGGGTACTTCTTCTTTTTTTTTTATAAACGTGAACATTTTTGGTGGACACAATGGGAGACGAATCAGATCATACTGAGGGTTCAGGGAATGATGCAGGCTCTGATGGGCAGATGCCAGGGGGGTTAGTAACTAGTGAGGAGGCCGCAAAGAAGTTTTTGGAGGTGCCTATAACAGCTGATCGACTAGAGGGAATTAGCAAGTATGGTCTACAGTGTTTGGCTCCCCTCATGGGGCTTAAGGTGGCTCATGGCATCAAGAAGAACGATTTGAGGGCTTGCGTACTGGGGGCGGCTAGTGAGGTCCAGGGTGGAGAGGGTGCTCGGGGACTTCTGCTCGAGCCCCCCCTCCACTCTACTCCCATCGGGACCTCTAGGATGCCGGAGTTTAGTACGTTCCCGCAGGCCGATAGCCGCTGGCAGCATGGTTTTGGATCGCTGGGTGGGCCTCCAATAGTTGCACCTCCTCCTCAAGGTTTCACTACAGAAATGCTCTTCCAGCTTGAGATGGCTAAGATGCAGGCTGAGCGTGAGGAACGTCTCGAACTCGCTAAGATAGAGGCTAAGCGACAGGCTGATCTCGAACTCGCTAAGGCTAAACAACAGACTGATCTCGAACTCGCGAGAATAAAAGCCCAGTCGGAGGCTGAGTCTACCAGGTACCGTGCAGATATCGATCTTGAGAAGACTCGGGTGGAAACGACAGGGCAACGTCTCGGTGGTGGGAATCGTGGGCATGATCAGTCTTTGTCGCACCTGTTGATGCTAGTCCCTGTATTTGATGAGTCGGGTGTCACCGAATTTTTCATGAGATTCGAGAAGAAGTGCCAGGAACACCAGTGGCCTGGGGAGAAGTGGGCAGCCCTTGTTTCCTCTAGACTTGTGGGCAAGGGACTCAAGGCTTATGATGCATTGCCTATAGAGTCGTGTATTTTCTATGAGGAACTCAAGGAGGCTGTCCTGAGAGCATACGAACTACAACCAGAGACGTACAGGTTGAAGTTCCGGGGTGTTACCAAGGGTCGGGAGAGCACCTTTTTGGAACATGCCCGGGAGCTGTCCGATGCTTTTGGGAATTGGCTGAGGTCGGAGAAAGCTACTAAGTTTGACAACATTAAACAGTTGGTGCTTTTAGAGCAGTTTTTCAAATGCACGGGCGGCGACCTGACGTTAAACCTGAAAGAAAAGCAACCAAAAACTCTACAGGAGGCAGCTGAGATGGCTGACCTCCGGCTATCACTAATTCGTGGGTGCGGGTCTGCCCAGCGTAGTGAGGCAGGTAACAAGGGGCGTGACGCCCCACCCCCCCGAGTTAGTGATATACCTTATGCAAACAAGTACAAGAGCCATGATACCAAGACTGACCACAATACTAGCACCGTCCCGTTTAAGAAGGGGCCGGGCCGTTCCCAGTACCAAGGGAAGCCCAAAGGGGAGTTGGAGTGTTATCATTGTCATAAAAAGGGGCACTTTGCAAGAGTCTGTCCTAGCAAACCACCTACAGCAGCTGTGTCTTTGGCCTGCAACATTGGTGTGTCTCCGAAGTCGTCTGAGTTTGCCCAGGGCAGTTCATCAGAGGCTGAGGGACAGCCAATGCAGAAGCACCTGGGAGGCTCGAACCCTGCTCGGGATGTTTTTTTGCGACCATAGAGGGCGGGGTTGCGTGGCGCAAGCATGGAGTAGAGGTCTTGCGTGATACAGGTGCTTCCCAGACTCTGATGAAAAACTTGACTGGCTACCCTATAAACGCGGCTCGGGTGGTAGTGGTGCAGGGTATTAATGCAACTCGGTCATACCCGCTGGTGCGGTTGGAGTTGGAGGTGGATGGTGTGGCACGTGAATTGGATGTCGGGATTGTGGAGAAACTGCCAGTGGAGGGCGTCGACCTTCTTCTCGGCAACGACTTTGCAATGCCCGCTTCTGAGGTTCTACCTTTAGTCGTTGCCGAGAGGCTGGCCGACGTGAGTAGGGAAGAGCAAGAGTGGGTCGAGCGGTGCCAGACACAACCCATGGCATGTGCTGTCACCCGAGCTCGGGCAGCTAAAGTGTCACAGCCTAGTCCTCCGTCTTCAGACCAGCGGAGGAACGATCAACAGGAGGAGGCTAAAGCTGGAGTTGGTTTTAAGAGTTTTGACTCGGCGGCTCTCCTGGGTGATTCAGTATTAGCACCATTACTTAATTCTGGAGTAGCCCCTGGGCCTGTCATCGAGAGTGACGAGGCTGGGCATGACGAGACTCCACGACAGCAACGTTATGTACATCGAGAGAGACAGAGGGAGCAGCCCAGTATCGGGGAAGGTCATGCATTGCTCCGGGAGCAGTTAGATCGCTTGGCACCCTCAGATATACGTCGGTTGCAACTAGCCCTGAGCTCCAAACGTGTGCTAATGGAGCTGTAGAGCTCGACGAGGACGGCGATGCACAGCCAGGAGATTTTTTTTATTTAGAAGGCATCCTCTATAGGCGTTTTCAAGACCCTAAACGTAGTTGGCAAGAGGGGTCTGGAGTAGTGGACCAGTTGGTGGTGCCACGGGAGTGCAGGGATAGCCTACTGAGGTTGGCGCATGACGTACCACTGGCAGGACATCTAGGGGTGAGAAAAACGGTGGCGGCTTTAGAAAAATTGTTTTGGTGGCCGGGGTTGAAGGGGCAGGTAGTAACCTGGATAGCAATGTGTCATACGTACCAGAGGGTTGGAAAACCTAACCAAACAATTCCGAGAGCCCAGTTGCACCCCATTCCTGTCAGTGGACCGCCCATCAGTAAGGTCATCATTGATATGGTCGGACCCCTACCCCCTACTAGTGCCGGTAATAAATTTCTATTAACTATCATGGATGTGGCCACTCGTTATCCTGATGCATATCCAATGAGAAATGGCACGGCGAAAACTGTTGTCCGGAACCTGCTCTTGTATTGCTCGCGGTATGGTTACCCGCAAGAGGTGCAATCGGACCAAGGTTCTAATTTTACATCTAATCTGTTCAAACAAACTATGATTCAGCATGGCATCAGCACTGTCGTCTCTTCTGCGTATCACCCGGAGAGTCAAGGGGTGTTGGAGAGGTGGCACGCCATGCTGAAAAGCATGCTTCGATGTTACTGCGCAGAGAACGGAAAGGATTGGGACCTTGGTCTGCCGTATGTTTTGTTCGCGGCAAGAGAAGTACCTAGAGAGAGTCTCGGTTTCAGTCCGAATGAGCTTGTTTTCGGGCATCAGGTGAGGGACCCTCTCCACATGGTGAAGGAGATTTGGGAGGGTACCGCTAAGCCATGTTCTATGTTGAGATATGTCCTCGAGAGCAGGGAGAGAATGCTTAGAAGTCTGGAGCTGGCAGGGTGTAATTTGGTGAGTTCGCAGGCCCGTATGAAGGACAGGTACGATACTAAGGCGAAACTCCGGGAGTTTCAGGTAGGTCAAGAGGTGTTGGTCCTGTTGCCTTTGTCAGGTCATCCTCTGGCTGCCAAGTACGCTGGGCCTTATCGGGTGGTGTCAAAGATCTCCGATCTAGATTACCTAGTTGCCACTCCAGACCGGAAGAAGCGTAACCAACTATGCCACATTAATTTGTTGAAGGAGTATGTGAGGCGCCCACCTGAGTCACTAGCTGTCCCTGTGTTGACCTGTCGCGGTCATGGTGGAGAAGGAGAGGGGGGCAGCAATGATCAGGTGGATGATAACTGGGATTGTCATGTCTCGGCTGATCAGTGGGCGGGGAATTCGAGCCAATGTGCGCACGATGCTCTGGCGCACCTGCCGGAGGAACAGCAGGTGGCAGTGCAGCGCCTGTTCGATTCATACCCCACTGTATTTGCCGAGCACCCAGGTCTCACTACTCAAGCGGTGCATGATGTCGAAGTAGGAGAGCACCCCCCCCTTCAAGTCGATACCTTATCGGGTGCCACCCATTAAACTCCCAGCGCTCAGGGACGAGCTGGAGTATATACTGGCGAGAGGCTTGATCGAGAAGAGGGCAGTACGGTGGACTTCTCCTGTCACTCTGCAGCCCAAACCTGATGGAAAAGTTCGGTTCTGCATTGACTTTAGGCGGTTGAACGGGTTGACCCCCACCAATGCATATCCTCTTCCCCGGGTGGATGACAGTGTGGATAAGATCGGGAAAGCAAGGTACTTGACCAAAGGTAGACCTCGTCAAAGGCTACTGGCAAGTACCATTGTCTGAGCGGGCTAAAGAGGTGTGCGGGTTTGTGGTGGATGGCAGTACTTACCGTTGCAACGTGATGCCATATGGTCTGAAAAATGCACCGGCCACTTTCCAGAGCTTAATGAACGACATCGTAGCAGACATCCCAAACTGTACTGTCTACCTTGATGACGTGATCATTTATGACAACGATTTCCAAAGTCACTGTGAGCACATAGAAGCCTTATTTAGTCAACTTAGTAAAGCAGGCTTGGTGGTTAATCTGGGCAAGTGTGACTTTGTGCAAGCCACGGTGCAGTATCTGGGGTTTGTGGTTGGGTTAGGGCAGGTGAGCCCGCCCCAACAGAAGATACAGGCTATCGACTTGTTCCCCAGGCCGACCACCAAGCGGCAGATCATGAGATTTTTGGGCATGATTGGGTATTACCGCCGCTTTATAAGAGGCTATTCTACTGTGTTAGCTCCTTTGACAGATCTACTAGCTAAAGATAAAAAGTTCCGCTGGGCACCTGAGTGTGAGCAGGCGTGTAGAGTAGTTAAACACCTTTTATGCACTCACCCTATCCTCAGGGCCCCGGACTTTGAACGACCATTTCAGTTGGCGACTGATGCCAGCGGAGTTGGGGCTGGTGCCGTACTTTTGCAGACAGACGAGGAAGGTCTTGAGCATCCAGTCAGTTTCTTTTCAAAGAAATTTAATTCAGCACAGAAAAACTATTCGGTTGTTGAAAAGGAACTGTTGGCAATCGTGTTAGCGCTCAGACACTTTGAGGTCTATGTTCCTGCATATGGGCCAGTCGTGGTAGTGTATACCGACCACCACCCGCTTAAATTCCTCAATCAATTCCACAACCGGAATATGAGGCTAACCAGATGGTCGCTCATGTTGCAAGAGTACAACTTAGACATTCGCCATATTGTCGGTTGTGAGAATGTGATTGCGGACTGTCTGTCGCGGGTGGACGATCCGGGGTAGGCTACCACAGTATGTTGATATAGCCTCCTGTCTTGGCTCGCGGTGTATTTTTGCGCTGGTGCTTGTTGGCTCGCGTGTGTAGCATCAGCGTAGGGTCGCAGGGCAGGAGTTGTTGGCTTTGATTAGAAGAAAATTAGGCTACATCTATAGTAGCCGCCAAAAACAACATTAAAATAAAATATGAAAAATTAAATAAAAACTCTTTCTTTTTAATAATTAATTTTAAGATAATATTGTAGCTGAGTACTGAGTGCAGATGATTTTCCCTCAGTAGGCTGTGCTTCTTAAAGCTCGCTCTGGGAGCACAATGTTATGAATTAATGTATTATATTTGGGAAAGGTGATAAGATTTTTTTTATATAAAAATGTTGTTGTATTTTTTTTTGAGGAGACTGAGCTTGCATTCCATGAGTGGCAGAGTGGTTAGGAGTGGCAGATTTTAGCGACATTCTGCCTGTTCAGATATGGGCTCAAGGTTGAGTGTCCCATATCTTGGGGAGGGGGTGACGCCTCCCGGCGTTAGCAGAATGGTTGCGTGGGGCATTGCAGCTCGCTAGCGCTCGCCAGGATGGGGGGATAGGCTACAGTTGTCCTAGAATGATCTGCTTTATTTCATAAGTGTCGTGTTGCCACAGACAGTCTAAAAGTGGTCTTTGTTTTGGTCTGTGGCCGCGCCTTATATTTTATATTCGCTATAATATAAATGTTGCTTCTGTGGGAGGTGAGCGAGAGAGTGTGAAGGAGTACACCCAGCAGCGTGGTGAGCTATGACACGGCTCGCTTGGGCGCTGACGGCGTTGGCGGCCGGGTGGTCAACTAGTCCCTTCCCGTCGCTTCCTCGTTTTTTTTACCAGCTCAGAGCTTGCCTGACACACGTATCGCCTACATCCTTTGCAATTCTGTCCCCCATACTCGCTACTTTGCATACTATTTCTCTCTCTCGACTTCTCCTTTCTCATTCTCTAATCTTTATTAACCCGTACAGCCCCAGCGACGCGTCTGGCGTGTCGGCGATGTATGCAACGCACAGCCCCAGCGACGCGTCTGACGAGTCACCCTAATTGCTCCTATCGTAACCTCAGGTGTAGCAACTCGAGAGGGCTCAGATTTGTATGGGAACTGTGTACGTATCCCACGCAACCGTGCCGATGGTTGAAAACTCTCAAAGGCCACGTGCGTGCGCGTGAGCGCGCAATAACCTGTTTTTTTGGGGTAATTGCCTTCAATTTTTTACTCTTGTAAAATACGTTTTCGGGGGCTCTGTAGGACCATTCTTTAAGCTTTTTGAGCGGTTTTTCGTGGTTTTTCCTTCATTCCTAACCCATTCGCTATTGTTTCTGGAATAAAACCATTTTTTGAAAACTGGCCGGGTTCTGGTGAACAAACAATACAAAACTAGCCGGGGCTCCACGGGTTAAACTCAACATCCCTTCTGGTTTCAGCATAGACGTTCACCGTCGACCAGTCGTATTGTACGCGAAGCTCTCAGATATTTCCATGTATTAGGTTAAGGAGGTATTATGCTTTATTGAGGATTAGAGAGACGGACTTTTCCGTATGTGTCCTCTCTCGGGAAGGTTGTAGACCGGTATATGTCTCCCTTGCAAGGTGTTGAGTGATTCTTCTTGGTTATCTAAAGCTAGACTAGGGGTAAGGTTACTGTGTCGTTGTCTCCGATGTGTGCAGTGTTAGCTAAGCTCTGCACAACATCGACAGGTACTGTGGGAGCCTAAGTTGTCTTCGGGTTGGTTTACTTTGCGAGCACAGCGCTGTGGTGTGAGAGGGCGATAGCCTATCCCTCATAACATAGTGCTGCCTCTTTGTGTTGACTTCTGAGGGATCGCCATGATAGAGCTAGGTACTAGAGACCTAGATTTATCAAGAGAGCATCCCCGTCATATAACGTAATCTTCATTATACCACCCTTGGACAACGTTAGGCTACGAGCCGCATGCTCGCCCATTGTTGCCCTGCCTTGATACCCCAGCTAGACTTTATTAACTGAGCAGACACTGGTTAGAGATAAGCCCCATTATTATATGTATGCAGCATTATTATTCACTGCACTTTTGAGCCGAGGTTGTTGTTGAGTTGTACAACCCGAGTAGGCTGTTGCGTTGTGTCACAAAGCATTTCTTTAGTTGTCGAGCATTACTACCTTTGCGCAGTCTTTATTATTCGCCTGCCTATTATTACTATATGTCCTAGCATTTATTGTGACCCGTATTCTGCATTATAATTGTTCAAGATTCTTTACGAACATCTTCCCAGCATCAGACTTATTTCAGAAGTTTCCAGTTGATGTTCCAGGACTAGCATTGCACTTTCTTTAATACAGGAGTACCAGTTATTTGAGTATCTACCGTAACGTTAATTAATCACGTTAACTATCTTTTCTTTGTGTAACATAATCGAGTAATCTTTTACTGTTTGAGAATAGGCTGTTTCATTGAGCGTCAGCCTAGTGTGTGTGCACCAGTTACCGAGTCATAGGATACCTCGTTGTCCAGGCACGACTCAGGGCGGTAATGGTGTTTTGTTTTCCAGTGTTTAAGGCAGGGGTTGGATCTAGTGTTACCGTTGTTGCTTTTTGCCATTATCTAGTCCAATGTTGAAGAACCCTGTGTCTTTGAGAACCTGGATCTACAATCTCAATAAACCCTCTGAATAACATAGGTCTTTTTTAAACTGCATAAAATCGTCTAATTCCAGTTTATTACCTACCTCTAGAACTCAAAGGGGTAAATACAATCTCAGATAACCCTCTAAGCAACATAGGTCCTTCTTCTATATATATATCTATCTATTACCTGACGCCGTGATCCCAGAAGGGGTGGCCACGAACGAACCGCCCCCATGCACCTCTGTCCCCAGTCAGTCGACGCCCCTCCCCCCAACCAGCACCGCCTTCATTCATGTACTTCCTCACTCCATCCTTCCAACTCTCATTCAGTCTACCTCTCCCTCTCTGTCCCTCCACCTCGCTCTCGTACATCCTCTTAGTCATTCTCTCGCTTTCCATACGTTCCCTATGGCCGAACCATCTCAAGTTGTTCCTTTTCACACTTTCCAGCACACCTACCTCCACACCACACCTCCTTCTTACTTCCTCATTAGTCTGTCTATCCCTCCATGTAACTCCGCACGCACTCCTTAAGTAATTCATTTCCATTGCTCTCACTCTTGGTCTGAGTCTCTCATCCAACGTCCATGCTTCGCTTTCCGTAAGTCAGTGTCGGGATTACCACACTGTCATGCAAGGACTTCTTCACTTCCATACTGACCACCCTATTTCTTGTTACTGCTTTTAGCGTTCCTACAACCCTCTTTCCCCTGTTGTACCCTCTCCCTCACTTCTTCATCCATAGTCCCATCTTTACTCAACACACTGCCCAGATACTTAACCCTCCCGCATTCTTACGACGCGATCGAATCATAACGCCACCCCTCCAAGAGTGGTCGTATGACGCAATCGCGTCATAATGCCACCTGTAAGTTAGAAATATTCGCCAAAAATAAGTTTATGACTCGATTTTGACTCAATTTGGACTGGTAAGTTAGGCATTAGTAAGTTACAAATGGAAGTATCTAGCAACCCTATAGCGTCCCACTCGGAGGAGCCCGGGTCTTTGTTATGTCAGTAGTTTCCCGGCCCCCAGACTGTGAGGCAGGGTCCCGGCCCTTTAAATTCTGGGCTCCCTCCCTCTGGCCCACCATGCCTAGCTATAGGCAGGCAATTATGGATTATTTCATCTACCCAGTGAAAGTGTTTAGTGAATAATTTGAATTATATATGCATATAAGATGTTACTTGTGACTCTTGGTGACTGAGGGGAGTGAATCTTGGTTAACCCCTTGAGTATTGATGCAGTTTTGTCTAGGTATCATTGATGACTTTACACTATTTTTTGCTTGAAAGACAAATATATTTATCAATAAATACTGCCTACGAAATAAATACATTATAATCACGAAGATGTCACAGGAATGCTTACAGGAAGTATGATAAGACTGTACTCTATGGAATTTTAGTTATATTACAGTACAGTGAACCCTCAAATTACGCGCAATTTATCTACGTGAAATAAAACTACGCTTGAACCACAATTGAGGCAACAAATTGAAAAGTACGCTCAATTATTCGAATGTACGCGCCGAGCGTACGAGCGGGAGTCAATTCGTATATGATGGAGAGTTTCGGGCGGCCATATTGACGTGACGCCAAGCCCTCCAACGTCGTCACTGTTGACTGTGGAGAGAGACACATCTCCCGTACCAAACGATTATGTATCTATAAAGCACAACAGGATATTATGAATCTATTAACAGACTGTTCTTCGTTTTACATTGCATGTATCATTTATTGAGCTAACAAAATCGGAAATGGAAAATCTGTTTCTGTTCGGTAGTTGGAGGCGAGATTGTTTACACTTCTTTCGAAAGTCGCTTCAAAGCCCACTGCTCTCGCCTGGCTAAATGATGTGAAGCCAATTCTTTAATATGTATATGAGCTATTGAGCTATCTCACTTGACACTATGTAGGCTATATGAAACTATAGGCTATACAGGGTGTATTACTTTTCGACTCAAAACTTTACCAGTAAGCCTAGGAGGCTAGGCCTATTATTTCGGTCGATCCGTTTCGGGCGCAGTGCTATCGATCGTAGGCGCAGATCCGGCATTGCTCAACCACTACCAATGTGAGTTAATTTACGTTTGTGTCTTATTTGTATACATTAAATGTATTTTGTGTGGTAGATTAGGTTATGAAAACATATTTGTACAGTAATATGTTATATATTTGTGGATTTTAGGTGATGAAAGGTAGAAATAGTACAACTTCCGGTCGGACCCAGACCAATACCTATTTTCCCCATTTATATTTGACTCCCATGTACGCGCAAACGAACGTACGCGCCGACAGCACAGTACGCATCCCACGCGTAGTTTGAGGGTTCACTGTATATTATATATATATATATATATATATATTATATATATATACAGTATATAACAGCCCCAAGGTCCCGAGCAAGCCCAAGGCCCATAATCGAGTATTTCTATTATTATTATGTTTTGTATTTTATTTACATATTTATTTATTTGATTTATTATTGTTTTTTATTTATTTTATAAATATATATATATATACCGTATATATATACGGTATGGTATACGGTATATATGGTATGGGAGGGAGAAGAAGAGAAGTAGTGGAGGAGGAGGTGGGGATCAGGAGGTCAGAAGTGTGGGAAGCCATGAAAAGAGTGAAGTTGGGGAAAGCACCAGGAACAGATGGAGTGTGTGGGGAAATGTTGAGGTATGGTGGTGAGATAGTGATAGAATGGGTATGGAAAATGTGCAAACTAGCATGGGAGAAGGGGAGTGCACCCGATGACTGGAAGACTGGCATAATAGTCCCCCTATATAAGGGCAAAGGGGAAAGAGGAGTGTGTGGTAACCACCGAGGAATATGTCTTCTAAGCGTAGTAGGGAAGGTATACAGTAGGGTAGTGATTGAGAGAGTGAGAGTGAGAACGGAGAAATGGATAGGCGACGAGCAGGGAGGTTTTAGGAAGGGAAGAGGATGTGTAGATCAGATTTTTACCCTGAATTGTGTTGTGGAGAAGTATCTGGAGAAGAAACAAAAGGTGTATGTTGCCTTTATGGACTTGGAGAAGGCCTATGACAGAGTGGATAGAGAAGGTTTGTGGAAAGTACTTAGAATATACGGAGTAGAGGGCAAGTTGCTGAAAGCAGTGAAGAGCATGTATGAGGGTGCAAAGGCGGCAGTACGTGTGGAGAGTGAGCAGAGCGAGTTCTTTGACCTGAATGTTGGTTTGAAACAGGGGTGTGATGTCCCCGTGGTTGTTTACTGTATATATGGATGGAGCCATGAAAGAAATACTATCAAGAGCAGTGGATGTTGGTGTATCGCTGAAAAGGGAGGGAATTGAGTGGAGGAAACTGCTGTTTGCGGATGATACAGTTCTGATGAGTGATAATGAATGGGAGTTGCAGGGTCTGGTAAATGAGTTTGGAACAGTGTGCGAAAAACGGAATTTGAAGGTAAATATGGGGAAGAGCAAGGTTATGGTCTTCGAAAGGGGTGAAGTCACAGAGTGTGAGGTGAAGCTGAACGGTCAGGCTATGAAGATCGTCAACTCTTTTAAGTATCTGGGCAGTGTGTTGAGTAAAGATGGGACTATGGATGAAGAGGTGCGGGAGAGGGTACAACAGGGGAAGAGGGTTGTAGGAACGCTAAAAGCAGTAACAAGAAATAGGGTGGTCAGTATGGAAGTGAAGAAGTCCTTGCATGACAGTGTGGTAATCCCGACACTGACTTACGGAAGCGAAGCATGGACGTTGGTTGAGAAACTCAGACCAAGAGTGAGAGCAGTGAAAATGAATTACTTAAGGAGTGTGTGCGGAGTTACATGGAGGGATAGACAGACTAATGAGGAAGTAAGGAGGTGTGGTGTGGAGGTAGATGTGCTGGAAAGTGTGAAAAGGAACAACTTGAGATGGTTCGGCCATATGGAACGTATGGAAAGCGAGAGAATGACTAAAAGGGTGTACGAGAGCGAGGTGGAGGGACAGAGGGGGAGAGGTAGACCGAATATGAGGTGGAAGGATTGAGTGAGGAACTACATGAACGAAGGCGGTGCTGGTTGGGGGGAGGGGCGTCGACTGACTGGGGACAGAGGTGCATGGGGGCGGTTCGTTCGTGGCCACCCCTTCGGGGATCACGGCGTCAGGCAATAGATAGATAGATAGATATTTTTTATTATTCCTGTTCCCCAGGGTGTCTAGCGGATCAGCCCCAAGGTCCCAAGCAAGCCCAAGGCCCATAATCGAGTATTTATATTATTATATAGGGGAGGTGTGGTGGAGTGGTCTTGTCACTGGCCTGGTAATCCAAAGGTCCCGGGTTCAAATCCCAATGTATCAATGGGAAGATATTATTGGGATGGAATTTGTGCTGTACCTAGTATCAGTGCATTACCACAAGCCCACCGAAATGTCAATAAAATACCCTCATTGTTTCCTGATTAAATAGCACTGTATATATTCCAATATTCAAAATATGCTATAGGGGTGCAATGCCTGATGAGTTATCTGCTCAACAGGTGGCGTTGTGTGTGTGTAAGTGTGAGAGTCCGAGTGTAGGGGGTGAGACAGTGAAGGACGGGAACGAGGTGGCTTCAGAGAGGGGGTCGTTTCGGGCCATGAGTGAGCACCGTGCCTCATGTGAAGGCAAGATGGCAGGTGCTCGTTGTACTCTACGTGCTTCACATGTCTCACTCCCTAGACTGGAACAAGACCTCACAGGCTTCACTGTTCATTGTAAAGCGGTGAATGTTAAGGCTCTCAGCCTATGCCCGAGAGGAAGTAAGTTGGAATATAGAAAACAAAATAAAAATGAATAAAAAATAATAATATTTTTTATTTTATTTATTTTATATATATATATATATATATATATATATATATATATATATATATATATATATATATATATATATATATATCTATATGCTCAGGCCCAATCTCCATTTTGGGGGTAGCCGACTCAAGACAGAAAGATCAGGGAAAACACAAAAACAACATAAAACAAAAAATAAACACTGATAAAAAACACAAACTCACGCACATCCAGGTCACCCAGGAGAAGACCCAGAGACAAGGGTTACCAAGGTCGCTCCAGCACTCCCCCGGCCCCTGACCACCCGGAGAGGTTCCGATCTCGGCAGGCAGACATGCAGCGGAGCCAAAGCCACAAGCCCTCCCACCACACTTCCAGGCACACCCTTCATATTAATCGTCTCGCCGGGCCAGGCGCCTGATGGACTATTATCTAGTCGAACTTGCGCCCGACCCCTTACTCCAAATGACCACGTGTTCACTCAACTATTCACAAGCATTCTCCATTCACTCCTGTCCACCACCACTTCCCCTGCCTGATCTATAGTCATTCCTCTATCATCCAAAGCCTTTCTTACACAGTCTCTCCATCTCAATGGGGGTCTTCCTGCCCTTCTATCTCCCCTTGTACCTGACTCACATATTATCTTTGTAAGCCTTTCATCTCCCATTCGTTCAACATGACCATACCAGCTCAGCACCCTTCTGTCCACTCTGGCTGACAAATGTTCCTGCTGCCCCACTCTCCTACGTATCTCTTCATTCCTCAATCTGTCTCTACGAGTAACTCCACACATACCGCTCAAGCAGCTCATCTCCATCACATCCAGCCCTCTTTTCTCTTTTTTCTTCAGAGCCCATGTCTCAGCCCCATACATCACTGTTGGCACAACAATTCCTTGATACAGTGCACTTTTTACTTTTTACTTTCATATATATATATATTTTTTTTTTTTTTTTTTTATTCCTGTTCCCCAGGGTGTCTAGCGGATCAGCCCCAAGGTCCCGAGCAAGCCCAAGGCCCATAATCGAGTATTTATATTATTATTATATTTTTATTTTATTTTTATATTTATTTATTTGATTTATTACTGTTTTTATTTATTTTATTTTATTTATTTCACTTTATTTATATTTTTATTTTATTTATTTTATATATATTGTATACCGCATAAATATATATACTGTATATATTTATGACACCTTGTATGTATATTATATATATATATATATATATATATATATATATATATATATAGATATATATATATATATATATATATATATATATATAGATACCCACACACATATACACCCATTTTTGTTACCATTCATTATATTTTGTTTGACACCTTGTATATACAGGTATATATATATATATATATATATATATATATATATATATATATATATATATATATTATATATATATTTATATATTTATATATTACTTTATTTGTGTGTACAATAGAATTATTTCTGAATTTATTACTTGAAGATAACCTAGCTTTCTTGTTTCGTTTTTTCACTGTCAACCCAGGAGCCATTTCCCTTCTCGTTGGAAAGGGTTGTGGCCCTATCAATTAAGTAAAATTGGCAACCTTCATGACTGACATGTGTTCTATGAACATTATACAATTATTGGCAAGGAAAATTATATAAAAGTGTTGTACATTGTGGCAAAGATATACAACTGTATAAACATTCTCATATATTTACATAAAAATAACAATGCATGGAAACAATTGCGCATAGCTCGCGAACCAATTACGCTATATTATTTTGGTTTTCACCATTAAAAAGAGCACAATTTCCCGATTCCGGTGATATATACAGTTATATACGTATCCGAGAAAATAACGCAACGACGAGGTGGGGAACAGCTCGGAACCCGGCTAGCGTCGGCGGAACAGAGACGGGTGAAGCGTAAATATTCGCATTTTTGCTCTTCATTTCAAATATTCATAGCGCAAAAAGTATTTGTCGTAGGAACTTCAATTTTCTTTTATACTCATCAGCATTATTTGCCGTATTCATACAGCCTAAATTTAAAACCATAAACTTCGTAACAACGAAATAAATAGGAAATGTTATAAACCATATCAATCAAAATCATATTATTTATTTTTTCGGTCACTGTTTGAGAACTATTGAAGATAAACAATTTCTGTTTTCAGATTTGGAAAGAAGAGAAAAATTACTAGTATTTGAGCAAAACAATATATGGTCATCACTCACAATTTAGAGATAGGGCGGTGTGAAGACAATTGCATGGGACATAATTGTATTCCGAACTCATTTACACTTTCATATTTCGATTTATTTACATTTTTTTTTTGTTATCATGTACTATAAATATTCCTCATTCCATTGCCATATGATACATCCAATAAACAGCATTCTGGTGGATGAAAATACAGAAAAACAAACAGCATTCTGGTGGATGAAATTACAGAAAAACACAAGGCTTCGAAAACTCGTCCAGCCTGGAATTTCATGACAAATTAGAGAATGTCTTTCCATAAGTTATATAATTAAGTTGCCGGAGGTGGGAGGGTTAAAAGAGTTGACGATCTCCATAGCCTGACCGTTCAGCTTCACCTCACACTCTGTGACTTCACCCCTTTCGAAGGTCCTTCTTAAACTGCATAAATCGCCTAATATCAGCTTATGATCTACTTATAGGACTCAAAGGGGTAAATACGATCTCAATAATTACATAGGGCATATTTATTTGCTCATTTACATGAACATATATATATATATATATATATATATATATATAAGCTTACATGTTACGTAAGACTAATATGTGGGTTGCTCGCTCGTGTCTTATCTCTCGCTCTCGCTCTCGCTCTCTCTTTCTCTCTTATATATGCACACACACTCGATGCACTAACGCGTACATGATGTATATATACACACAAACACACCACACACACAAACAAACAAAAACATACCATACACAAACATGCATATACTACACATACACACACATACATACCCACATACACACACTTACATAGTCCATACTACACCTACACATATACACATAGGCTACACATGCATATACACATACATACACATGCATATACCACACATGTATACATACACACATTTACATACATTACACATAAACATACACACATGTAAACACTCAATTTTACACACACACACACACACACACACATAAACAAAAGCATACCGTACACACATATGCATATACCACACATACATACACACACATACATACACACTCCCTCTCTCTCTCTCCACACACACACACACACACATTCCCTATGACGCATAATCCCAGTCATAAAATTAATGACGTCATAATTAGTTGCTAGATCTCGCCTGCTCAGAATTTCGCGAGACAATATCCTATTTCTCTCACTAAACACGAACGTTGTCCAGCTTGGGAAGGATCTACGGGTATTATAAGGTCACAAGCTCTCTCCGTCAACCCTCTGTCTCCCATACGTCCTTCCTAAACTGCATAAGATCGCATAACATTTCGCGAGACAATATATTACTTCTCTCTCACTTAACACGATTTTCTTCAGCTTGGGAAGGATCTCTAGGTAGTATAAGGTCACGAACTATCCCAATTAACCCCTCTGACTCCCACACGTCCTTCCTAAACTGCATAAAACCGCATACAATTTTGCGAGACGATACTACATCTTTCTCACTTTTACACGATTATCTTCAGATTAGGAAGGATCTCTAGGCAGTATAAGGTCACTAGCTATCTCATTTAAGCCTCTGACTCCCACACGTCCTTCCTAAACTGCATAAAATCGCATTACATTTTGCGAGACAATACTAACTTCTCTCTCACTTAACACAAATTGTGTTGAGCTTGGGAAGGATCTCAAGGTAGCATAAGGACACAAGCTCTCTCCATCAACCCCCCTGACTCCCACACGTCCTTCCTAAGCTGCATAAAATCGTCTAATGGTACCCAGAACGCGATGACGAATTTAGGGGAGCCAGTATGACATCACAGAATTTTGTCAGATATTCCCGCGAGAACCAAGACTAATAGAAGCTTTTTCCCAGCTTAGGAAGGATCTGTGGGGCATCAGAGGGGTCGGTCCTGTCCCCATGAACCCTCTGACCCCCCACAGATCCTTCCTAAACTGCCTAAAATCGTCTAATGACAGCCAGAATTGAGTGAAAGAAAACGAGAGGTGGAGCAGCGGTGACGTCATCTGTTGTTTACTGTTGGCCGACCTTGAGTGAGTGAGAGAGAGAGAAAGAGAGAGATAGGGAAGGGGCGAGAGAGAGAGAATCACATAGATACACTGGCCACACAGACCTTACGATCCCAGCGAGGGGGTCAGGATATATTTGTTCGTCGATAGAAACCTATTAGTAAGGGAAGTGAAAGAAAAGGATAAACCATAAAAGAGAGAGAGAGAGAGCGAGAGCGAGTTATATTTAGAGTTAGTTTTGCTAGAGAGGGGAGGGGGTGGGGTTAGAGTGGGAGAGAAAGCGAGCTTTGTTAGAGAGACAGAGAGAGAGAGATTTATATTTAGAGTGAGTTTTGTTAGAGAGTACAAAGGAGTACAAAGGAGTACAAAGGAAATCAAGCAACAACAGGTCTAGTGACCCTTCTAGGTTGCTTGTCCTCCAAAACACTGAGGATCAAGTGTCCAAACAGTGGTTTAGAGTGGGTAAGGGAACATTGGAAAGGGAACTACTGCCCTGCCACTAATGTGGCAGGACTAGGAAGTTAGTAGGGGACATATGGGTTAGTAACTGAGGGGAGGATAAAGTTATTCATTTACAAACGCAGTCAGTCGCGGGTTTGATGCGAGATATTTGTCTAGGCGGAATTTAAATGAATCAACGGTGCTGCAGTCTATAACGTCTCGGGGAAGCCCATTCCACAAGTTGACAACTCGATTGAAGAAGAAATTCTTAGATTCGTGGGAGTTAAAAGATTTACCAATAATTTTGCAACCGTTTCCCCGCGTGTAATTAGATTGGTCGATAGTGAACTACTTACTACAGTTCATATTGTCGATGCCTTTGATGATTTTGAACACTTGAATTAAGTCGCCTCTTAATCTGCGCTGGGTTAAAGGAAATAGATTTAATTCTCTAAGACGCTCTTCGTATGGTTTGTTCTTTAGGCTAGGTATCATTTTGGTAACTCTACGTTGAACTCGTTCTAGCTTGTTTATATCTTTTTGGTAATAAGGGCACCAGGATTGAACGCAGTATTCCAGAAGAGGGCGGACTAAGGAATTGTAAAGGGTTAGGATAACTTCTTTGGATTTATGCTCAAATGACCTGCCTATAAAGCCAATTATTTTGTTTGCCTTCTTAACAACTTCTGAACAGTGTTGACTCGGTTTTAGGTTACTCGATATTGTTACTCCCAGATCAGTTTCTCTGTTTACATTCTTAAGCTGAGTGCCATTCATCGAATAGTTTGCTTTCTCATTTAGGTATCCGAGATGTAGTACTTTACATTTATCCGCATTGAAACTCATTTGCCAAATTTGGGCCCAACATGACAATTTATCTAGATTGTGTTGCATATCGTCAACTTGTTCTTTTGAGAGTACGCTATTTGCAATTTTTGTATCGTCAGCAAATTTTGAGATTGTGCAGGTGAGACCCTCATCTATGTCGTTGATGTAAATTAGAAAGAGAATTGGTCCTAGTACCGATCCCTGGGGTACCCCGCTACTTACATTGGTCCATTTAGATGCCTTACCGTTTATGACTACCCTTTGCTTTCTGTTGCTGAGCCAATTTTCTATCCATTTCAACACACCGTCTTGTATTCCATGCGCTTTTAGTTTTAGAGGGGAGGGGGGGGGGGGGGGGTAGAGTGGGAGAGAAAGAGAGCTTTGTTAGAGAGAGAGAGAGATATACATAGATTTACATATGTATTTTACATAGATACATTGACCACACAGACCTTACGATCCCAGCGAGGTGGTCAGGACTTAATTCTAGTAGAGATAGCTAACCCGAGAGTAAGGGAAAGTGGAGGAAAGAAGAGAGAGAGAGAGAGAGAGAGAGAGAGAGAGAGAGAGAGAGAGAGAAGGGGGGGGGGGGCATAGATAGGTAGATAGATAGTTAAAGAATTGTGTACTTTCATTATCTACCGGCTCAACATATACTATTATTATCATTATTATTATTAGTATTAGTATTATTATTGCACACTCAGACATATACAGTATTTCACAGTTACACACGCTAGCTTCTCCTCCCCCTATTACACACACACACACACACACACACACACATATTGCACTCGGGAAATCCATGTGAGTTTAGTTGAGCCATGTGTGTGTTTTGCCCTGTCCTGATATGTGTACGATATCTCCACGTACACGTGTACTTAACCATACACACCCATTGTCACCAGATACACACATATCAGTCTGGCACGTGGGGACATACATAATACATACATACATACATACGTACTGTACATACATTTATAAATACGTACATATACACATACATACATACAAACTCACATATATATATATACACATAATACATAAACACACAAACTCACATATACAAACATACAAATACACACACGCACATAATACAGAACTACACACACACACACACACACACACACATACATTGTTGCTTATGTTAATTTGTATCTACATGTTTCTGACCATTACACATGCAATCTCTCTTTCTCTCTCTATCTATCTATCTAATCTATCTATCCATCTCAATATACCAATCTCTCTCTCTCTATCTATCTATCTATATCTATCTATCCATCTACCTATACCCATCTCAATATACCAATCTCTCTCTCTATCTATATCTATCTATCCCTCTACCTATATCCATCTCAATATACCAATCTCTCTCTCTCTCTATCTATATCTACCTATCCATCTACCTATATCCATCTCAATAAAACAGACAGACTGAAACCTCAAAAATCGCCTGGACGAGGTATATGCTAGAGTATTAAAACAATGCAGAGATGAGTTAAGTTACCCATTAACATTTCTATTTAACAAGTCATTAGAAACAGGTTTAGTTCCAGAAGCTTGGAAGCTTGCCAATGTGGTTCCGATTGACACCTAAATGGCACGAGGTCTTAATATTGATAAAGAAATGGGGCGAAATGTCTCCAAATCGCCAACTAACGGAACGAAAGTCTTAACAAATCAAAACTGATGTGCTTAACGTGAGGGAGAAGAGTGTCCAGAAAAAGCGACTACCTCTCCCCTAACAGCTGATTTATCGATACTTAAAGGCAATATATGAATCTACTGTCTCTGTGCGTCGTATTAATGGGACGTTATAGCATTTATATATATATATATATATATATATATATATTATTATTACCGGTACATATGTTTGTTTTCGTGTGCTGCCTAGACCTCTATCAAGGTCGACATATAAATAAACCTCAAGACTCCCCTTCAAGATAAATTTGTAAATTTTTCGGTAGAAAATTGTCCCGGCCCAACGCCGGTTCCTCCTAAATTACAGGCTCGCTATCGCTCGCCAGCATTAAATTGACAGCTAGATAGGGCGAAAGGTCTTAGAATGGCCTAACTAATGGGAAGAACGTCTTAAACTCCTATAAGTAAAGGGGTCCAGACAAAAATATAGTTGCCCTTAATGCCAAGTTTTGCTAATCAACAACATATTTCACTACACAATCTACGTAATAGTTGAGTAGTAAACAATATAGTAACATGACAATTTACCATCAACTGGAAACAAATAAAGTGTAGCCTCTATACTGACCTCCGTGATATTATGGTCAACGTTTTATATAAACATTTAGCATATCATTAACCCCTTCAGTACCGGTCACATTCTGTTCATTATATTCTGGCAACTATATATTGGTCGATTTGATATAGATTGGTAAAGACGTCTGCTCAATAAAAGGTTACATATCTCAATTAATCCTTTTACCTATCATACATCTTTCATAAGCTTCATAACATTATCTAAATGCACCTGAAATATAATACAAAAGACGTTGCCGATACAGAAGGGGTTAACTTGTTGAAGATCCAAGATGCAATATGTTTCTATATTTCTGGCTACTATCGGCCAATTGCATTCAGGTTAGGCATGGGATATGGCAGTCAGAGGGTTAATATATACAGTCATTCAGGTTAGGAAGGGGATATGGCAGTCAGAGGGTTAATATATACAGTCATTCAGGTTAGGAAAGGGATATGGCAGTCAGAGGGTTAATATATACAGTCATTCAGGTTAGGAAGGGGATATGGCTGTCAGAGGGTTAATATATACAGTCATTCAGGTTAGGAAGGGGATATGGCAGTCAGAGGGTTAATATATACAGTCATTCAGGTTAGGAAGGGGATATGGCTGTCAGAGGGTTAATATATACAGTCATTAGGTTAGGAAGGGGAGATGGCAGTCAGAGGTTTAATATATACAGTCATTCAGGTTAGGAAGGGGATATGGCAGTCAGAGGGTTAATATATACAGTCATTCAGGTTAGGAAGGGGATATGGCTGTCAGAGGGTTAATATATACAGTAATTCAGGTTAGGAAGGGGATATGGCTGTCAGAGGGTTAATATATACAGTCATTCAGGTTAGGAAGGGGATATGGCAGTCAGAGGGTTAATATATACAGTCATTCAGGTTAGGAAGGGGATATGGCAGTCAGAGGGTTAATATATACAGTCATTCAGGTTAGGAAGGGGATATGGCAGTCAGAGGGTTAATATATACAGTCATTCAGGTTAGGAAGGGGATATGGCAGTCAGAGGGTTAATATATACAGTCATTCAGGTTAGGAAGGGGATATGGCAGTCAGAGGGTTAATATATACAGTCATTCAGGTTAGGAAGGGGATATGGCTGTCAGAGGGTTAATATATACAGTCATTCAGGTTAGGAAGGGGATATGGCTGTCAGAGGGTTAATATATACAGTAATTCAGGTTAGGAAGGGGATATGGCTGTCAGAGGGTTAATATATACAGTCATTCAGGTTAGGAAGGGGATATGGCTGTCAGAGGGTTAATATATACAGTCATTCAGGTTAGGAAGGGGATATGGCAGTCAGAGGGTTAATATATACAGTCATTCAGGTTAGGAACGGGATATGGCAGTCAGAGGGTTAATATATACAGTCATTCAGGTTAGGAAGGGGATATGGCAGTCAGAGGGTTAATATATACAGTCATTCAGTTTAGGAAGGGGATATGGCAGTCAGAGGGTTAATATATACAGTCATTCAGGTTAGGAAGGGGATATGGCTGTCAGAGGGTTAATATATACAGTCATTCAGTTTAGGAAGGGGATATGGCAGTCAGAGGGTTAATATATACAGTCATTCAGGTTAGGAAGGGGATATGGCTGTCAGAGGGTTAATATATACAGTCATTCAGGTTAGGAAGGGGATATGGCAGTCAGAGGGTTAATATATACAGTCATTCAGGTTAGGAAGGGGATATGGCTGTCAGAGGGTTAATATATACAGTCATTCAGGTTAGGAAGGGATATGGCAGTCAGAGGGTTAATATATACAGTCATTCAGGTTAGGAAGGGGATATGGCTGTCAGAGGGTTAATATATACAGTCATTCAGGTTAGGAAGGGGATATGGCAGTCAGAGGGTTAATATATATACAGTCATTCAGGTTAGGAAGGGGATATGGCTGTCAGAGGGTTAATATATACAGTCATTCAGGTTAGGAAGGGGATATGGCTGTCAGAGGGTTAATATATACAGTCATTCAGGTTAGGAAGGGGATATGGCTGTCAGAGGGTTAATATATACAGTCATTCAGGTTAGGAAGGGGATATGGCTGTCAGAGGGTTAATATATACAGTCATTCAGGTTAGGAAGGGGATATGGCAGTCAGAGGGTTAATATATACAGTCATTCAGGTTAGGAACGGGATATGGCAGTCAGAGGGTTAATATATACAGTCATTCAGGTTAGGAAGGGGATATGGCAGTCAGAGGGTTAATATATACAGTCATTCAGTTTAGGAAGGGGATATGGCAGTCAGAGGGTTAATATATACAGTCATTCAGGTTAGGAAGGGGATATGGCTGTCAGAGGGTTAATATATACAGTCATTCAGGTTAGGAAGGGGATATGGCAGTCAGAGGGTTAATATATACAGTCATTCAGGTTAGGAAGGGGATATGGCTGTCAGAGGGTTAATATATACAGTCATTCAGGTTAGGAAGGGGATATGGCAGTCAGAGGGTTAATATATACAGTCATTCAGGTTAGGAAGGGGATATGGCTGTCAGAGGGTTAATATATACAGTCATTCAGGTTAGGAAGGGGATATGGCAGTCAGAGGGTTAATATATATACAGTCATTCAGGTTAGGAAGGGGATATGGCTGTCAGAGGGTTAATATATACAGTCATTCAGGTTAGGAAGGGGATATGGCTGTCAGAGGGTTAATATATACAGTCATTCAGGTTAGGAAGGAGATATGGCTGTCAGAGGGTTAATATATACAGTCATTCAGGTTAGGAAGGGGATATGGCAGTCAGAGGGTTAATATATACAGTCATTCAGGTTAGGAAGGGGATATGGCAGTCAGAGGGTTAATATATACAGTCATTCAGGTTAGGAAGGGGATATGGCAGTCAGAGGGTTAATATATACAGTCATTCAGGTTAGGAAGGGGATATGGCACTCAGAGGGTTAATATATACAGTCATTCAGGTTAGGAAGGGGATATGGCTGTCAGAGGGTTAATATATACAGTCATTCAGGTTAGGAAGGGGATATGGCAGTCAGAGGGTTAATATATACAGTCATTCAGGTTAGGAAGGGGATATGGCAGTCAGAGGGTTAATATACAGTCATTCAGGTTAGGAAGGGGATATGGCTGTCAGAGGGTTAATATATACAGTCATTCAGGTTAGGAAGGGGATATGGCAGTCAGAGGGTTAACATATACAGTCATTCAGGTTAGGAAGGGGATATGGCTGTCAGAGGGATAATATATACAGTCATTCAGGTTAGGAAGGGGATATGGCTGTCAGAGGGTTAATATATACAGTCATTCAGGTTAGGAAGGGGATATGGCTGTCAGAGGGTTAATATATACAGTCATTCAGGTTAGGAAGGGGATATGGCAGTCAGAGGGTTAATATATACAGTCATTCAGGTTAGGAAGGGGATATGGCAGTCAGAGGGTTAATATATACAGTCATTCAGGTTAGGAAGGGGATATGGCTGTCAGAGGGTTAATATATACAGTCTTTACCCTTTTAACTTACACAGATCTTTCCTAACTTGTACACAATCGTCTAAATGACAGCCAGAATATAATGATAAAAGGCATCATAATCCTGAAGGTGTTAACCCGAACTGTACCGGCGACGTCCTTTTCATTATATTCTGGCGACTACTAATCAATTTTTCTCAGTTTAGGAAGGATCTCTAGCAATTATAAGGCTTCGAGCTATCTCAATCAACCCTTTTAACTACCACAGATCTTTCCTAAGCTGCATAAAATCGTGTAAATATAGCTAGACAGAAATATAGCAGACGTCACTGGTACATAAAGTGTTAATTGGCCCTACCCTCTCCACCAAACTGCAGGAGTTGACAAACATGTAATCAAGGCCAAACAGCTTAACCCCTTCTGTACCAGTGATGTACTTTCCATTTTATTGTGGCAACTATTAGACAATTTTGTACAGCCTAGGACGCCTACTCATTGAAAGGCTACAGACTATAATCAATTAATCCCTTTAGCCACCATATATCCTTCCTAAGCTTCATAAAATTGTCTAAATGCAGCTGAAACAAAATAAAAATAACGTCGCCGGTAGAGAAGGGGTTAAGGGGTGAGGGATTTTTTTTTCTGGCTCCTCCATTCTCCCTCATGTTTAGCACCATTAGTTTTGAGATTTTAAGACATTTGCCCATTTAGTTTGGCGATTTTAAGATCTTTCGCCATATTTTGTTGTCAATATTAAGACCTTTTGTACAATGTAGGTGCAATGTTTTCCTGGCGAGCGAGAACAAGCCTGTATTATACTGTAGTAGTAACCGGTCTTAGGCCAGGTCATTATTCTATCGAAAAATGTACAAATTTATCTTGATGGGTGGTCTTTGGGGTGTTTTTGTTTTTAGCTAGATGGAGATCTAGGGAAGAAACTATATAACACAAAAAACAAAACTAATAATATAAACAGCAACAAACGCATTAGCAAATAAATACGGCCATCATCCCTTAAGATATTAGCATTTTTAAACATTAATATTTGCTTTGTGTCTTTAGAATAACTAAGATACAAGCCCTTGTTATAAATGTGGAGGAGTTAGAGCTGCATAAACTGTACTGTATGATGTGGGTCTTTACTTGATAAGGAAGAGGTATCGGAGTGAGTAGTCCAATCAGGTTTCACACATTTATTATAGTTAATAGGAGTAGAATTATAGGACGTAGTAGTCCCAACATGGCATGAAATAGAATGGGGTATTTTATATACACTGGGTCTACCTTGAAGAGGTTACCCGAATTAACAGAGTACAATTGGCAAGCAATCAGGTATCAACTTTATTCTCTCTACCTGTACATGAACAAGGAAATAGGACAAGTAATATATACACAACGTACACAGAATTAGACAAGAATGATATATATTAAATAATCAAGTATGATGATCGTGAGTGTGGTTGGAATGTAAGGGGGGGGGGGGTACTCTAGCTTGACTCTATTATGATATAAGATAAGGCAGAGTTAGTTATCTATGAGTAGGCAGCGGTCAGGTGACTGAGGGGTCGGTCCAACATGTAACAATCTACTAATAGGATAACGATATTTATTACTGATAAGTACTGAGGCTTTGATTTTAAGTAACAACTGATGGAATGGAAGTTACGATAATAGGGGGCCAGATGGACAGACCACAGATAACTTCTGCAGTGAGGATGACAGAGATAATTAAATACTCTTTGCGTCCAACAACGAATGGGTTTTGCAGTGATGCGGACAGAGGGACCAGGAGATATTTAATACTCCTTAATGTTCCTACCACACTGAGACTTTGAGCTTTGGAGCACCTAGAGTGGTCTTGGACACTCAGCTCAATAGGGAAGGTGAGATACTTTCCCTAACCTGGTCTGAGTACCTATTCACTCCTTAGGTCTTCCTAGGCCTTGATTGGCTGCACGGAAAAAGGGCACCTTTGGCCTTTCCTAACACTGACATAGGCCCTTGTCGTCCGGTGATGGGGGGAGGGGGGATAGCAAAGGTAGGACCCGCACTATTTGCTTCCGTATCCCCTACCAGGTCCACTCTACGGGTGAGTGTGGGGGGGGTGGGGGCGGGGGGGGGGGGGCGCTGTGTCGTCATGGTTGGCTGGGTTGACCTTGCCGTCGGCCAACACTGGGTGAGCTTGTAGTGGTGATGTCACATCTAGCAGTGTAGGACCGTGGAACCGCTCTCTCGTATGCAAAGTAGTTCCCTGCAGTTTGTATGATCTGTGATTGTGAGGTGTTGGTACACCTGTCCTCGGGGGGACTTCCTTAAATGAACCCGTTCCGTTTGAGAGAAAACGGTTGAAGGACGGGCTTCGGTATTGTAAAGCCTCAAAGGTTTGCGATGCCTCTGGTTGTTTTGGTGTCGTACAGGGTTAGGTCATTGGTGCGCCTGCTGTAGGTGACCCCGGCTGTAGGGTTGTGCCTGGTCCAGTTGGCTTTGGTGTGGTGGTCGGTTTTGGGCGCTCTGGTATGTTCTGGGGGTTGCAGGTGGCTGGTTGTTGTGGGCGTTTTTTTTTTTTTTTTTTTTTTTTTTTTTTTTTCTATGTGATTGAGGGAGGCAAAAGGCAGAACTGCCTATAACGAGTGCTTCCCCCATAGTTGAAAGAGTGACAGGGCCAAAATCAAGGAATGTTCGAGCCAAAATGACTGGACACACGGAGTTTGAAGCAATTTAAGTCATAGAAAGAGGGAAAGACTGATTCTGGGAGAGAGTTCTAGAGCTCAGCTGTTGAATAGAAGAAAGTTTGAGAGTAACGTTTCACTCTTAGGTTGGAGAGTTGCGCAGAGTAGGAGTGGGATTGAGTTGCAAGACGGGTACCACGTGCCCTACGTAAAGGAGGTGGTATACACTGGGAAAGCTCTGAGAAACGCTGATTATTATAGTAGCGATAGAATAGCGAGAGAGATGCAACATTGCGGCGGACAGAGAGAGATTGCAGAGAGTTAGTGAGTGGACGGGAGTTAATGATACGAAAGGCCTTCTTTTCAACTTTGTCTAGGAGAGCGGTGTGAGAGGAACCTCCCCACACATGTGAACAATACTCAATACAAGGACGTACTATGCCCCTGTACAGAGCAAGAAGCTGTGCAGGGGAAAAGAACCCCCTAAGGCGGTTGAGCACACCCAGCTTCTGGGAGGCTGCCTTAGCAAGACTGGTAATATGGCTTGCCTTTCCTTCAGTATAACAATAACCAGTGTTAAATATTTGGACATTACTTAGCATACTGCCTTTTTAATACAAGTCATTCATGCTTATATTTAAAAGCCCTTTCTCTTCAATGATACATACAAAACAAAAATACAAACATTTGGATTATACATGTTTGACAACCATAAGTAGCCTTAGTTGTTTTTGTTTTACTTGTTTGCATACAAATATTTTCTGTATACACGGAACATCATAATTCCCTATTCAGTCATGAAGAGAACTGTGATTGGCTGAATTGAATGTTTTGTTGTACTTGTTTTTCGTCTGCGGACCCTTTGACGCACGGCTGCCTCCACGACTTTGAACCTAAAAATAAAAATCTGTTCTTGTGTGTGCACCGTCAAAATGAAAAAGTAAGCCTGCCAGATTTCCTCTACCGACTGCAGTAACTCCTGCACTGAGATGTATCGTCTCCAAAATCTGTGATGCACTAATCCTAATCACCTGCCTCCACAACAATTAACACTAAGACCAAAGTTTTTTGCAGAGCCTAAATGAACAAAATGAACCTGGCATATTTCTATTGCCAACTGGATGTAATGCAATCGGGATTGTAACTTAGTAATAAGCAATTAGTTTACATATTTATTAACCATTAACTTGCGGTGCCCGGCTATAGTCGAGTGAAATAAATATGGACTATGTGGCGGCGCCCGGCTATTGTCGAGTGCAATTTTGAGCACATAAAGTGCTCTGAGAAAGAGCGGAGCGGTGGGAGGAGCATAGATTACCTCCTGACCGCTCGCCACGGCCGTCGTGGACCTACTGAGATTTATTGCACCCTCCTCCACCCTCTCTCACTCGCTACACACGTAATGTAAGAAAATGACCGTATTTTAGCGATTTTGCCCTTCGGTTGCACGATCGTTACAAGACAACCAGTCATCGTAGAAGGATGGTTCGGGTGTCATTGGAAAGCTCAATTTACGCCCTTTCAGGGATACATACTTGTATTACGCTCTGGGTCTTGTTTATGCATAAAAAAGAGCACGGAAACAACCCCATTTATGGTAAAAAAATAACGCTGGGCGGTACATAGAAATTACCGCCTAGGCCGCTCGTAAGGTGTTAATTCTGTCATAGATTACCCAATAAACTAAATCGTTTATCATGCAAGATGTTTGTTGTCAGTAAGCTTCAGGGTGTTTCCTTTTGTATGTGAGAAACCCAGCGACCTCCCAAAAGTTTTAATGTCAATGATAACCCTGTTCCAAATAAAGATTCCATATATTGTGAACCTTAACCTCTGTAACCCAAAAAGGGTTAGTACAAATGGACTCTAAATTTCCACACTAGTTCCCAGGTTGCCTCTTCCCAATTGATAGAAATATCAGCTCAATTACTCTAGCTGTTTGTGAGTTATAAAGGTTAATGTTAACACTCCTGGCCCGGGCAGCATGTTAAAATGACACCGCGGCAGATGGGCAGGAACCCGGGTGTCCTGTTAAAATCTGTAAGCTTGAAAACCTATTCAGCTTGGTCTGAACACCGTGCGTCCGATGCATGTAAACAAAGCCGATCGTTGTGTCACCACACCTCCGAAAACAATAAGGAGACGTCGGATCAATGTTATTGTTGTGACGTCAGACGAAATTAGTGTCTGAAAAGCTCCGATATTGTCAACATCGCGGCAAAATTCGCTCTACTGAAATCGACATCACAACTGAACCAGTTGACTTACAGAGCTCTACTCAACGCCAGTCTACAGATTGGAAACCGCACTACGTTAATAGATGTGTGGGAAATTTCTAGCAGTTAAAATAACAAAGTTACGGTGGCTTAGGCCTAGACGTTTTTCGGCCAGATCGCCCAGATACCCCACACTGTCATTAGGAGGGTTAGCCCGGGTCAGAAGGGTTAAAGAGTTTTGGCATCCTTAGACATTCTTCAAAAAAAGTTTATAAATTATCGTCAGAAAAATAACTTGGCCGAAGGCTGATGCATCCTAAATTACAGGCTAGCTATATCTTGATAGGAAAATATTGTCACCTAAAGGTCTTAATATTGACAACAAAATGGGGCGAAATGTCTTAGACTTGCCAAACTAAAGCATGGTTCACACATACAAGAGTCGGTGCCCGAGTTCAACACGAGTGAGGACATTTTCATATTCGGCAATGACTCGTGTATACTCTTCTTGACTCTGCGTGGCTCGTGTTACACTCGTGTGAGTACTGGTGGTATCGGGGTGTGTCCTGGGTACTTGTGATGTAACTTAGAAATTTCAAACCTGCATGAAATTTCTTGTCCCGGTCACGAGTCCGAAGGACACATGTATAGACATGTGTTGACTCTTGTTGACTCTTCGTGACTCGTGTTGACTCTTCGTGACTCGTGTTTACTCTTGTTGAACTCTGCATAACTTTGTGACTCGTGTTGACTCTTGTTACACTCTTGGGTGAATCGGGCACCTGCACAATGGGGGCCACTCTTAGGAGCACTCTTCATGACTCTTGTTACACTCTTGTTGACTCTTGTTACACTCTTGTTGACTCTTGTTACACTCTTGTTGACTCTTGCTACACTCTTGTTGACTCTTGTTACACTCTTGTTGACTCTTGTTACACTATTGTTGACTCGTGTTGGCTCGTACCGACTCTTTGTTTTCGTACCCTGAAATTTGACCGTTATTTTTCAAATTTCATCAACTCGTGTTGGGTTCGTGCTACACTCTTTGTGACTCTTGTTAATTCTCTGTGACTCATACTGACTCTTGGTTGAACACGTACCGACTCTTGTTGACTCCTAGTGAATCGGGAACAGTGACTTACTTGGGCTGGTTCTTGCCAGAGTCACGAAGAGTGTCACCCATCGTTCACTCAAGCTGGACTCGGGCACCGACTCTTGTATGTGTGAACCATGCTTAATGGGCCAAACGTCTTAAAATCTGAATAATTGGGGCTAAACATGAGGGAGGCCAGGGAAAACAATCATCCCCCATTAATTAAGTTAAGGTGCAGGAAACATGATGAGCGTGAAGGTGTGAAGACAATCGACAAATTAAAGGGACGGTAGGTCATATAATTCACAAATTAATATAGTGATTTATCATAAAATAAATATATGATAACAAAAGAAAATGTCTTCCAATCACCAACCACACGGGAGGGAACAGGAATACCCAAGCAGACCACACCCTCAATTTAGACACAGCTAAGATAATAGATTCTGGCGCCACTACCATCACAACCAAGGCAACCACATTATCTATTTGGCCTTGGGACCAGCTGCTTTTTTGTTCTATTTTCTGTTTTTCCAATGTCCATGAAGGAGCCAAAAAGCACAGCTGCCTGTAATGAGTGTCCCCCTCAAGGGTGAAGGTGTGATCGAGAGCCAACTAATACTAATACTAACTAATGATGAACATAGATCCCTGTTTAATTGCAAAATCATCGTCTAATTTTAGCCAGAAGAAAAAGATGCTTCATCGTGCTCAAGGGGTTAAGAACTGTTGACCCATTTCTTTGTCAATATTTAGAACTTTCGTACCACTTAGGTGTCGATTTTTCCTAGCGAGGGATAGCGAGCCTATAATTTAGTAGACCGTGACATTTTGTTACCGAAAAATGTACACATTTATCTTGAAGGGGGGTCTTGGGGGAATTTTGTTTAAGCTTGATATAGGTCTAGGGAGCAAACTAGAAGTAAATTGCAGTATATTTCACAGTATATTTATTTTCACCACAATAGCTTCGTAATCGCTGAGTCAATAAGGAGAAGACATGGCAGTTTACCGTCAGGTGGACAACAACAGACTATAGGGTTAGGGTTGGTCCTATCCAGAGTGAGGTTTGGCATCCTCTACCCAATCATAGCTGATTCTGCCTGTCTCTTTTACTGTCTAACTTTTCCTTCTCGGGGAAGGTGGCTGGGAATAATCCTCCCCTTGTAAAATTGACCTACTCGACGAGACAGTGAAAATTGCGAGGGAACTCGAAAGTGGTCCCGGACCTTAAGAAATGGAACATTAAATATTGTTTCTCTTCTGGATCTGTCTCAGGTCGGCCACCACCAAATATGGGGTATGTGCCTGAGTATATATATAAATAAATACATAGTAACAACTATATTATTGCCCAATTTCCGCCATAAAGGTACGCGGCCTGGAGTCAATAGTCTTTCTTTACGCTCAAATATAGTCATAGCCATTAACATATTTCGGCAAGACTGTTAACAGTATATTAACCCCTTGATGATATAACACATATTACCAGTTTATTGTGGCTATCATTAACATATTTCGACAAGACTGTTAACAGTATATTAACCCCTTGATGATATAACACATATTACCAGTTTATTGTGGCTATCATTAACATATTTCGACAAGACTGTTAACAGTATATTAACCCCTTGATGATATAATACATATTACCAGTTTATTGTGGCTATCATTAACATATTTCGGCAAGACTGTTAACAGTATATTAACCCCTTGATGATATAATACATATTACCAGTTTATTGTGGCTATCATTAACATATTTCGACAAGACTGTTAACAGTATATTAACCCCTTGAGGATATAACACATATTACCAGTTTATTGTGGCTATCATTAACATATTTCGGCAAGACTGTTAACAGTATATTAACCACTTGAGGATATAACACATATTATCAGTTTATTGTGGCTATCATTAACATATTTCGGCAAGACTGTTAACAGTATATTAACCACTTGAGGATATAACACATATTATCAGTTTATTGTGGCTATCATTAACATATTTCGGCAAGACTGTTAACAGTATATTAACCACTTGAGGATATAATACATATTATCAGTTTATTGTGGCTATCATTAACATATTTCGGCAAGACTGTTAACAGTATATTAACCCCTTGAGGATATAATACATATTACCAGTTTATTGTGGCTATCATTAACATATTTCGGCAAGACTGTTAACAGTATATTAACCACTTGAGGATATAATACATATTATCAGTTTATTGTGGCTATCATTAGATGATTGCATACAGATTAGGAAGGATCTGTGGAACTTTACAGTGTACAGTCCCTCTCAATCAAACCTGACTTCCTTATGTCCTGCCAAATATGAACATAATCGTCTAATAATAGCCAGAAAACAGAAAAGAAGTGCGTCATCGATCTTCATAGTGTTAAGTTTGATATTGAACCTAAGTTTATAGTTTTAGAGGATCGCCAATAATATATAGAGCATCACCCGGTTATTTGATCATTACAGCACCAACATAGACTTTAAGGAGAGGTTTATAGTTTGTTCCCTAGCCCTCTATCAACCAAAATATACAAATACCAAAAAAGATTTTAATTGCAACATAAACAAACAATGCAGCAGGGAGATACGTTACATGGTGGTGCAAGCCGGGAGGGATTTTACTTTGATATAATTATAAATATACACACATCTACTCACATTTCTATGTGTTATTATTTATCAAAGCAATAATATATTAAAAGTATATAGTTTCAGTCATTGCTAGATTATGGTTAACTATCTATCTATTGCCTGACGCCGTGATCCCCGAAGGGGTGGCCACGAACGAACCGCCCCCATGCACCTCTGTCCCCAGTCAGTCGACGCCCCTCCCCCCAACCAGCACCGCCTTCGTTCATGTAGTTCCTCACTCCATCCTTCCACCTCATATTCGGTCTACCTCTCCCCCTCTGTCCCTCCACCTCGCTCTCGTACACCCTCTTAGTCATTCTCTCGCTTTCCATACGTTCCATATGGCCGAACCATCTCAAGTTGTTCCTTTTCACACTTTCCAGCACATCTACCTCCACACCACACCTCCTTCTTACTTCCTCATTAGTCTGTCTATCCCTCCATGTAACTCCGCACGCACTCCTTAAGTAATTCATTTCCACTGCTCTCACTCTTGGTCTGAGTCTCTCAACCAACGTCCATGCTTCGCTTCCGTAAGTCAGTGTCGGGATTACCACACTGTCAGTAATACAGCAATATGGTTAACTAACTTGGTTTATTAAATACGATAGAATAAGACAAAAGTAGTTAACTAATGTTCCACAGATGGAAGTTAACACTACACCACACTCTCCTCTCTCTCTCTCTACATATTTGTGTTACTACCACTACTACTACTACTACTAGATCTACTACATCTAACCGTTTTGGTAAGATGATCCTCAGGGTATTAGAGTGTTGAGCCTTGTGACGCCTCCCAGCGCTAGCAGAATGGTTGCGTGGGGCATTGCAGCTCGCTAGCGCTCGCCAGGATGGGGGGATGGGCTACGGTTGTCCTAGAATGATCTGCTTTCTTTTATTAGTGTCATGTTGCCACAGACAGTCTAGAAATGGTCTTTGTTTTGGTCTGTGACCGCGCCTTATATTTTATATTCGCTATAATATAAATGTTGCTTGTGTGGGAGGCGAGCGAGAGCGGGTGAGGGAGTACACCTGGCAGCGGGGGGGTGAGTCATGACACGGCTCGCTTGGGCGCTGACGGCGTTGGCGGCCGGGTGGTCAACTAGTCCCTTCCCGTGGCGGCCTCATGTTTTTTACCAAGCTCAGAGCTTGCCTGACACGCGTATCGTCTACATCCTTTGCAATTCTGTCCCCCATACTCGCCACTTTGCATACTATTTCTCTCTCTCGACTTCTCCTTTCTCATTCTCTAATCTTTATTAAACTCAACATCCCTTCTGGTTTCAGCATAGACGTTCACCGTCGGCCAGTCGTATTGTACGCGAAACTCTCAGATATTTCCATGTATTAGGCTTTAATGAGGTTTGGAGAGACGGACTTTTCCGTGTGTGTCCTCTCTCAGGAAGGTTGTAGACCGGTATATGCCTCCCTGGCAAGGTGTTGAGTGATTCTGCTGGGTTATTTAAAGCTAGACTAGGGGTAAGGTTACTGTGTCGTTGTCTCCGATGTGTGCAGTGTTAGCTAAGCCCTGCACGACATCGACAGGTACTGTGGGAGCCTAAGTTGTCTTCGGGTGGGTTTACCTTGCGAGCGCAGCGCTGTGGTGTGAGAGGGCCATAGCCTATCACTCACAACATAGTGCTGCCTCTTTGTGTTGACTTCTGAGGGATCGCCAGGATAGAACTAGGTACTAGAGACCTAGATTTATCAAGAGAGCATCCCCGTCATATAACGTAATCTTCATTATACCACCTTCGGACAACGTTAGGCTTACGAGCCGCATGCTCGCCCATTGTTGCCCTGCCTTGATACCCTAGCTAGACTTTATTAACTGAGCAGACACTGGTTAGAGATAAGCTCCATTATTATAATTATGTATGCCACATTATTATTCACTGCACTTTTGAGCCGAGGTTGTTGTTGAGTTGCACAACCCTAGTAGGCTGTTGCGTTGTGTCACGAAGCATTTCTTTAGTTGTCGAGCATTACTACCTTTGCGCAGTCTTTATTATTCGCCTGCCTATTATTACTATATGTCCTAGTATTTATTGTGACCCGTATTCTGCATTATATTTGTTCAAGATTCTTTACGAACATCTTCCCAGCATCAGACTTATTTCAGAAGTTTCCAGTTGATGTTGCAGGACTAACATTGCACTTTCTTTAATACAGGAGTGCCAGTTATTTGAGTATCTACCGTAACGTTAATTAATCACGTTAACTATCTTTTCTTTGTGTAACCTAATCGAGTAATCTTTTACTGTTTGAGAATAGGCTGTTTCATCGAGCGTCAGCCTAGTGTGTGTGCACCAGTTACCGAGTCATAGGATACCTCGTTGTCCAGGCACGACTCAGGGCGGTAATGGTGTTTTGTTTTCCAGTGTTTAAGGCAGGGGTTGGATCTAGTGTTTACCGTTGTTGCATTTTGCCATTATCTAGTCCAATGTTGAAGAGCCCTGTATCTTTGAGAACCTGGATCATAACAAATGGCGACCCTGCCAGGATGTTTTTTGCGACCATAGAGGGCGGGGTTGCGTGATGTGGGCGGGGTGCAAGCATGGAGTAGAGGTCTTGCGTGATACAGGTGCTTCCCAGACTCTGATGAAAAACTTGACTGGCTACCCTATAAACGCGGCTCGGGTGCAGGGTATTAATGCAACTCGGTCATACCCGCTGTTGCGGTTGGAGTTGGAGGTGGATGGTGTGGCACGTGAATTGGATGTCGGGATTGTGGAGAAACTGCCAGTGGAGGGCGTCGACCTTCTTCTCGGCAACGACTTTGCAATGACCGCTTCTGAGTTTCTACCCTTAGTCGTTGCCGAGAGGCCGGCCGACGTGAGTAGGGAAGAGCAAGAGTGGGTCGAGCGGTGCCAGACACAACCCATGGCATGTGTTGTCACCCGAGCTCGGGCAGCTAAAGTGTCACAGCCTAGTCCTCCGTCTTCAGACCAGCGGAGGAACGATCAACAGGAGGAGGCTAAAGCTGGAGTTGGTTTTAAGAGTTTTGACTCGGCGGCTCTCCTGGGTGATTCAGTATTAGCACCATTACTTAATTCTGGAGTAGCCCCTGGGCCTGTCATCGAGAGTGACGAGGCTGGGCATGACGAGTCTCCACGACAGCAACGTTATGTACATCGAGAGAGACAGAGGGAGCAGCCCAGTATCGGGGAAGGTCATGCATTGCTCCGGGAGCAGTTAGATCGCTTGGCACCCTCAGATATACGGTTGCAACTAGAGGACCCTGAGCTCCAAATGTGTGCTAATGGAGCTGTAGAGCTCGACGAAGACGGTGATGCGCAGCCAGGAGATTTTTTTTATTTAGAAGGCATCCTCTATAGGCGTTTTCAAGACCCTTTACGTAGTTGGCAAGAGGGGTCCGGAGTAGTGGACCAGTTGGTGGTGCCACGGGAGTGCAGGGATAGCCTACTGAGGTTGGCGCATGACATAACACTGGCAGGACATCTAGGGGTGAGAAAAACGGTGGCGGCTTTAGAAAAATTGTTTTGGTGGCCGGGGTTGAAGGGGCAGGTGGTAACCTGGATAGCAAGGTGTCATACGTGACAGAGGGTTGGAAAACCTAACCAAACAATTCCGAGAGCCCCGTTGCACCCCATTCCTGTCAGTGGACCGCCCTTCAGTAAGGTCATCATTGATATGGTCGGACCCCTACCCTCTACTAGTGCCGGTAATAAATTTCTAGTAACTATCATGGATGTGGCCCCTCGTTATCCTGATGCATATCCAATGAGAAATGGCACGGCGTAAACTGTTGTCCGGAACCTGCTCTGGTATTGCTCGCGGTATGGTTACCCGCAGGAGGTGCAATCGGACCAAGGTTCTAGTGTTACATCTAATCTGTTCAAACAAACTATGATTAAGCATGGCATCAGCACTGTCGTATCAGCACTCTTCTGCGTATCACCCGGAGAGTCAAGGGGTGTTGGAGAGGTGACACGCCGCGCTGAAAAGCATGCTTCGATGTTATTGCGCAGAGAACGGAAAGGATTGGGACCTTGGTCTGCCGTATGTTTTGTTCGCGGCAAGAGAAGTACCTGGAGAGAGTCTCGGTTTCAGTCCGAATGAGCTTGTTTTCGGGCATCGGGTGAGGGGCCCTCTCCACATGGTGAAGGAGATGTGGGAGGGCACTGGGCATGTTGTTCTGCGAGATAAGTTGCAACCTCTTGTTCCTGAGCGACAAGAGGAGTTGTTTGCTAGGCTGTGGCAGTCCGTCCGCATGTTTGTTGCTTCTCCAGGCCTGATGTGCGGGGTAGAATCCGACACGGAGGCTGGAGACGGTGCAGGGCTCGAGTTGGTTCCCTGCCGTGTGAATCCTGCTCGACAGCCTGTTGTAAGGGTGGAGCTGGACAGCGTGTGGAGAGGGGGTCTGAGGGATGAGGGATATCGTGAGTGGTCGTTGCCAGTGGCTTTGCAGCCTGAGTTTGGTGGCAGAGTCCGTGTGTATGTTGATTGCAAGAGTGTGGAAGCATTATCCCTGACAGACGCCTATCCATTACCCAGAGTTGACGACACCATAGACCGCTTCGGGGCTGCCTCGCTCATCACAAAGGTAGAACTAGTGAAGGGTTATTGGCAGGCCCCGTTTCCGGAAAGAGCGAAGAGAAGTGCCAGTTTTGCGATGAGCTGGGCAGTTTGTCAGTGCCAGGTGTTGTTGTGCTGCCGGAACACAAGTTGGATGTGTGGCGTGCTAAGGGCACTGATAATGTTTTGGCTTTGTTTGCAGGAGAACCCTCGCTGCTCAGTCAGTGTCTGTCGTGGGTGGAGGATTCGGGGTAGGCTACCACAGTATGTTGGTATAGCCTCCTGTCTTGGCTCGCGGTGTATTTTTGCGCTGGTGCTTGTTGGCTCGCGTGTGTAGCATCAGCGTAGGGTCGCAGGGCAGGAGTTGTTGGCTTTGATTAGACGAAAATTAGGCTACATCTATAGTAGCCGCCAAAAACAACATTAAAATAAAGTATGAAAAATTAAATAAAAACTCTTTCTTTTTAATAATTAATTTTAAGATAATATTGTAGCTGAGTACTGAGTGCAGATGATTTTCTCTCAGTAGGCTGTGCTTCTTAAAGCTCGCTCTGGGAGCACAATGTTATGAATTAATGTATTATGTTTGGGAAGGGTGATAAGATTTTTTTATATATAAAATGTTGTTGTATTTTTTTTTTGGAGACTGAGCTTGCATTCCATGAGTGGCAGAGTGGTTAGGAGTGGCAGATTCTAGCAACATTCTGCCTGTTCAGATATCGGCTCATGGTTGAGTGTCCCATATCTTGGGGGCGGTGTGACGCCTCCCGGCGCTAGCAGAATGGTTGCGTGGGGCATTGCAGCTCGCTAGCGCTCGCCAGGATGGGGGGATGGGCTACAGTTGTCCTAGAATGATCTGCTTTCTTTTATTAGTGTCGTGTTGCCACAGACAGTCTAGAAATGGTCTTTGTTTTGGTCTGTGACCGCGCCTTATATTTTATATTCGCTATAATATAAATGTTGCTTGTGTGGGAGGCGAGCGAGAGCGGGTGAGGGAGTACACCTGGCAGCGGGGGGTGAGTCATGACGCGGCTCGCTTGGGCGCTGACGGCGTTGGCGGCCGCGTGGTCAACTAGTCCCTTCCCGTCGCGGCCTCATGTTTTTTACCAAGTTCAGAGCTTGCCTGACACGCGTATCGTCTACATCCTTTGCAATTCTGTCCCCCATACTCGCCACTTTGCGTACTATTTCTCTCTCTCGACTTCTCCTTTCTCATTCTCTAATCTTTATTAAACTCAACATCCCTTCTGGTTTCAGCATAGACGTTCACCGTCGGCCAGTCGTATTGTACGCGAAACTCTCAGATATTTCCATGTATTAGGCTTTAATGAGGTTTGGAGAGACGGACTTTTCCGTGTGTGTCCTCTCTCGGGAAGGTTGTAGACCGGTATATGCCTCCCTGGCAAGGTGTTGAGTGATTCTGCTGGGTTATTTAAAGCTAGATTAGGGGTAAGGTTACTGTGTCGTTGTCTCCGATGTGTGCAGTGTTAGCTAAGCCCTGCACGACATCGACAGGTACTGTGGGAGCCTAAGTTGTCTTCGGGTGGGTTTACCTTGCGAGCACAGCGCTGTGGTGTGAGAGGGCCATAGCCTATCCCTCACAGCATAGTGCTGCCTCTTTGTGTTGACTTCTGAGGGATCGCCAGGATAGAACTAGGTACTAGAGACCTAGATTTATCAAGAGAGCATGCCCGTCATATAACGTAATCTTCATTATACCACCTTCGGACAACGTTAGGCTACGAGCCGCATGCTCGCCCATTGTTGCCCTGCCTTGATACCCCAGCTAGACTTTATTAACTAAGCAGACACTGGTTAGAGATAAGCTCCATTATTATATGTATGCCACATTATTATTCACTGCACTTTTGAGCCGAGGTTGTTGTTGAGTTGCACAACCCTAGTAGGCTGTTGCGTTGTGTCACGAAGCATTTCTTTAGTTGTCGAGCATTACTACCTTTGCGCAGTCTTTATTATTCGCCTGCCTATTATTACTATATGTCCTAGTATTTATTGTGACCCGTATTCTGCATTATAATTGTTCAAGATTCTTTACGAACATCTTCCCAGCATCAGACTTATTTCAGAAGTTTCCAGTTGATGTTGCAGGACTAGCATTGCACTTTCTTTAATACAGGAGTGCCAGTTATTTGAGTATCTACCGTAAAGTTAATTAATCACGTTAACTATCTTTTCTTTGTGTAACCTAATCGAGCAATCTTTTACTGTTTGAGAATAGGCTGTTTCATCGAGCGTCAGCCTAGTGTGTGTGCACCAGTTACCGAGTCATAGGATACCTCGTTGTCCAGGCAAGACTCAGGGCGGTAATTGTGATTTGTTTTCCAGTGTTTAAGGCAGGGGTTGGATCTAGTGTTACCGTTGTTGCATTTTGCCATTATCTAGTCCAATGTTGAAGAGCCCTGTGTCTTTGAGAACCTGGATCGTAACAGCCTATAATTGGGCTTTGTAATTGGGGTTGTGTGGGACAGGGATCTGCCTTGCTTAGGCCAATCGGCTTTCTGCAGACTCCCATTTTCTTATGTTCTTATGTACTACTACTACTACATTATTATCATTGTTATTATTATTATTATTATTATTATTGTTATTATAATCATAAATGTTATTATTGTTATTATTATATTGTATTACATAATAGTTCATGTTTAAATACTCTAAGCCAGGATCGAACCTCCTACATTCAGAACGAGTGTCCAAGCTTTTAATCCACTACATCACGGGGTGATAAAATAATCTCAACCTTTGTCCTATATTTTTTAAGAAGGGAAATCCCGGCTGAGAGTATTTAAACATTTATTAGCTCTCGCATATTTGTGAGATATACTAGATAATATTATATGTGTATATTCTTTAATCAAAACCATACTGTACAGTCGGTCACCTTTTCGGCTGGGCCACCTAATGGTAATTTCGTTGGGAGTCTTTTGCTCTGATCGCTTTGTAAGATCGCTCACTCTCCCCACCCTGAATCTGTTGCATATTATGTCCCATATATGCCGTCTTTAGAGTTACTAGGATGGAGAGGTCGGGGCTACAGGGAGTAAATGGGGGGAGGGGGGGTGTTATCGTGTAGGAATGGTTACGTGAATTATTTCACCGGGTTTATGGATACCGTTTTATCTCATGATATTAATTACGATGTAAACAGGTTTTTCTTATTTTGTAAAATCTACCTTTAATAAATATTAGTTTAGGTTATATTATTGTTTGCAAACCAATGTGTAGAGATTGCTAGATTCACTGTCTATTTAGTAAGACAGCTCTTTCTCACTCTTTCACTCACATTATCTATCGATCTATCCATCTATTTATGTATCTATGTATCTATCTATCTATGTAATATGGTTTCCCATTTTACAATAATTATTACTCTGGGAAGCTTTTTAATCAAGAATGCTAATATGGTCTTTCAAAGACACACACACACACACACACACACTTGTGTTTCGATAAATACTAATGTTTCACTGTATGCTCGCGCATATAAGTATAATTATGTTATGTCTATAGCCATGTCTCTCTCTCTCTCTCTGTAGGAATATTGGCTTGGCAGGAGTTAGAGTGACCGCACTTTCTACCAATTATTATCTTTTGCAACTAACTCGGCGCCTTACAGGTTGCCAGGGTAGCTCAGGAAAAAGATTTATCCACTGATATTTTGACAACAGGTCATGTAATGACATACCTATTGGCGTCTGGAAGAGAAAAGCATGCGTAGGAACTATTTAACCTGTTCAGTACCAGCGACGGCAGAGAGCCATCAGTAGATAAATCACTCCCCATTCCCAGCGACGGCTGCCAGCCGTCAGTAATATACGATCCTTATAACTGCCAGTATCAGGCAGTATCTGGTACCACGATGTTTCAGTACTGCTCTAAGACAACTTGCTCTTGGCAACACTTCTCAGCTGATATCCAAGCCCCCACATGCTGGAAGAGGCAGTATTCCTCCATCTTTTGAGGTGGTAGGATGTTATATCTTGCGTCTGAAGCCATTTTAGCCACATTGCTTGGGACTGGGGTACATTTATGCTAGTACCCTATGGTACAGTAGGGGTTAAAATATACTGAATATTTGCAACCACGCTAGGCCTGAAGAGACCATAATTATATCACAACTAGGTATAAAGGAGATGGCCGCAACCTCATCCGCGTGGCAGCTGCATATGTGTGTGTGGCTTAAATACCGATATAACGTTAATGTTTAATATTACATGATTAAAATTATGCAAGGGTAATTATATATTATGTGCAGTAAAACGTATAAGTTTAATAAGAGACTCACCTTATATAATTACTAATATCTATATGCGTATTCATAAACCGAGTGCACTGTGAGTGATGGCAGATAATATCTGGAGGACCATTAGTTTGTAAAATCCCTTTAGGTATTGTTAACCCCTTCTGTACCGGCGACGTCTATTTAATATATTGTGGCTACTAATAATTGATTTTATTCAGTTTAGGAAGGATCTCTGGCAATTAACAGGCTTTCAAGTATCTCACTTAACCCTTTTTTCTACCACAGATCCTTCTTAAACTCCACAAAATCATCTAAATATAGATAGAATAAAACTGAAAAGACATAACCGGTACAAAAGGGGTTAAGGTGTTCACTATGTGGGCTGCTGGATTACTATACTTTGTTTCAGCGACGCTGAGGTGAGAACGGCTCACCTAGATGTCAATAATCCTAGCTGATTGGTTCATGTGACCATGTTCAATGCCTCGTCTTTTAGTAATTATTAATTCCTAAAGGTTTAAATAATCACGGTCGCACAAGTTAATCAGCTGGAACAGTCTGTCGTTGCTGGGTGCACCATTGGAGTAAGTGCTGTAGTAGAATAAAAGGACCCCTTCCGAGGGATGAGTCAGAAATCAAGAAATTTGAGTGTGTAGTGTGCAAGGGCGAGCTTGTGTTAAATGATGATCCTGTGGCTGTGATTTTTGGCGAGTCATTGGAGCTGGTGGCCAAGTTATGTTACCTAGGAGATACCATCTCTGCCGGTGGTGGGGTCGAGGCTGCCACTGTCGCCAGAAGTAGATGTGGCTAGGAGAAGTTCAGAGAATTGCTGCCAATTCTGACCATGAAAAGAATGCCTCTCCCCCTGAAGGGAAAGGTGTACGCCTCATGTGTTAGAAGTGCAATGACGTATGCCTCAGAAGCATGGGCTGTTAAAGTAGAGGATGTCAACAGAATGGAACGTAATGAGATGATAATGGTGAGATGGATGTGTGGAGCCTAAGTGCAGGATAGAATAACTAATGATGAGGAGACGTTTAGGTATAAAGAGTAATAGCGAAGAGATGCGTACAAGTAGACGGGGATGGTATGGGCATGTGGAGAGAATGGATGAACAAAATTGGGTGAAAAGATGCAGATCTGTGATTGTGGAGGGAGCTGAACCAAGGGGTGGACCGAGGAAGACCTGGGATCGGACTATACGTGAATCTCGAATCGAAAACTTGACAAGTGAAGCAGCCCTTAACAGGGTTGCCTGGAATGCCGCTATTAGGACAAGAGACTGAAACTGCACATATGTGTGGAGCACTCAGTCTTAACATTGTATGTGTTATGTATGTAGACAGCACCACTGATCATGCTAATGCTACCACAGCAAGTGTAACAGGGAGTCATACAGTCAATAGCAATCCTTCATTCCCGTTAAATAGGTAGGGGGGATTAGAAAGGGAACAATGATGACAGGGAGAGAATTAATATAATAAACACCTGCCAAAAGCAGGAAAAAACACTCAGCATCCATTCACCAGACCTCAATATAATTGGCTTCACCTCAGATGATATACACTTCCACAACAAAGTCTCTTCACAACATCCAGGTTTGTCAATTAAAATGTTACAAATACCTTTATATGTTCTTCCTAACAAACATTCTCCATTTATTCCTGTAATAACAATCAAATATAAAATGCGTGCTTATAGTTCATGCATCGACCATGAACATCCCTACTGTGGTTCACCCTTATTGTTTTGGTTACAATCGTACATTTTATTGAGGCTAGTGCTAGATAATTTTATTCGGCACTGGAGTCACGGCGGTCGAGTGGCAAGCACGCTCACGTGTGAATCTGCTTGACCTGTGTTTGATCCCAGCCAAAGCGGACATATTTAGTGGGTGTGAAACTCAGGTGTCTGAAGCAACTGCCAGTAGCCCCTTCTCTGTATCCTCCTACTTTCTCTATCCTAGTTTCAAAGCCAAAGGTGGATGGTTTGCATACATGGACAACAATGTCACTTGCTCTCGTGTTCCCGATTTCGACTCCTCTTTTCTCAACTTTATGGCTCTAGCTTCCCTGTCATTGTTATACTAAATATTTCTGTGCTGTTCTGTGCGGGAAGAGCAAGGTTATGGTTTTCGAAAGGGGTGAAGCCACAGAGTGTGAGGTAAAGTTGAACGGTCATGCTATGGAGATTGTCAGCTCATTAAGTATCTGGGCAATGTGCTGAGTAGAGATGGGAGTATGGATGAAGAAGTGCGGGAGAGGATGCAACCGGGGAAGAGGGTTGTAGGAATGCTGAAAGCAGTAAAAAAAATAGGGTGGTCAGTATGGAAGTGAAGAAGTCCTTGCATGTCAGTGTGGTAATCCCAATATTGACTTACGGAAGCGAAGCATGGACGTTGGTGGAGAGACTCAGATCAAGAGTGAGAGGGGTGGAAATGAGTTACTTGACAAGTGCGTGCAGAGTTACATGGAGGGATAGACAGATGAATAAGGAAGTAAGAAGGAGGTGTGGTGTGCTGGAAAGTGTGAAAAGGAACACCTTGAGAGGGTTCGGCCATATGGAACTTATGGGAAGCGAGAGAATGACTAAGAGGGTGTACGAGAGCGAGGTAGAAGGACAGAGAGGGAGAGGTAAACTGAAAGAGGTGGAAGGATGGAGTGAAGAAGTATATGAATGAAAGCGGTGTGGTTGGGAGGAGGGGCGTCGACTGACTGGGGACAGAGGTGCATGGGGTGTTTCGTTCGTGGCCACCCCTTCGGGAATCACGGCATCAGGCAATAGATAGATAGACTATCTTTCCCCTAACTATACCGACTTTCCTAAATTCTTTGATTATCTAAGCTCTAAAGTGGAACACATTCTATCCATTTCTCCTTTCTCTGAAATCTTCACCTTAGTAGGTTTCAACGTTCACCACCGCCAATGGCTCTCTTCTAATTCTACTGACCAACCTTGTGAACAAGCCTACGTTTTTTCTATCCTAAATTATCTAGAGCAGTTGGTTCAGCAACCTACTTGGTTCGCCTCGGAAATTGACCCAACATTCTGAACTCATTTCTAACTTCTAATCCTTTCTTCTTATACTGTAAATCCTTTCTCTCCTTTGGGCTCCTCCGAACATAAACTTATTTCTGAAGTATCTCTTCAGTACGGCCACCTGCTACTCCTAGCCGGCGGCGCTTGTGGCACTTTGACGCTGCAGACTGGGAGGCTCTCCAGCCGTATTTCTTTGATTTCCCATGGAATGAATTTTGCTTCGGTGGCCGGGGACCCACAGAGGGTGCTGAACACATTACCGAGGTAATCCTATTGGGCATGGAGGCATACATTCCATTTTCTTCCTCTAAGACTAATGCAAACTAATCTTGGTTTACTCGTGCTTGTTCTACTGCTGTCCGCAATAAGGAGGAAGCATTCAAACCCTACCGACGCCTTCAAACTCAAGTATCTCATTCTTCCTATGCTTCTGCCCGGAATCAAGCCAAATCTGTTCTTCGTCTTGCCAAACACTCTTTCATCTATAATGAATGCACTGAACTATCCAACTCTAGCTCTTCCCAAGCTTTCTGGCATGTAAATCAAAACATTTCCAAAAAATTTCTTCCTCGTCTTTCCCTCCCCTTTTCACTCTGATCTTCGCTCAATCTTTCGCTAAAAACTCCACCTTGGGTGATTCCGGTACTATTCCTCTCTCTCCTACTATCCTAATCAACTTCTAAAGATGTACTTTCTACCGTCTCTGAGCTTATTACTAAGAAGGCGTACGGTTCGGATGGTGTTCCTTCTGTTTTAGTCAAAAACTGTTCTTCCGTGCTGACTCCCTGCTTAGACATTTGTGTCTCTGTCTCTGCTCTAACGTCTTCTCTTCTTGCTGGAAGTTTGCTCTAATTCAACCTGTCCCAAAGAAGGGTGACCACTCTCAACCCTCCAACTATCATACTATTGCTCTCATCTCTTGTATCTCTAAAGTTTTTGAAACTATTCTTACATCGAAATTTCTTCAGCATTTTTATTCTCATAATATACTATCATTATTCTGTAATTCCATTCCATTCTCTCGTATATTATTTGTGTATTTATATTTAATATTCCCTAATATCAAGTCCTTTGTCCTTTATCCATATAATGTATTCTGCTTCATATAAGGTATATCCTTAGAACATGGCGACACCTAAATTACATAAATGTGTTACTAGTGCTACTCAGTATTTCTTAAATCTATCCTACGATTACCTTACCTCAGAGAACCTAATTTGTTCACAATAGGACTACTCTGCTAAATTATATGAAGTTAAGGGGAGATGGGCCGTTTTTCTGGTCCTCCTTCTTTCTCATGTTTAGCCCCATTAGTTTTCTGACTATAAAACGTTCGGCCCATTAGCTTGGCGATTTTAAGACCTTTCACCCAATTTTTGTGTCAATATAAAGACTGTTCGTGTTATTTAGATGTGGATTTTTTCCTGCCGAGCGATAGCGAGCTTGCAATTTAAGAGGAACCGGCTGGAATATTTTCTATTGAAAAATGTGCAAATATATCTTGGTGGAGTATTTTTTTGTTAGCTTGATGGAGGTCTAGGGAGGAAACTAATAAAATTATTAAAAAATACATAAATGAGCAAATATAAGTGAAGTATATGCTAAATTGTTGTTGTTGTTGTTCCCCAAGCTGTCTAACCGAGCAGCCCCAAGGTCCCGAGTAAGGCCAAAGCCATATCCGAGCGCCCCCACAGAACCCTCCCTGCTTACCATTAAGGAAGCCCAGGTGACCGAAGCCGCTTCCAGACGAGGAGATGAGGAGGGCGTGGAAACGCCCGGGACACCTAAGCCCCATCCAAGGCCCTGTGCCCGTCAACAATTATGAAGGGAAAGTTGATGGGGAAAGGAAAAATGTGACGCTTTGGTTACCAGTCTGCCAACCTCGAGGTTGGCAGTATGGAGGTCAATCCACAGAAGAGACGCCGTCACATGAGATCTAGGAAATATAAAGTAAAAGGAACAGTCAGAGTAAGCTATGGGTATGGCAGATAATGCTCTCCTCTCATTCTGACAGACCAGCCCATCACCACAGCATATGCTAGGTTAGATAGGTTGGCTTAGGATATGCTAGGTATAGTGTTGGTTTACAGGATATATATATATTTTGTTTTTTTTTTGTTTTGTTAAGAGATAATGAACGGAGGAAGGAAAAACACAGATAAAACAAAACGAAGTGGCTACGGGACACCACCAGTGGTGTCCCGCAGCCCAGCCAGTGAGGCTGGGCTACGGGACACCACTGGTGGTGTCCCGTAGCCCAGCCTCACTGGCTGGGCTGCGTGACGCCACCAGTGGTGTCTCGCAGCCCAGCCACACTGGGTAGGCTACGGGACACCACCACAAGTGTTTTCGTATTTATCGCCATATAATTCAGCCAATTAGACTGTTGAATCGAAATTCTTTGGATTATTATTTATATTATCATTAAAAACGTTGGACTTTATTAAATTATAATCCTACATGTTGTATATACAGACCTATTCCACACTCAACTCCCTACGCCAAACACACACTCACACATACCTATTTATACATCTAACTAGGCTTATATATAGCCGTTATATATGTGTGTATATTCTTCGTCTTACATATCCATCTTATATGAACATATGGGAGTCTGCAGACAGTCGATTGGCCAAAACAAGGCAGATCCCTCTCACACCCAACCCATCTCGTTCATACGTTTATCTAATTTTATTTTGAAACTCTCTGTCGTTCTTGATCCCCACAATGGCGCTAGGTAGCCTATTCCACATGTCTATTATCTACATATCTGTTACCATTATGGTATAATGATCAAACAGAAGTAGTCATTCATACTTGCATAACGTGCTATAAGACAGCTTGACGACGTTCACAAGCACAAGTGCGTCAATGTGTGGATAGTTACATGTGTTTGTGTAAATGAATATGTTTGTGAGTGTAATGTAAAGTAATATGTTTGTGAGTGTAATATAAAGTAATGCAAATACAGTATATGTGCGTAAATAAATGTTTGTTTACGAATGTTATATGGATGTTCAAATGCATGTCTACATGAGTATGTATGTGCGTGTGTAATGGCATGTACGTTTGGGTCATAATTTGGAAGGAACACAATTATATATTTGTGAAAGAAATTGCAAAGTACACTGTAAAGTGATCAGCTCAGTAGCAGTAGGCTTTCAAGAATAAACTGAATAGCTTAATGAATTAATTGGGTGTGAGCTGGATCTGCCTTGTGTAGGCCAGTTGGGGTGGGGGGGGGGGGGGGGGGGCCGCAGTGCAAGCTTGTATGCACTAGTAGGAATGTGCATGTACGAGCATAAAGCCTGTACGTTTGTGAGTGGAAATATGTGTTTGCATAATTGATGTACAAAATTAATAATGAATGTACAATATGTTTGTGTGTGTGTGAGTATGTGTGTGTATGTGTTTGTGTGTGTGTGAGTATGTGTGTGTATGTGTTTGTGTGTGTGTGTGTGATAGAGAGAGAATGAGAGAGTCATTCACATAACTTGTCTTTGTGAATGTGTGTTTGTATTTGTAATTAGGAATGCGAATGTATATTGTGCGTGTGGTTCTGAAAGAACATTAGAGTGTGGGTGCGATTGTGGGAGGGAATATCAATGTGTGTGTGTGTACTCTGATTGGAAATGTGAAGGCGAGTGTGTAATTGTGAATGTATGTTCGCATATGATGTGCGTTGTCGAGTGGTAATCTAAGAGTGTGTGTGTGAGTGTGTGTAGATATATGAATATAAATCACCGAACTTGTTCGTCAAGGTGAATACACGCAATGCGAGTTAATGACATCGTGGGTAGGAATACGAATATGTGTTCCTGAATGATTGTGTGCGTGAAAATGTGAATGTGCATGAGTTTGTGTGTGTTTATATAGTGAATCAACATAGAAGATAATAGGTAACATTTCTCAATTGATGATGCATATATTGTCTGGTCAATATATTGGCATCCAAATGTGATGTTTGGTTAATTTAGGATAGGGATGGTAATTGGTAAATCTATAGCATTATAAAACATTTATATTGCTACCATGTGAGTGCGGCCGAAGAAGGTTGCCAACAAAAAACCCGCTGACCAACCTTTCAAGCTAATCCAGGTAATCCAGAAAATTAACACCTACTTGTAAATTGTAACCCTCTCTCTCTCTCTCTCTCTCTCTCTCTCCTCCTTTGTACTCCTTTGTACTCCTTTGTACTCCTCTTCTAAGCAACATGTGCCATAGTACATATATAAATTCAATAATGTCCAACTTCAATATCATTACAGTTATAGTTTAGTAACTACTTTTAATTACTGTAATTACCTCCTCCTCTACTCATATATATATATATATATATATATATATATATATATATATATATATATATATATATATATATATATATAATTTGTACATATTTTTAATAGCACGTTAGCATCCACTATTAAATATTCAGTTAAATATAGAAATTGTATCACTATGGAAAAGAGGTAGTGGGGAATGGGAGGAGTATAAATTGTAATTAAAGGAAAAAGGCAGTCAATGGTACCAATTAAATGTGATTAGAGGATCCACCTGGTCCTCTAATCACAGATTATACTCCTCCCACTCACCAATAATCTATTTTTATTCTAATGCTTCACCCATTGTATATTCTAATACACACACACACAGAAAAAAAAAAAAAAAAAAAAAAAATATATATATATATATATATATATATATATATATATATATATATATATATATAGTGTGGTGTTTTGTGTGTGTTATAAATATTATAATTAATATTAGTTGTGACTGACTGACTTATTAGTTAATATTGCTATCATATTGCTAGAAAGACGATTATGTAGAGGAAATAATGATAGAGGTGTTTTAAGTGGATGAAAGGTATCAATAAGAGATATATGTATATATATATATGGTATTATAGTTTAGTAACCTGCCTTTTGTCTCCTTCATACGCAGAAAAGAAGAAAAAATAAGAATATCATATCGTATCATATCATATCTAACTCTGCGTCTTTCTAACGAATGTAAGCCTAGCTTCTTCAACCTGTCTTCATATGGAAGATTTCTAATATTACAGATTATTATTGTCATTCTCAGTTGTACTCTCTCCAAGGAATCTATGTTCATTCTCTAATAGGGACTCCAATTTTGAACAGCATAATCCATGTGTAGCCTCACTAGCGCTAGATAAAAGTTCAAGATTACTACTTATTACGTCTGCTGTTCTGTTACTCACACTCTAGATATACATCCCAGAACTCTATTTGCCTTATTTCGAACACTGATGCATTGATTTCGTGGTTTCAAATCACAGTTGACGATGATTCTCAAGTCTTTTTCATTATTTGAGTTAGTTATATCCACGTTATCGAAATTGTATACTGCATTTCCTATCGATTTACTCAATTTTACTATACTGCATTTACTTACATTGAACTTCATCTGCCAGTTTACTACCCATTTGTGTAATATGTCTAAATCTATTTGGAGTGTTTCCATTTTAGTGTCATCTGTAAATTTACTGATTTTGCTAGTTATTCCTACATCAGGTTCTCTCTCTC
>CM064577.1:51403437-51578944 GCA_032716605.1 Paralithodes platypus | reverse complement strand
CAGTTATCGATAGCTCTTAAAGATCAATATGAAAATGTGCTAAACCCTCGGAAAAACCTAATATAACCGTCTGGTACCGTACAAAAACTATCATTTTCGTAACAAGTTTGTCAATAAGGTAGTTTTCACCGTTATCAATGTACAATCAAAGCGGAAGATTGCAGAGTAAACACCGTAAGACTTCATCGACTTTTCTTTCACCTTCGTATAATCGACAGCCATTTTTGTTTTTATTTTACTAAGGGATTAGTACTCAAACCAGCGGGGGTGTGGGGGCAGCTGCCCCCACCCATAATAATAAGTTAGGTTAGGGCAAAGTCTTTTCAAATCACTATCGTGGGCGTGTCTCAACATCGTTCAATAGGCCTAATGTGGAAAATAGGATTTCCCGAGATTTCTAATTAATTACAAACACTATATATTAATCCAAATGACAAACATTTTTTTATAAAAAAACCCTCAGATAATTTGTTGTATTAAAATAAAAAAAATCCAATATTTTTCTGAAATTCACATAGTCTAGGATGCTTGGAAACCAAAAACAAATAGGCTATGGATTAAATCCTTGGTGGTACCTGTCAAATGTGTGTCCTAGAAGTAAAATCAGTAAGAGTTGTGGGGATGGATGTAGAGTTGGGGCGTAGGGTCGTCATTGTTTAAATAGGGTTATGGCCGCGTTCCCACTTACGTTCCCGTCTATTTCGACGCTATATTTTCTGATATTTGCCCCATGTCATTACTACATGAATACTAGGTTAGGTTAGGTTAGGTTCGGTTAAAATAGACGGGAACATGATGGGAAAGGTCTGACGCCACTACGCGTAATGTAATCAAAGATGGCGGTATGCCCGCTCACTACATCCTGCCCGAGTTGTGTTCGCGGGCGTACCATCCGCTTTAGGCTATTTACATAGTCGCACGCTCACAGGGAGGCTACATTAGCGTCTAATTTGACTGCTGTTATTTGCCCCTGCTGGTAATAGGCCTATATGATGATGACAATAAGTCACACGGCCGGTATCAAAACAATTTACCCAACACCTGGCCATGAATACAATAATGGGTTGAGGGCCCCCCACGACTTATTGTCATCATCATAGGCGTGTTTATAAAATCCACCTCAACAACAACAACTTAACGGGAGTGTACTTGATTTGATATTTAGCAATGATGAGGATATAGTGGAACCTGTCAATGTGCATAGCCCTATAGGTCGCGTGACCATGCCTGTGTAAGTTTTAGTTGCAATATTAAAACAGAGAGGGATAATAGAAGCAATAACAAAATATACATGTATGATAGAGCAGATTATGAGCTGCTGAGACGGTGTTTGTACATTGACTGGGGGGAATACTTGAACGGTGAAGACGCTGAAGGAATGTGGAGGATAATTTGAGTCAAACTGAAGAATGCTGTATCCAAATGTGTACCAGTACGTGAATATAATATAAAACAAAATTGAGGAAAAGAACGAAGCCAGAATTACCAATGAAAAGAAAGCTTTGGACATTGATAAGAAGAAATAAACGATTGTGGGAAAAACTAAAATTGTTAAAAAAGAACATGGTCTAGTATAGAAGCTAAAGAAGTGCTTTGGAACGCAGACAAATATACACTAAAATAAGGCGGGATACAATGAGGTGGGTGAAGGAGAGGGAGAGAGAGATTGCAAGAAATGTTAAGGATAATCCAAAAATACTCTGGAAGTATATTCAGGAAAAGTTAACAAGAAGAGTAGGTATCCCAGAACTGATAGGAGACTTGGATGATAGGAATAGAGCAGAAACTGATAAGGAGAAAGCATAGGTTCTGGGGAAATACTTTGGGGTGGTACTAACAGTGGAGTCGGATGAGGCAGTGCCTACTATTCCCATCAAACAGGCACCAGCACTATAACTAATAGAGTTTTCCCATGCCAGAATAAGGAGGGCTATAGAAAAAATTAACAGAAGTAAGTCCCCGGGACCGGATGGGATACATCCAAGAATCATAAAGGAAGGAGGTGAGATGTTAGTAGAGCCATTACAAATGTTATTTGAGGTATCCTTTTAATACAGAACAAATCCCTACGGACTGGAGAGAGGCTATATTTATATTTATATAGCTATATTTAAGAAGGGAAAGAGAAATCACCCAGGCAATTATAGCCCAGTCAGTTTGACAAGTGTTGTGTGTAAACTAATGGAAACGGTAATTAGAGAAGGAATAATGGAGAATATGAAATCAAACCAACTTTTCAGTGGGAGACAGTTCGGATTCTTGCCAGGGAGGTCGACAGTACTACAGCTAATTAAGATGGTAGATGATTGGATGCAAATTCTGGAGGATGGTGATGTTATAGACGTGGTATATTTCGATTTTATGAAGGCCTTCGATAAGGTCCCACATACAAGGTTAATAGAGAAAGTTAGAAGCTATAGTATAGGGAAGAAATGTGTGAAATGGATAGAAGCCTTCCTTAAAGATCGGAGACAGAGACTGGTGAATGGAATAGGCTCGGGGTGGAGGGAAAATACAAGTGGGGTACCTCAGGGATCTGTGTTGGGACCACTGCTGTTCGTTATATTTATCAACGACTTACCTGAACTTATAACCAATGGAAGTGAGATATACCTGTATGCAGATGACACTAAGCTGTATAGAAGAGTGAGGAGTAAGGAAGATGTAGGTTTGCTTCAAGGAGATGTGGAGGGCATTAAAGGGATGGTCTGAACATTTGTTAATGCCTTTTCATTCAATAATATGCAAGTACATGCGGATTGGGACTAGCAAGATAGACAAGGTAGGATACAGTATGTATGAAGCGATGGAGGAAGTGAATGCGAAAAGGATATAGGAGTAGTGATAGACAATAAGTTAAATTTCTCAGAACATTTAGCGGAAAAGATAAACAAAGCCAATAGAATTGTAGGGACATTTGTGTCATTTGACGAAGAAATCTTCAGGAATCTCTACACAGCGCTGGTTAGGCCGCACCTGGAATATGCGAACCAGGTGTGGGCTCTATATATGGTAAAGGATAATAGAAGCAGTGGAGAAAGTGCAGAGGAGAGCTAGCAAGCTAGTACCAACGTTGAAGAGCGCGGGCTATGAGCAGAGGTTGAGGACAGTGAGACTTTCGACACTGGCATATAGGAGAAAGAGAGGGATATGATAGAGACTTTTAAGATAGTGTCATGAAAGTATAATGAGGATGTGTGTGAAGGTATCTTCTTGATGCGGGAGGGAACAAGAACGAGAGGACACTCTAAGAAAATTTACAAAGAAAGAAATAGGCTTGAAAAGGCAAAAAATTCATTTTGTGATAGAGTGGTAAATGAGTGGAACGCACTGCCCCAGTATTTCTCAGTAGATAAGGCTCCTGGTCCAGATGAAATTCCTCCAACAGTACTTAAGAATTGCTCCTTGGTGCTCGCTCATGTATGGGCAAATTTGTCCGTCTGTCTACTCATACCTCATGCTTCCCAGTACCCTGGAAAGAAGCAAACATCCATCCAGTTCCTAAAAAACGTGCCCTCTTCAGATTCATCAAACTACAGACCAATAGCTATAACTTCCACTCTTGGTAAAGTCTTTGAAATTATATTAAATAATCACACAATTAAGCATCTTGAGAATAATAAATTAATCAGTGATAGGCAATATGGTTTTAGACGATGTCGATCAACTGCAGACATTCTTTGCCTTCTTACGCATCAAATCAACCAAGCTACAGACCAACATGGTGAAACACATACAATAGCACTGGATATATCAAAGGCATTTGATAGAGTCTGGCATCAATCCTTATTGTCGAAGATCTCACACTACAGCCTGCATCATTAGTTCCACTAATTTCTTTATAACAGAAAAATATGTGTAATGGTAGATGGCCTTTATTCTCAATTTCACTCAATAAATGCTGGTGTTCCCCAGGGATCAGTTTTGGCCCCAACTCTGTTCCTCAGTCATATCAATGATCTCATATCTACCACTCATAATCCAATACATTCCTACGCAGCTCACTCAACACTCCACAGTTCCTTCACATTTACCAATTCTTTCACCCAACCCGATCTAATAAATTCAAAAATAAACTGCAATTTCTCTGAACCAGGAGCTTTCTAGAATTAATGAATGGGGACAAAAGAATATAGTTTCCTTTAATGCACAGAAAACCAGTACATTCAATTTTCTAACCGACAGAATCTCACTGACTCCCATATATTTTTTAATGATGTAACTATTCCCACTTCCCCTAGTATTGACATTCTCAGTGTAACTACTAACTTGAGCTGGACACATTATGTTAGAAGCATTGCTAAGAATGCCTCTAAAACAAATGGGACTCCTGTACAGAGTTAGAGAATTCTTCACTGACGAGCAGTTGGCCGTAATATATAAAAGTCATGTGCGTTCTCAGATGGATTACTGTTCACCTCTGTGGAGTGGAAGTGGAGTGGTTGCATTGAGGCAGTTGGACAAAATTCAAAATAAAGCTATTAGATTAATCAATAACCCTGCAATCACACAGGACCTTCCTACATTATCCATACGAAGAAACATTGCATCCCTTGCATTATTCTACAGATATTTTCACAGCAATTGTTCCGAGGAACTTGCTTCAATTTTGCCGCCTCTCCACATCTTTCCCCGTAGAACTAGGGCAGCTGAGAGCGCCCATGAATTTACACTTTCTCCTCCACAATGCAGAACTTCTGCTTATCAAAATTCATATACCCCTAGAACTACTACTCTTTGGAATTCACTTCCCTCGAGTTGCTTTCCACAAACTTACAATCTACAAAAGTTTAAATCCAGTTGTTTACAAACATTTTATGAATGGAGGATGCCTTTAGGCACATGGACCTTTTTGTTTTATCTGTGTTTTTCCTTCCTCCGTTTCATTGTCTCTTTAAAAAAAAAAAAAAAAAAAATTTAGTCGATTCTGAATCAATAAGGAAGTTTGAAAGTAATCTTGATAAAGCATGTGGCAGACAAGATTTGAAGTTTGATTATAAAGCAAAAATACAGAATATTAAAAATGTTGCGTCTGCTGCCGCCGCCGCCAACACCGTGAACGACCGCAGCAGTGCAAGTACTGGCACTGAGCTGTGATACACAGGCCTAGTTTGCCTTTTTTCCAGAGGACCTACTGTAGGAAACTGTAAGAACACTGTAGAAATGTTGCCAGAAAAATGTTGATCATCGAATGTTGCCTATAAATGCTCTTGTGTGATACCGGCTTAACCCTTCCAGCCCGGCTGTCCTTTTAAAAGGCAACCGGGGCAGATGGGCCGGTACCCGGGTGTCCTATTAAAAGGCAGTAAGCTTGAAAGCCTATTATGCTTGGTCTGAAACCGTGCGTCCGACGCATGTAAACAAAGCCGATCGTTGCGTCCACCGCACCTCCGAAAACAATAAGGAGACGTCGGAATCAATGTTATTGTTGTGACGTTAGACGAAATTAGTGTCTGAAAAGCTCCGATATTGTAAACATTCGCGGAAAATTCGCATCCACTGAAATTGTCATCACAACTGCACCATTTGACTTACAGAGCTCTACTCAACGCCAGTCTACAGATTGAAAACCGCACTACGTTTATAGATGCGTGGGAAATTTCTAGCAGTTAAAATAAACAAAAATACGGTAGCCTAGGCCTAGACGTCTTTCCGGCCAGATCGCCCGGATACGACCTCCGTCCTTTGGAGGACCAGCCCGGGCCACAAGGGTTAAGGGAGCCCAGAACAGTATTGTGCGGCATAATTTACTGTACTGGTTCGGCTCAATGGTTTAAGGAGGGGGTTTAGTTTGCTCTCTAAACCTCTATCAAACTTTTAAAAACACCAACAATACATTTGTACATTTTTCGGTAGAAAAATTTCACCGCCGAAGGCCGATTCCTCGTCAAATACAGGCTCACTATCGCTCGCTAGGAAAAAAATTGACACCTAAATGGCATGAAAGGTCTTAATATTGGGAAAGGAATGGGGCAAAAGGTCTGAAAATCGCTAAACTAATGAAGCGAATGTGTTGAAATCTCACAACTAATAGGGCTAAACATGAGGGAGGAGGAGGACCTCGCAGAACCAACTGCCTCCCCTTAACTATTAGCCAAGGTGAGGTGTGGTGGAGTGGTCTTTGCCACTGGCCTGGTAATCCAAAGGTCCCGGTTCAAATCCCGATGTATGCATGGGAAGATATTATTGAGAGGGAATTTGAGCTGTACCTTGTATCAGTGCATTACCACAAGCCCACCGAAACGTCAATAAAATACCCTCATTGTTTCCCTGATTAAATAGCACTGTAATGAATATTCCCATATTCAAAATATGCTATAGGGTGCAATGCCTGGTGAGTTATCTGCTCAACAGGTGGCGTTGTGTGTGTGTGTAAGGTGTGAGAGTCCGAGTGTAGGGGATGAGACAGTGAAGCACGGGAACGAGGTGGCTTCAGAGATGGGGTCGTTTCGGGCCATGAGTGAGCACCGTGCTTCATGTGAAGCAAGATGGCAGGTGCTCGTTTGTACTCTACGTGCTTCACATGTCTCACTCCCTAGACTGGAACAAGACCTCACGGGCTTCACTGTTTCATTGTACAGCGGTGAATGTTAAGCTCTCAGCCTATGCCCGAGAGGAAGAAAGTTGGAATATAGAAAAAAAAAAAAAAAAAAAACACGGAGATAACAACTATCCCAATCAGTATAACTAGGACAATTAATCTGTATGGGAGCCCACCACGCTTTTTTCCTCTTTCTCCTTCTCACTCTCTGTTTGGTTTGTATCCATGCGGCCCCATTCAGCCTACTGTTTAAAGACGTTTATCCCCATCCAGGTGCGATATCTTCCTGGCGAGCGATAGCGAGTCAGCATTGTATGGAGAAATCCGGCTCCGCCGGAGATATTTTTCTATCGCAAAATTTACATATTTAGCTTGCTGTCAAATTAAAAATATATATATGCTGGCTCGCTAACGCTCCCCAGGAAAATATTAACACCTGGATGGGTTACACGTCTTAAAACAGTAGGCTGAATGGGGCTAAATGGATACAAACCAAAGAGAGAGGGAGAGAAAGAGAAAAAAAGTGAGGGCTCCCTTAACCCCTAACTTCCACAACTAAAAAACAACTCAAGCTAATATTTCTACCATTTGGGAAGGGTCAGTCAGGGAATAGGTGTGGAAATTTACAGCCTATTTGCTCCAGACCTATTTAAGTTACAGAGGTTAACCCTTCCCCGCACGGGCGTCGCCATCCTAAGGACGTTGTTGAGATCCGGGCGATCTGGCCGAAAAACGTTTTTATTAGGCTACCCATATCTTTGTTATTTTAACTGCTAGAAACGCATCTTTAAATGTAGAAGTCTTTCGTACATGTAGACTGGCGTTGAGTAGAGCTCTCTAAGTCAACTGGTAGGAAGGTAAGTAGCAACAGGTCTCCCTCACTATCCGATGCCCCGATTCACCATATTATTATAGGTTTTTAGGTGTTTGGGTTTGGGTTCTGGCTAGTCCCAGAATACATCCCCATTTATCCCATTAATTTTAGGTTTTGCTATAGGATTTTTTATATTTAAGATCGGGTTTTCAGGATCGTAACCCAATGGTAAATTGAGGGAGATCTGTATAAGGACATACTGTACTCCATAAGATATGTTGTGGAGAAGTATCCTGGAAAAGGAAGGAAAGTTGTATGCAGGGTGTCAAACCAGAGCAATGTTTGAAAGACTTGAATTGAATATAAGGATACTTCCACCGAAATTCACCGCACTAATCATTACGCTACCAAGACAGAAATTTAACAGATAATTTCTAAACAATATATACCTGTTGTTCTTGTAGGAAGATGTGCAGCAACAGTAGTTACCAAAGGCTCTATTTGGAAATAAGAGACCTCCATCTTCTGCTTCAACTCACCCTCTCATGCTGACAAGATTTGAGCGGCCGACACAAACCCGCCTGCAATAAGTATTATAGACAGTAAAAGGGTACATCACATTAGTCAGGAGTGCGAGCTAGAGTCAGTAGGAGTAGGGGACAATTCGGACTCGCGGGCCTATTCGCGGTGAAAATCGATGACTCCTAGTAACTCTAGCGATCTCCTGTTAGACCTCCCACTCTCTTGCGGTAAAAATCGATGACTCCTTCACACAGTCAGGAGTGCAAGCTAGTGGGAGTCTAACAGTATTCACTAGGAGTCATCGATTTTTACCGCAAGCGAGTGGGAGTCTAACAGGAGTCGCTAGAGTTACTAGGAGTCATCGATTTTCACCGCGAATAGGCCCGCGAGTCCGAATTGTCCCCTACTCCTACTGACTCTAGCTCGCACTCCTGACTGTGTGATGTACCCTTTAATGTCTATAATACTTATTGCAGGCGGGTTTGTGTCGGCCGCTCAAATCTTGTCAGCATGAGAGGGTGAGTTGCAGCAGAAGATGGAGGTCTCTTATTTCCAAATAGAGCCTTTGGTCACTACTGTTGCTGCACATCTTCTTCCTACAAGAACAACAGGTATATATTGTTTAGAAATTATCTGTTAAATTTCTGTCTTGGTAGCGTAATGGTTAGTGCGGTGAATTTCGGTGGGAGTATCCTTATATTCATTCAAGTCTTCAAACATTGCTCTGGTTTGACACCCTGCATACAACTTTCCTTCCTTTTCCAGATACTTCTCCACAACATATCTTATGGAGTACAGTATGTCCTTATACAGATCTCCCTCGATTTACCATTGGGTTACGATCCTGAAAACACGATCTTAAATATAAAAATCCTATAGCAAACCCTAAAATTAATGGGATAAATGGGGATGTGTTCTGGGACTAGCCAGAACCCAAACCCAAACACCTAAAAACCTATAATAATATGGTGAATCGGGGCATCGGATAGTGAGGGAGACCTGTTGCTACTTACCTTCCTACCAGTTGACTTAGAGAGCTCTACTCAACGCCAGTCTACATGTACGAAACACTTCTACATTTAAAGATGCGTGGCAAGTTTCTAGCAGTTAAAATAACAAAGATACGGGTAGCCTAATAAAAACGTTTTTCGGCCAGATCGCCCGGATCTCAACAACGTCCTTAGGATGGCGAGCCCGTGCGGGAAGGGTTAACCTCTGTAACTTAAATAGGGCTGGAGCAAATAGGCTGTAAATTTCCACACCTATTCCCTGACTGACCCTTCCCAAATGGTAGAAATATTAGCTTGAGTTGTTTTTTAGTTGTGGAAGTTAGTGGTTAAGGGAGCCCTCACTTTTTTTCTCTTTCTCTCCCTCTCTCTGGGCTGTATCTATTTGGCCCCATTCAGCCTACTGTTTTAAGACGTTTACCCCCATCCAGGTGTTAATATTTTCCTGGGGAGCGGTAGCGAGCCAGCATATATATATTTTTGTTTTGAGAGCAAGATAAATATGTAAATTTTTCGAAAGAAAAATATCTCCGGCGGAGCCGGATTTCTCCATACAATGCTGGGTCGCTATCGCTCGCCAGGAAGATATCGACACCTGGATGGGCATAAACGTCTTAAAACAGTAGGCTGAATGGGGCCGAATGGATACAAGCCAAAGAGAGAAGGAGAGAAAGAGAAAAAAGCGAGGTGGGCTCCCCTACAGATTAATTGTCCTAGTTATAATGATTGGGGTAGTTGTTATCTCCGTGTTTTTTTTTTTTTTTTTTTTCTATATTCCAACTTTCTTCCTCTCGGGCATAGGCTGAGAGCCTTAACATTCACCGCTTTACAATGAACAGTGAAGCCCGTGATTGTTCCAGTATATATATTGTTCCAGTATAGGGAGTGAGACATGTGAAGCACGTAGAGTACAACGAGCACCTGCCATCTTGCCTTCACATGAAGCACGGTGCTTACTCATTGCCCGAAACGACCCCATCTCTGAAGCCACCTCGTTCCCGTGCTTCACTGTCTCATCCCCTACACTCGGACTCTCACATTTACACACACACAACGCCACCTGTTGAGCAGATAACTCGCCAGGCATTGCACCCCTATAGCATATTTTGAATATGGGAATATTCATACAGTGCTATTTAATCAGGGAACAATGAGGGTATTTTATTGACGTTTCGGTGGGCTTGTGGTAATGCACTGATCCTAGGCACAGCACAAATTCCATCCCAATAATATCTTCCCATTGATACATCGGGATTTGAACCCGGGACCTTTGGATTACCAGGCCAGTGGCAAGACCACTCCACCACACCTCACCTTGGCTAATAGTTAAGGGGAGGCAGTTGGTTCTGCAAGTCCTCCTCCTCCCTCATGTTTTAGCCCTATTAGTTGTGAGATTTCAACACATTCGCCTCATTAGTTTAGCGATTTTCAGACCTTTTGCCCCATTCCTTTCCCAATATTAAGACCTTTCATGCCATTTAGGTGTCAATTTTTTTCCTAGCGAGCGATAGTGAGCCTGTATTTGACGAGGAATCGGCCTTCGGCGGTGAAATTTTTCTACCGAAAAATGTACAAATGTCTTGTTGGTGTTTTTAAAAGTTTGATAGAGGTTTAGAGAGCAAACTAAACCCCCTTCTTAAACCATTGAGCCGAACCAGTACAGTAAATTATGCCGCACAATACTGTCTGGGCTCCCTTAACCCTTGTGGCCCGGGCTGGTCCTCCAAAGGACGGAGGTCGTATCCGGGCGATCTGGCCCAAAAACGTCTAGGCCTAGGCTACCGTTTTTTTGTTATTTTAACTGCTAGAAATTTCTCACGCATCTATAAACGTAGTGCGGTTTTCAATCTGTAGACTGGCGTTGAGTAGAGCTCTGTAAGTCAACTGGCTCAGTTGTGATGACGATTTCAGTGGAGCGAATTTTTCCGCGATGTTGACAATATCGGAGCTTTTCAGACACTAATTTCGTCTAACGTCACAACAATAACATTGATCCGACGTCTCCTTATTGTTTTCGGAGGTGCGGTGACGCAACGATCGGCTTTGTTTACATGCGTCGGACGCACGGTTTCAGACCAAGCATAATAGGCTTTCAAGCTTACTGCCTTTTAATAGGACACCCGGGTACCGGCCCATCTGCCGCGGTTGCCTTTTAAAAGGACAGCCGGGCTGGAAGGGTTAAGCCGGTATCACACAAAAGCATTTATAGGCAACATTCGATGATCAACATTTTTCTGGCAACATTTCTTACAGTGTCCTTACAGTTTCTTACAGTAGGTCCTCTGGAAAAAGGCAAACTAGGCCTGTGTATCCAGCTCAGTGCCAGTACTTGCACTGCTGCGGTCGTTCACGGTGTTGGCGGCGGCGGCAGCAGACGCAACATTTTTAATATTCTGTATTTTTGCTTTATAATCAAACTTCAAATCTTGTCTTCCACATGCTTTATCAAGATTACTTTCAAACTTCCTTATTGATTCGGAATCGACTACATTTTTTTTTTTTTTTTTTTAAAAGAGACAATGAACGGAGGAAGGAAACACACAGATAAAACAAAAAGGTCCATGTGCCTAAAGGCATCCTCCATTCATAAAATGTTTGTAACAACTGGATTTAAACTTTTGTAGATTGTAAGTTTGTGGAAAGCAATCGAGGGAAGTGAATTCCAAAGAGTAGTAGTTCTAGGGGTATATGAATTTTGATAAGCAGAAGTTCTGCATTGTGGAGGAGAAAGTGTAAATTCATGGGCGCTCTCAGCTGCCCTAGTTCTACGGGGAAAGATGTGGAGAGGCGGCAAAATTGAAGCAAGTTCCTCGGAACAATTGCTGTGAAAATATCTGTAGAATAATGCAAGGGATGCAATGTTTCTTCGTATGGATAATGTAGGAAGGTCCTGTGTGATTGCAGGGTTATTGATTAATCTAATAGCTTTATTTTGAATTTTGTCCAACTGCCTCAATGCAACCACTCCACTTCCACTCCACAGAGGTGAACAGTAATCCATCTGAGAACGCACATGACTTTTATATATTACGGCCAACTGCTCGTCAGTGAAGAATTCTCTAACTCTGTACAGGAGTCCCATTTGTTTTAGAGGCATTCTTAGCAATGCTTCTAACATAATGTGTCCAGCTCAAGTTAGTAGTTAATGTTACACTGAGAATGTCAATACTAGGGGAAGTGGGAATAGTTACATCATTAAAAAATATATGGGAGTCAGTACAATTCTGTCTGTTAGAAAATTGTATGTACTTGATTTTCTGTGCATTAAAGGAAACTATATTTTTTGTCCCCATTCATTAATTCTAGAAAGCTCCTGGTTCAGAGAAATTGCAGTTTATTTTTGAATTTATTAGATCGGGTTGGGTGAAAGAATTGGTAAATGTGAAGGAACTGTGGAGTGTTGAGTGATCTGCGTAGGAATGTATTGGATTATGAGTGGTAGATATGAGATCATTGATATGAATGAGGAACAGAGTTGGGGCCAAAACTGATCCCTGGGGAACACCAGCATTTATTGAGTGAAATTGAGAATAAAGGCTATCTACCATTACACATATTTTTCTGTTATGAAGATAAGAAGAAATTAGTGGAACTAATGATGCAAGGCTGTAGTGTGAGATCTTCGACAATAAGGATTGATGCCAGACTCTATCAAATGCCTTTGATATATCCAGTGCTATTGTATGTGTTTCACCATATTGGTCTGTAGCTTGGTTGATTTGATGCGTAAGAAGGCAAAGAATGTCTGCAGTTGATCGACATCGTCTAAAACCATATTGCCTATCACTGATTAATTTATTATTCTCAAGATGCTTAATTATGTGATTATTTAATATAATTTCAAAGACTTTACCCAGAGTGGAAGTTATAGCTATTGGTCTGTAGTTTGATGGATCTGAAGAGGCACCTTTTTTAGGAACTGGATGGATGTTTGCTTCTTTCCAGGGTACTGGGAAGCATGAGGTATGAGTAGACAGACGGACAAAATTTGCCAATACATGAGCGAGCACCAAGGAGCAATTCTTAAGTACTATTGGAGGAATTTCATCTGGACCAGGAGCCTTATCTACTGAGACATACTGGGGCAGTGCGTTCCACTCATTTACCACTCTATCACAAAATGAGTTCTTTGCCTTTTCAAGCCTATTTCTTTCTTTGTAAATTTTCTTAGAGTGTCCTCTCGTTCTTGTTCCCTCCCGCATCAAGAAGATACCTTCACACACATCCTCATTATACTTTCCTGACACTATCTTAAAAGTCTCTATCATATCCCCTCTCTTTCTCCTATATGCCAGTGTCGGAAGTCTCACTGTCCTCAACCTCTGCTCATAGCCCGCGTTCTTCAACGTTGGTACTAGCTTGCTAGCTCTCCTCTGCACTTTCTCCACTGCTTCTATTATCCTTTACCATATATGGAGCCCACACCTGGTTCGCATATTCCAGGTGCGGCCTAACCAGCGCTGTATAGAGATTCCTGAAGATTTCTTCGTCAAATGACACAAATGTCCTCCTTATTAGCCCTACAATTCTATTGGCTTTGTTTATCTTTTCCGCTAAATGTTCTGAGAAATTTAACTTATTGTCTATCACTACTCCTATATCCTTTTCGCATTCACTTCCTCCATCGCTTCATACATACTGTATCCTACCTTGTCTATCTTGCTAGTCCCAATCCGCATGTACTTGCATTTTTTTGGATGAAAAGGCATTAACCAATGTTCAGACCATCCCTTCATGCCCTCCACATCTCCTTAAAGCAAACCTACATTTTCCTTACTCCTCACTCTTCTATACAGCTTAGTGTCATCTGCATACAGGTATATCTCACTTCCATTGGTTATAACTTCAGGTAAGTCGTTGATAAATATAACGAACAGTAGTGGTCCCAACACAGATCCCTGAGGTACCCCACTTGTATTTTCCCTCCACCCCGAGCCTATTCCATTCACCAGTCTCTGTCTCCGATCTTTAAGGAAGGCTTCTATCCATTTCACACATTTCTTCCCTATACTATAGCTTCTAACTTTCTCTATTAACCTTGTATGTGGGACCTTATCGAAGGCCTTCATAAAATCGAAATATACCACGTCTATAACATCACCATCCTCCAGAATTTGCATCCAATCATCTACCACCTTAATTAGCTGTAGTACTGTCGACCTCCCTGGCAAGAATCCGAACTGTCTCCCACTGAAAAGTTGGTTTGATTTCATATTCTCCATTATTCCTTCTCTAATTATCGTTTCCATTAGTTTACACACAACACTTGTCAAACTGACTGGGCTATAATTTCCTGGGTCATTTCTCTTTCCCTTCTTAAATATAGCTGTTATGTTCGCCTCCAGTCCGTCGGGATTTGTCCTGTATTAAAAGATACCTCAAATAACATTTGTAATGGCTCTACTAACATCTCACCTCCTTCCTTTATGATTCTTGGATGTATCCCATCCGGTCCCGGGGACTTACTTCTGTTAATTTTTTCTATAGCCCTCCTTATTCTGGCATGGGAAAACTCTATTAGTTATAGTGCTGGTGCCTGTTTGATGGGAATAGTAGGCACTGCATCATCCGACTCCACTGTTAGCACCCCCCCCAAAGTACTTCCCCAGCACCTCTGCTTTCTCCTTATGCTCTATTCCTATCATCCAAGTCTCCTATCAGTTCTGGGATACCTACTCTTCTTGTTAACTTTTCCTGAATATACTTCCAGAGTATTTTTGGATTATCCTTCACATTTCTTGCAATCTCTCTCTCCCTCTCCTTCACCCACCTCCTTGTCTCCCGCCTTATTTTATTGTTTATTTGTCTGCGTTCCAAAATCACTTCTTTAGCTTCTATACTAGACCCCCTGTTCTTTTTTAACAATTTTAGTCTTTCCCACAATCGTTTCTTTCTTCTTATCAATGTCCAAAGCTTTCTTTTCATTGGTAATTCTGGCTTCGTTCTTTTCCTCAATTTTGTTTTATCCTTATATTCCCTTACTGGTACACATTTGGATACAGCATTCTCCAGTTTGACTCAAATTATCCTCCACATTCCTTCAGCGTCTTCACCGTTCAAGTATTTCCCCCAGTCAATGTCCAAACACCGTCTCAGCAGCTCATAATCTGCTCTATCATACATGTATATTTTGTTATTGCTTCTATTATCCCTCTCTGTTTTAATATTGCAACTAAAACTTATACAGGCATGGTCACTACGACCTATAGGGCTATCCACATTGACATGTTCCACTATATCCTCCTCATTGCTAAATATCAAATCAAGTACACTCCCCTGCGTCCCATCTCTATATCTTGTCATCTCTGTAATATGTTGCGTTAAAAAACAATCTCTCACTTTCTCTATAAACTTGTTTTCCAGGCTACACTGTCCCGCTGGAGTAGTACAATTTGCCCAGTTGATCCTTGGCAAATTGAAATCTCCAATCAAAATCTTATATTTGTTCTCTCTATTATCTATTTCCTCCATTGCTTTCAGTAGGTTATCATCCTCTTTCCTACTATTATTTGGGATTCTATATATAGAGGCAATTAGAATTGATCCTCTTGCACATTTTACATCAATACACAAATACTCACAATACTGCTGTCTCATATCCACCTCATTAACCTTGAGCTCTTTTCTTACATAAATAAACAGTCCTCTTCCGACCTCAGCTCTAATAGCATTCCTCTCATATAAGTCAAAACCCTCCAAACTATACTCCACCAGTTCCCTTTCAATTCTAGCATTTTTTGGTCTTACTTCCTGTAAGGCTATGACATCAGGTTTTTTCCTCTTCATCCTGCAACCTACATATCAGTTCTCTTTTCTTGTCCTGGGTAAACATAATCCTTAATCTATCTACCATTCCTTCAGCAACTACACCAACCCGCTCCTCCTGTCCGTACCTTACTCCCCCCCTAGCACTAATGGGTCCGCAGCTTTGTCTCCAGTCTCTCCCTGTGACACCTCCACCCTGTTCTCCTCCTCCGTCACAACTCCTATCACATTCTCTTCCCTCCCTGATCTCCTTCTCCCTTCTATTCGTATAAACCACTTCTTCAATTACCCGTCCCTCACTCTCCAGTAAAAAATCCTCTTATCCTCCTCACCCAACTTTCCATTATTTTCATCAGCCTTTTCATGTAATTCCTTTATTTTTTTTCTTTGTTCTATGCTCAAATCCTTCTTTAGTCTTATATGTTTCAGTTCTTCATTTGTGTTTAGCCTCCAACTAAAATTTGTCACTGTCTCTGCCACTGCCCTGGTTTTAAACTGTATTCTAATAGGTCTCATCTCTCCCTTTTTATATCTACCTATCCTACTGACTTCCTCCACCTGCTCTTCCCATCCACATCCGTCCACATCCACACCTTTCATGACCTCCTTCACTTTTCTCACTCCATTATCATTCATATGAGCCTCTATATCTCCATGCATCATTACACCCCTATCCCTGTCCATGGTCTCCCTCACGACACTCACCTTGTTCTTCATGACCCCTACAACTGCACTCTCAAAACGTTTGTTGGTCATATTCATTTCTTCCTTTTGCTCTTTCACAATATCCTCCAAATCCTTAACTTTCTGTTCACCTACCACCGTCCATGCAGTTGACTCCTTTACTTCCTTGAATCGTCCTTCGTATTCCTTCAGCTGCTCCTTCAATGCCATATTCTCTGCTCCCAGTTCATCTACCCTTTTCAATACCATCTCTAGGCTATTATTAACTTACGAAATAGGCCTACATTCGCTTCCTTCGCCAGGCCTATTCCCTTCCCCACCTGACACACCACACAGTACACACAGTACCTTAACTTTCTCACCAATATCCCCCTTCCATTTCTCCGTATCACTCTTCCACTTTTCCAAATCCTTCACATCATTAATAACCTCTTCTAACTTCTTATCTGTGCTCTTAAACCCACGAAAACGTTGTAGCCTTTCTTCCGCCTCCGTCAATCCCGAAATTCCTTCCGCCATTTTTGTTTACAATCTCAACAACTCACAACACTACCGCTGTCCCTTTACTCTACTCTTATTACACTATATAACACCCCTCCACCACACCAATTATTACACTATATAACACCCCTCCACCAACAACTCACAACACTACCGCTGTCCCTTTACTCTACTCTTATTACACTATATAACACCCCTCCACCACACCAATTATTACACTATATAACACCCCTCCACCAACAACTCACAACACTACCGCTGTCCCTTTACTCTACTCTTATTACACTATATAACACCCCTCCACCACACCAATTATTACACTATATAACACCCCTCCACCAACAACTCACAACACTACCGCTGTCCCTTTACTCTACTCTTATTACACTATATAACACCCCTCCACCACACCAATTATTACACTATATAACACCCCTCCACCAACAACTCACAACACTACCGCTGTCCCTTTACTCTACTCTTATTACACTATATAACACCCCTCCACCACACCAATTATTACACTATATAACACCCCTCCACCAACAACTCACAACACTACCGCTGTCCCTTTACTCTACTCTTATTACACTATATAACACCCCTCCACCCCACACCAATTTATCTTCCAAACACTTCACGAGTCCTTCCTCTCATTGCTAGCTCCGTATGCACTTGATATTCCGTGTTATTTATCCTTTCCCATGAACATATGCCGGAGCCTCAAAAACTTGCGTCCGCCTCCCGCCATTGCCGCCGACCAATCTGGAATATTTTACACTGGCATCGGAAACTAGAATGATGATGGATGAATATAGGTAGCCGAAATTTTTTATATGTTGACCTCATAAGCTGCCAGACCAGTGTTGAGGATAAATGTTGAGGTAAAAAGCGCTCGTGTGATACCGGCCTTACGATGTGATTATTAATATTGTTTTGTTTGCTTTGTGTTTGGCAACTTGAGTTCCTGTTTTTTTCAGTTATGTTTTGTTATGGTTTTGTGTTCTTTATTTCAAAATGTTATTTTCCTAAATCATTATTTCCACTCAGTGATTTCGATTAGTTCTTTGTTTGTTATATTGTGCCATTCCTGTTTTGGTTTGTTTTTGCAAGTTTTGCATTATAATTATTTTGTTGAGTTTCTTTTGTGTTATTTTATTTCAAAATGTTATTTCCACATAGCGATTTTGAGAAGTTCTTTATCTTTATATTGTGTTGTCCCTGTTTTGGTTTTGCAAGTTTTACATTATAATTACTCTCCTATGTTCCCCCAGGGTCAGTGTCTGGTGTGTGGAGGGTTGGTGGCCCCTGAGGAACCCTTGGAGAAATCCCTACAGATCCATACCTCCACTAGCAGCTCCGGCAGTCCACCACCCTGCCTAGAGGAAGATGGTGCGGAGAAGGATAGTCTTGTATTGGACAGATTTAAAGGTCAGGCTTTCAGAGAGATGTATGGTCGCGCTAATAAGTCATGTCCCAGCTGTTGAATAGAGTGGGTATGTATAGGAACATGTTTGTATAACCCCCCCACCTCCCCCCCCCCTACCCAACAAAAATTATTTGGGGGGTAACCCACCTGACCACCCTACCCCTCCTTGCTCCCCCACCCCCCACCCCAACCTTCCCATCCTTGCTCCCCCCCCCCCCCACCCCCACACCCCAACCTTCCAATCCTTAACTCCCCCCCCCACCCCCCTCGATATGAAGAAATGAAGCTTAGATATTGCTGATATTAGATATTATTGATCAAACATACTTGGTGCCGAGACATCATTTATTAGCGCGACTGTACAGTCGCGCTAATAAGTCATTTCCCAGCTGTCATTAAGTTTAGTTTGCTCTGTGCTGTATTATTGTCTGTCAGATGTTGAATAAGGTGGGTAAGTGTAGGAACATGTTTGTATATTTCACTCAATATGAAGAAGTGAAGCATAGAAATTGTTAATACCTATTATTGATCAAAACATACTTGGTGCCGGGACATCACTTATTACCGCGACTGTACAGTATGTATATACTCCAGCACTCGTGTAGTGGTGTAGTGATATGTGGATATTATAAGTTTGTTGTTTTCACAGTTTAATTTCCGATAAATTTAGTGTGTTGTCGTTTTTATAGTTTTTAATTTTAAGGAGTTTGTTATATTTATTTGAACAGTAACTTCTGAGTTCGTTTTCAAGTTTTATATTTTAATACCCCATAGCTTGGGGTGGCCGACTTGAGACAGAGCCCGAACAGAAACAACATTTATACTGTAGTTCCAATTCTTAGGATCTTTGACCACTCGTGCGTTCCCTCGCCCCTAGCTCTGTCTCGTCTAGTAGGTGAATTTTACAAGGGGAGGAGGATTCCTATCCCCCTGCCCCCATTTATTCATTGAAAATTAAATTACATACCGGTACATAATTATACTGTGGCACATACCTCCTTTTTTTTTTTTTTTTTAATTGAGCGTGGCCAACTCGAGACAGAGCCTAAACAGGGACAAAAAACAAAACACAAAAATCTTACACATCTAGGTCATCTACATACATACAAGTTTAAAGACCACTTCATCCACAGAGAGCGTGATTTAAGTCTCTTTACTTTAGTACTGTACAGTATAATAAAATCCTAGGAGTAACATATGATACTCATATGACATTCAAACTGCACACCACAAACATTAAAAAGAAACTGACACCCAGACTTAACGCCCTCAGGTCACTTGCTCACACAAAATTTGGACACAACAAGGAAACCACCTCCACAGTATATAAACAATACATAAGATCAGTGATAGAATACGCAAGCCCAGCCTGGGCTGAATCACATCATAAGACCTAACAGACTATTCAAAACAAAGCCCTAAAGATCATTACAGGCTGCACAGCTACTGCACCCACAGATCACCTACATCAAGAAACCAAAATCCTCAAAGTCAAAGACCATCTGGACATGAGAGGCACTCAATTCCTGGCAGCAGCCTCCACGAACCAGGACCACCCACTAAACTACATGGCAACACACCCACTGACACCAAGAAATATCAAAACAACACCCAGCACACGATATCACACACAATTACTATCCTCTCTCCCTTCCTGTCCACCCCGAACCAACTTCCAGAAGCACATCCATACTCACATCTCTCGCCGATCCATCCACTCACAGACAACACGCAGCTGCAAGCACGACCTCCCGGAATCCATCCTTCCGAATCCTCCCTTCCTCGCGAGGACAGAGTCCACCTGGCCAGGCTGAAATGCGGACACCATCCAGCTCTCCTGAGCTATCAGAAGAGACTGGATGACTCCGTCGTCGACGTCTGCCCGGGATGTAACACAGCACCCAATACCATTAACGCCTTAAGAGCGGGAGGTGAAGTATATTTGACCGTACCGCCCAACGGGTGTTTTTACCATAAATGGCGTTGTTTCCGTGCTCTTTTTCATGCATAAACAAGAGCCAGAGCGTAATACAAGTATGTATCCGTGAAAGGGCGATAATTGAGCTTTCCAATGACACCATAACCATCCTTCTACGATCACTGGTTGTCTTGCAACGATCGAGCAACCGAAGGGTAAAATCGCTAAAATACGGTCATTTTGTTATATACTGTACTGTGTAGCGAGGGAGTGAGGGTGGATGTATGGGGAGTACATCTCAGTCGGTCCACGGCGGCCGTGGCGAGCGGTCATGAGGTAACCCATGCTCCTCCCGTCGCTCGTCTCTCTCTCAGAGCCAAAATTGCACACGGACTAAAGTCCGCCCCCGCCACATAGTCCAAATTTTTCTATACGGACTTAAGTCCACCCCCGATGGTTAGGGGTTAAACACATCATAGAAGACTGCATTTCACACAACCACTTACGCCAACAACACAATCTACACTCAATGAGAGCTCTGTGGGACAGCCCGATCGTGGCCATGGCCTTCCTCAGGGACTTGGGACTGTTCGGCCAGGTAGCTTAGGGAACAACAACAACAACATAAAAACTTACCACAACACAGCCCCATCATGTCATCACAGTGGCCGATGTTGACTCAACAAAGTCCCCCTGAAGCACTTGCACCTGGCGAAACCGCACCACACCAAGCTTAACCGTGCTACAATAAGGCAGTAACAAGAAATCACCATAACTGCACCAGAGGCTGACTGGACCACCGAATGATGGGCGGTACTATAATACAGATGATATACCCGACTGGTTTGTCACTTAACTAAAAATATTATCAAAGCCGTCCCCTCTTAACCCTTCTCACCCGGGTGGCCTACAAAGCTCCATATCAAGCTTTTTCCATGATACACGGGTGGCATACTTAGCTAGATAAAGTTTATCAGAGATAAAGTTTATTAATGCATGTCTGTAACTAAAGTAACTACCGTATTGTCTGCGCTACATTGGACTAGTGATAAACAAATTGTAAAACTTTTCTATCTATCTATCTATTGCCTGACGCCGTGATCCCCGAAGGGGTGTATTGCAATTATGTTTAGCTATTTTTGTATAAAGACAATAGTTAATGTTTTGTTTGCCTTGTTTAGCATGCATTTGAATTAAGTTGTAGAGTTTCATAAATGTATGCCCCTCAGCTATTACCACAATGGATGCTTAGCTCACTCAAAGCCTGGGTAGTGGCTGAGGTGGTAAAAGGTTGGCTGTCAAAATAGCTGGTGTGGTACGGTATACAGTCAGGTCGCCCAATTTATGCGAGTTCCGAGAACGCGAGGGGGGGAGAGGGGGGTCGAAAATAAGCAAAAACTTTGAATACACGAGGGGTACAACTAAGACGCGAATCGAGAGCAAAGAAGTGGCCAAATCCGCCATTTCCCCCATAGTAAGCGAGTGTGGTCTAATTTTATCGAGATGCATGGCACTCACCTCTGAAGTGCGCATGGGGGTAATTAGACACCTCTCCCTGTGCACATGTATTTGAGGTGTTTCCGTCACTAAAATATTCATTGTACCATTAATAGCATTAATACTTATCCATATGCACCTATTATTGGTTGATTATAAAGGTATTAACCTGAAACAACAATAAAACGAGTGAAAACAGCGTTTGGATAGTCAAAATCGGAGATATAGCCCGCGAGTTGTATAATGTATGGGTGAGGCAAGCTGCTTTCCCGCCAATTTCCCCCAAGGCCACTGAGACACAGTCGATCGATACTCTCTCTCTCTCTTGCATTCGCTTGCTATCAGTGATGACCACACCCTGCAACCGGATTTCTAATGTTAGCACGAAAATATACCTCAGAATAAGGGAATAACAGGGAAAATAGGTGATAACTGAAGGAGAGGAGGAAAGTGGGGAAGGAGGGGAGGTAAAGGACTGAGATTTTGCATGGCCCAGGGGCCAACAAAAATAAATAAAAATATATTTTTTTTTTTTTTTTTTTTCGATGTCAAAAGTTGATTTTTTTTTTTCACTCACTCTTAAGAGTCTCCCCGCAGTCCGCCGGGGGAACTCTTAAGAGTCTCCCCGCAGTTCCCGGGTTAATAGAGTGAGGGAGGCCCAGGAAGTGCCTTCCGATAATGCACTTCCTAATACTGTACGCGAGGACGTGTGTCGCCCATAAACTTGTGAATTGGAGGTCCTTATTATATATATAAGTCAGACCCCCCAATCCGCGTCTATATGGGCGCATTACACGGCGCGTATTGGGAATTCGCGTATTAGGAATAACATAAATTATGGAGAAAAATACATATTATTATGTTCTATCCAACAACCAACCTTACTCCTAAAATCGATTAATGAAATATTACAAAAACATGTGGCAGTCCGTGGATTCGAACCCAGGACGCTCACACCGAATATCAACACCTTATGCATTACACCACGAAGGCAGTTAAAGAATGGTGGACACTGCCTACGATTTATTATGCAACTTCGAATCCTGCATGGCAGGACGGCAGCCCTCATTTCCTCACACATTTGATGGTAATTTTTGATCAAAATCAATACCAATTGGAAAACCAAGCATACACAATAATAGAAACATAATCAAAAGGTATTCCATACCTTAAAATTAAATGCTATAAGTAGGTGAGAAAAGTGGGGGCTCCTAGGAAGACCCCCGTGACAGGGCGAGTTCAGCTAGGCTGCCCTGGCCCCGTCACTGTCCTCGTCCCCGTCATCTGCCATTGCATTTTCGTCCAAGCTGTCCTGACTGTCACCATTATCATGGAGTGAGGCAATAACACGGTTGAGGTTGGCAACACGGGTGTTAGCCATGGCATCAGCAATAAACCCGGCATAGTAATCAGGTTCATCATTGGGTCCAAGTTCGTTACTAGGTCCAGGCTGAGGTTCTTGTTCTGGCTGAGGTGGGGGCTACTCTCCTCTCCTATGCATAAAAGCTGTGATAAGTGACTGTTTTCGCAGTAGAACATCATTTGCGTGCCGTTCGACATAAGATCTGAAAGCTTTATCAATGTTTGCAATAACTTCACTGGTGCGAAGTTGGTCCAGTTCCATGGACCAAAACGTTTCCTTATACACATCAAGTTCCGCCAGAACTAGTGACACTTCACGAGGTGTGAGTTCTTCCATATGTTGTTGTGGAGGTGGTGCAGGATCTTCAACCCTCTGTTCGTGAGCTTGGTCCTCTTGATCGATAATTGTCACAGTGTCTTCGTTGGTATCTTGCGTACCGTCAGCCTGGACCTCCCGAATTTCGTCCACAGTAACACCTGCGAAACCAGGCACACGCCTGGCAGCGATGGCAGCGGCCTCGATCACCTGGTCAACCTGTTGTACATGTTCATCACCCTCTTTCGCCTTGCACAGGTGTGGCACCAAGCATGATTAATTGTAGTATCAGTGACTCCAGACCATGACTGCAGTAGAAAATAGATGGCATTTTTAATGGTAAAAGCCCTCCAGAATGAAGTCACTGTCATTTCTGCATGATTCACTGGTCTCTCTTCTGGTTGATTCTCTGGTCTTTCTTCTGGTTGATTATCTGGCCTTACTTCTGGTTCTTCTTCTTGTGCTTCCTCATCAAGGTCTAAATCTGGGTCCATGGCCATTATCTCAACATTAGATTCTGTCTTTGCACGAAGATGGTCATATACTGCAGGTGGGTCTGGTTAACAAATTTAAGGGTGGCAATAATCTCTTGGTCAAGTGTCTGGACTAGAGAGGTGGTCTTTACATACATACATACATACATACAATGTTAAGACTGAGTGCTCCACACATACGTGCAGTTTCAATCTTTTGTCCTAATGGTGGTCTTTGGAGGCAGAAAGACAACTTGACATTGTGGGTGCAGCTTATCAAGGTAAGATGGATGAAAGGGGGCATTATTCATAAACAGTACCATTTTAACCCCCCTGATACTACTCTCCTTGACGCGGTTGGGGGGCTTCGGGGCCGGTGACTGGAGCTTGATGGGGGATGGTTGTTGTTGTTGTTGTTCCCTAAGCTGCCTGGCCGAACAGCCCCGAGTCCCTGAGGAAGGCCATGGCCACGATCGGGCTTTCCCACAGAGCTCTCATTGAGTGTAGATTGTGTTGTTGGCCTAAGTGGTTGTGTGAAATGCAATCTTCTATGATGTGTTTAATGGTATGGGGTGCTGTGTTACATCCCGGGCAGACGTCGACGACGGAGTCATCCAGTCTCTTCTGATAGCTCAGGAGAGCTGGATGGTGTCCGCATCTCAGCCTGGCCAGGTGGACTCTGTCCTCGCGAGGAAGGGAGGATTCGGATTCGGTTTATATTACATTCTATCTATCACCTACATTATTATTGTATTGGTTTATATTACATTCTATCTATCACCTACATTATTATTGTATTGGTTTATATTACATTTGTTACGGCTGGATCGGCAATACATATTCGGGATTCTTGATCGTAGGACAGAAATGGCTTAAGTGACAACGACACGCTCGATTCCAGTCCCAAATACTATATGCTCCAGACAACAAAAGCACCAACGCCCTACAGAGTTATCGTCTACGGTAACGAGGTACCTTAACTCGGCGAAAGTGTACAACAGGGGTAGGCTATGAGGCTAAACTCCCTCAGACATTTATAGGTTACGTTATTACTAAAGAAATGCAATACTCAAGAAACTACGTTAATATTAAGCCTCTAATAATGTAGAATAGAAGCAGGCTAAAGGTATGACAGTGAAATGCTAAATGACAAATGTACACGCCTACTTGAAAGCGCGTGCACTACACTAACTGTCCCCTACTAACATGCACTAGCATGTAGCATACAAGATGTTCATGATCCAGTAGATACCTAATAATACACATGGGAGGAACATAAACAGTAGTCACTTATTATAATAATGAATCTATACTTGGAATAACTAAAAGGTTGCAGGCAACAGTACTGCGCCGGTAGCCTACTACCGCATAGGCTACTTCGCTTCTCTCACTCTGTCTCCCCTCCGAGTCCGTATGCGCCCTACGCAACAGAACTCCGGACACAGCAGCAAAACGACAGTGCAGTTAATTGATACATGAAAGTATTAATAGTGTTGTCTTGTGTGTGAGTAATGTGTATTGTAAAGTGTTATAGATATATACTTAAAGAGAGCTGCAATGCATAGTAAAATAAAGATATATCCCACTCATCATCCCCATGTGTTCTAGCTAGCAGGCCAAGTCACAGGAACAACGAGTCCCAGCACCGAAAGCGAGAACCCAGGAGAAGACTGTAGAGAACACAAGGACAGATAAATTACGTTACTCTACTATACCGGCACTACGAGCGAGCTGTAGTCTCGGGTGCTACACTCGCTCCTGGCTCGGTATGCAAATCAAGGCTAAGTCCTCGTCCCTCTACAGACAAACTCCTGGGCATGGTCGGGCTCTTACACATGGCACCAGTCTAGTCACAAATTGGATGATGAGCAGGGCATATAACTCGTGAACATGTAGAACGTTCACCAACTATCCTCATCAAGAAGATCGCTGTTCACATTAACCCCTTAAATCTAATACATGTAAATATATGCTTGTCCTAAGAGTAATACGAGAGGTGAGTGCTGAAACCTCTTTAGGACCTCAAGGGAAGGTTATGCATTTAAATAGAGAGAAGAATGAAATGAGAGTAATGTCGTCAGAGAGAAAGAGTGCAACCGTGAGAAGTGGGGAGAGAGAGCAAGGGATGTTAGAATCTCAAAGGTTCTAGGCAACCTGGTCAAAGGAACACACAGCCAACCTCCAGGCAGTGTGCTGTACGACAACATGGGCCCAGCCCAGGCAGGCAACAATGGACTACCAACCCTATCGCGCCTAGCTATAAGGGCAAGGCTGCCAACCAGTCCATACGTCTGGCAACCACCCGGCCGGCAGCGCGGCGTGTTGCTACCCTCTTGCTCTGAAGCCCAACTCACTCTCTCTCTCTGAATTCCCATTATCCTATCTATCAACTTCTCTATTGATACTACATATTAAATGGAAGGTCTCGACATGGCTTAAAACAAAACCCACCACTGGTTAGCACATGACGAGACCTTTGCAGAGATACAAAGAACATAGTTATAAGTTGTCACACTCAATATACATAGCGGCTGACGGTAGCCAGATCACGGGCGGTACAGTGGAGTACCAAGGAGTACAATCAGGTTGCGTTGCCCAGCACTGGGGTGCGTCACAGCCCCCCCAAGATTTTAGATAATCGACTTTAGAAGCATTATCAAAATCTGACAGGCAACCAACCGACCTGCTACCCTTAGCTGCCACTAATTGCAAAAGGTGCACAACAACTGAAGTGTGAATTATACATAAAACACAATATTGCATGCATCATGCTACAACAATAAAGAGTTACAAAACTAAAAAAAAGAAAGAGTTTTCTCGTTTATTTTATTGTTTTATAATCTTTTTGGACGGCGTTATGATAGCCTAATTTTACTCCTGCTCAACCCACACACCGTGCACGACTATCTTGGATCATCAACCCTTGATAGACAATCTGCTATCACGTTCTCACTCCCGGCAATATGCTGAATGTTGAGATTATACTCTTGGAGCATTAGGGACCACCTGGTCAACCGCATATTCCGATTGTGAAACTGATTTAGGAATTTCAAGGGATGATGGTCCGTATAAATCGTCACTACCGGGCCGGCGTAGGCTGGAACATAAACTTCGAAATGTTTGAGCGACAAAACGATAGCCAGAAGCTCCTTCTCTATAGTCGAGTAATTCCTTTGTGCCGAATTAAACTTGCGAGAAAAGAAGCTCACTGGGTGTTCCAAGCCCTCGGAATCAGTCTGCAGTAACACTGCCCCGGCACCCACACCGCTGGCATCAGTCGCCAGCTGAAAACTCCTGGAGAAGTCTGGGGCCCTCAAAATCGGATGTGTACACAGCAGGTGCTTGACTAGGTCGAAAGCCCTCTGACACTCCGCAGCCCAACAGAACTTCACTGACTTCGACAGTAGATCAGTTAACGGTGCTAAGACAGTAGAGTATCCCCGGATGAAGCGCCTATAATAGCCTATCATACCTAGGAACCGCATGACCTGGCGCTTAGTGGTGGGCCTGGGAAACATATTGATAGCCTGTATCTTGCTCAGGGGGGGGCACACCCGGCCTAACCCGACCACAAAGCCAAGATACTGCACAGTAGCCTTTACAAACTCGCACTTCCTCAGGTTCACCACCAGCCCAGCATCGTGCAACTTCCTAAACAGGGTCTCTAAGTGCCTTAGGTGATTTTCAAAATCGTCATCATATACTATCACGTCATCAAGGTAGACCGTGCAGTTAGGGATTTCGTCACAAATATCGTTCATCAGGTTTTGAAACGTGGCAGGTGCGTTCTTAAGCCCATAAGGCATTACGTTACATTGGTAGTTCTTGCCATCTACCACAAAACCACAAACTTGCTTAGCTCGGTCCGACAGGGGTACTTGCCAGTAGCCTTTTACAAGATCAATTTTAGTAAGGTACTTTGCATTCCCTATCTTGTCCACGCTGTCGTCAACTCGAGGCAAAGTGTAAGGGTTGGTAGTGGTCAAGCCATTTAGCCTACGAAAATCTATGCAGAACCGCACCTTGCCGTCAGGTTTTGGCTGCAACGTGACGGGTGATGTCCACTTCACATAACCTTCAGTGATCATCCCTCTCTCAACCATGTACTTTAACTCCTCCCGTAAAGCTGGCAACTTTACCGGGGGCACACGGTAGGGCACTGACTTGAAGGGCACATTATCACCGACGTCCACGTCGTGCGTTACCTGAGTAGTAACCCGGCTGATCCCCCTGATCAGCCGGGTTAGGCCAATCAGCGCTCTGCAGACCCCCATAATCCTGCGTTAATCTCTAACCGTTTAGGTAAGATGATCCTCAGGGTATTAGAGTGTTGAGCCTATAATTGGGCTTTGTAATTGATTTGGGGTTGTGTGGGACAGGGATCTGCCTTGCTTAGACCAATCGGCTTTCTGCAGACTCCCATTTTCTTATGTTCTTATGTTCTTATTGCTCAATCTTGTCTGTATCCCTGGTGAAAACCACAAATGGGAGTCATTAATCGGATTAGCCATCAACATATAGTTTAAGAGTGCTTTCAACGGGCACAGTCTATGATGGGTATTCCCGGCTTTAAAGTGTCATCACTGAAAACTCCGCAAAAACATGGTCTGCATGTTCGTATTTAGCAATGTTCAGGGGCAATTGAAACAGAAGCCAATCGGAGAGCAAAGTACAAACAATTTGGAGCTTTTGATATATAACTCTGACACCCGATACCCCGTCCCAAGGGCCATAAGATATAAAGCATTCATTGGTAATGTTGATACAAATGGGCGTCACATGTTCAAAGGAGATTTCAAAAGAATTAGGATATAGTTCAGAGACCATGTTGCCCTGAGTTAATGAGGTGGGGGTCAGAGTCAGAAACAAGTGTGCATAAACCCTTTCTCCTCAGCCGCGGGCATGGATAAGAGTGGTTATAATCGTAAAAGAGAATGAAAATAGTTGATCAATGTTATTTTTAGAGTAATGACCGAAAGCTGTTTCTCTTTAAACAGCTTGTCTAAATATTGAAAGATTAGAGCGACTAAGGGCACCTCCTGGTTAAACTTTGATCAGGATTTTAAAATCTTCACAAATTTCTTCCAGAATAATGGATACCCCCTTGAAAACAATAACTCCAGTATTCTAAACGAAAGATTTCAATCAAACCCAAGACCCATTGATAAAGAAAGTGACACACATTCCATAAATTTTCCTTACTATGGTCATCTCAGCTTCACAGTCTTCACTATTCATAAGAAGCTCAAAATCTTACTCACACATTCTTTTCCTAACTTCAAATTTATGTTTGTCTTTACAAATACGTTTACAATTGGCTCACAATTTGAATACAACTACCCCCTTCTTATGACTCTTACATCATTTTGGGAATTCACTTGCTGTACATAGGTGAAACATCACTCTTTGGTTTGCAAAACATACGGGCGTGTCTGCTCGCACTGACCGACCTATTCCCGATCGACTCCTTGCATCCTGCTATCCCTTTACATTCACTTGAATTAGATCAAGCCAAAATGTCTGGACAGATGGAATTTGATTCAATTAAAGTCATAGGATGAGGGAAAGATGGATTCAGGGAGAGAGTTCCAGAGCTCAGCTGTTGAATAGAAGAAAGATTGGGAGTATCGTTGCACTCTTGGGTTGAAGAGTTGCAAGGCGGGTACGTAGCGTAGGGGAGGTGGCATACACTGAGAGAGCTCCGAGGTATAATGATTATTGTAATAGCAATAGAATAGCGAGAGAGATGTAACATTACGGTGAAGAAAGATTACAGAGAATCGGTGAGTGAACGTGAGTTAATGATGCGAAATGCTTGCCATTCTACTTTGTCAAGGAAGGATGTATGAGAGGATCCTCCCCACACATGGGAACAACACTCAATACATGGACGCACTGCGCCCCTGTAAAGAGCAAGAAGATGTGAAGGGGTAAAGAACCCCTTGAGGCGGTTGAGCACACCCAGCTTCTGGGAAGTAGTTTTAGCAAGAGTGGTAGTATGATTTTTCCAAGAGAGATCAGAAGAAAAAGAAACACCAAGGATACTGAGAGAAGATAAGGGGTGATTATTGTATTGTTGAAGTATAAGGGATAGTCTTCTGGGAGTTCTTGACGGGTAGATAAATGGAGAAATTGGGTTTTGGAAGCATTGAAAGCAACAAGATTTTCTCTGCCCCAATTGGAAATGTTTGTTTGATCAGAAGATTTAAGTGTTTTATGGTTTCATCATGTGAGTTTTTGAGGGATTGCTTGCTGGGGCATTTTTGAAAACAAGTTTAAGGGGAGATTTCCACCTGGAGGATTTTTTTCTGGACCCCTTTCTCCCTCATGTTTAGCCCCATTGCTTTTGAGATTTTAAGATGTTCGCCCCATTAGTTTGGCGATTTTAAGAACCCTCGCTCCATTTCTGTCAATTTTAAGACTCTTCGCGCTATTTAGGTGTCTATTTTTTCCTGACGAGCGATAGCGAGCCTGTAATTTAAGGGGAACCGGCCTTCGGCCGGAACATTTTTCTACCGAAAAATGTACAAATTTATCTTGAAAGGGGATCTAGGGGGAGTAATTTTAGGCTTGATGGAAGTCTAGGGCATCAATTCAAACCCTCCCCTTAATAGTGTAAGGTAGAGTCGTCAGCATATGAATGTATAGGACTGGAGGTACAGTTGAGAAGATAATTTATGAATATTAGAAAGATAATTTGAGATAGGACAGAACCCTGAGTAACACCGGAGTTGGTAGGATGAGGAAGTGAATGATGGCCGTCTACAACTGCAGCTATGGAATGGCCAGAAAGGAAATTAGAGATAAAGGCACAGGTGGAGGGGTAAAACCGAAACTGGGTAGTTTATAACTTTGAGATTTGTGCCAGACTCTATCGAAGGCCTTAGATATTCTAGCACAATAGAGCAGGCCTCACCAAAGTCCCTAAACGAGTTAGTAAGACATGAACGAAGATTACCAGTAGAACGACCCTTACGGAAGCCATACTGGCGAATTGAGAGTAGATTATGAGAAAACAAATACTTAAGAAATTTTGAAGTATGAATAGTTTAAAAAACTTTAAAGATACAAGTAATAAGAGCAATTGGACAATAGTTGGAGGATTGAGAGCGGTCACCCTTCTTTGGGACAGGTTGAACAAGAGCAAACTTCCAGCAAGAAGGGAAGACGTTAGAGGAGAGACAGAGACGGACGAGTTTGCCTAAGCAGGGAGTCAGCACAGAAGCACAGATTGTTTAGTACAACACGAGGAATACTATCCAGACCATAAACCTCCTTAGTATTAAGCCCAGAGAGAGTAAAAAGTACTTCTTTAGAAGAGATTAGGATATTATGTACAAGTAGGAGAGAGGGGGGTGAAGAGGGAGGAATAGCACCGGAATCATCCAAAGTGGAGTTTGTAGCCAAAGTTTGAGCAAAACAAGGAAGAAGTGATGGTTGTGCCATCAGAGTGGAAAAGGGGAGGGAAAGACAAGGAAGTAATATTGTGGGAGAGGTTTTTGGCTAGATGCCAGAAAGCTTGGAAAGAGGTGGTATTGGATAGTTAGAGTGCATTTATTATTGATAAAAGTGTTTGGCAGGTCGAAGGACATTTTTGGCTTGATTCCGGGCAGAAACATATGAATGAGATTTTTTTTAGTTTGGAGGCGTCGGTGGTGATTTAATGCTTCTACAGCAGTAGAACAAGTGTTAGTACACCAAGATATTTTGGGAATGTATGGAATGTATGCCTCCATGCCCGAGAGGATTACCTCGATAATGCGTTCAGCACGAAAGCAAAAATCGTTCCATGGGAAGACAAAGAAGTACTGCCGAAGTGCGTGAGTATATACATACATACATACAATGTTTTGTTTGCGCATTTTCTGATCTAAATATATAGTGTATTAAATCATCCACAGAACTAAATCTGGCAAAACATATAATAATTCTCCCTCTCTCTCTTACCTAGGGTGCCATCATCATCAGCAGCATCAGCAGTAGAAGGGTCATCCTCGGGAGTTGGTTCTGAAAATAACATGATGGTCTCCGTTTTTAGATGTTCGGGAGGCTATAATAAAACGTACTCACACTTATATATTTCAAAAGAGCTATATATACCATAGATTTGGGCCTATCTTTGACTATTCAAACATAAGCTATTGCTCGTAGAAACGCCTGGTGTTAGATAAATTTACATAAATACCCGCTTTCAAAATATTACATTTAATTGAGATTTTATTGCTATGATTTATGGAAACAATTTATAATCATGCTTCAAGAACACCTACCAAAAATGACAGTAGCCATGATCAATAAATACCATCAGCAAAATAAGCAACAACTTAATATTGTCTCACCTGTTGTGAAGGAATCATCAGCCGTGTTGCCACCAGGGTATACTGCTACTTCAGTGCTGGGCTCTGGAACTATTACCAGAATACTGTATATTGTATGATACACATACTGTACAATGTACATATAGTAAAAACAGTATATCATATGCATCTCTGGCATCGTAACTCAGACCTAAAGATAATAACATCTAAGCCTTTAGTCCATTTTTTCTAGGTGAAAGTCAATTGCAATGTCCCTGTCTTGATTACTTAGCTATTACGAAGATTTTGGAGCTAAATATGTTGTTAATTATGATAACTTAGCATATCTAATTTATAATATATATATAATATATATATAATTATAATGTAATATAAAATATATAATTTAATAGGAGTAGCATATTATATTTTCATTACATATAACAAATCAGCTGCTAAGACGCTATATTGTTCCTACAGATGAAAACAAATAAACTAAAGTTACCCCTCCACTATTCTACCAAAGACAAATCACAAATATTTTTCACTAGATAATCTCGGTAATTTTTACTCAATCACTGATTTCAGATATTTTACACCTTCCCAAGTGTCAATTCAGGTGGGTCCTGCTAAAGGTGTCTAAAAATTACATAGATTATCTAGTGAAAACATATTACCATATTTATGTACAATGGTGCTGTGAGACATGTTTAACTCCCTGATGCTTACTTAAGTTATACTTAATTATTTTCCAAGAATGTGATTTCAAGCGCTACTTCTAGCGGGCTGCAAGGCAAAACATGTATATTATCACCTTGCACCCACAATAATCCCCTCTACATACAATATATTTTACATCATAAGAAGGAGGAAAGCCTTTACTATAACATTACCAAGAATAGTAATTCAAAATATCAAAATATTGGTGGAAATTGTTCGAGAATTAAATATTTCATCTATACAGGTATATTGATCACACTCTTTCCAATGCTCAAATCAGAATGTTTTAATTTTCAATGTTTTGATTACATGAAAAATAGAACAATATAATACCCGCAAAAATAAACATGGCGCTGTGACTGAACATTGTTATTCACAATCAATTTTCCCCAACAATGATTGCGTGTACTATAATGTATTATGCATCAAAAGAAAGAAGAAAGTCCAATCTACAATATGACTGTAGAAAAACCCGTAAAACTTCCAACAGATCATAGTAAAAATAATTTCTGACCAAAAAGGTTGGTCGTTTTCCTGACTTTATCCAAATTCAACTTTCATTCTAACCCGTATGTGGTGACGTTCTTTTGACTGGCTGGATGCGATATTCTGTCTGGTATCTTATACTTTAACCCCTTCAGACTCATATGACGCAGAGGTTGCCAGATTAGCAATAAGAAATAGAGTTCTCTCACTCTTATAATTACCTCTCCAAAATTAGTTTTCTGCCCACAGCTAACTCAAAGACAACTGCCGAGGTTGAAGTAACTAAACTAAAGGTTTCTAAATACCCCTGATGGTAACAAAGGTTTTAAAGTATCCCCAATAGGCTCAACACAGCTAACTCAAAGACAACTGCAGAGGTTGAAGTAACTAAACTAAAGGTTTCTAAATACCCCTGATGGTAACAAAGGCTTTAAATTATCCCTAATCGGCTCAAAATCGCGTCATATGTCGGAGAGGGTTAAAAATATAATAAAATATATAATACATATAAAAGAATGAGTGCCGGGGAAATGGATGCAATATATTATTAGGTGGCATGTCTCCATACCACTATGTCTCCCCTCCTTTTCTTCCTCAACTTCCCTCCTCCTCATTATTTCTAATTTTACCCTCCCCCCTCAAATACCTTCAATCACCCTTCTCTACCCATCCAATACCTTCATGAACATTCTTGAGATGAAAATTTCACATGTATCGTGCTGCCATTTGTTTTTCCCACAAAATGTTTTAAAGTTTAAGAATGCTATTTGCATGGCTTACCTTCAACACAACCTCAAAATCACTTGATTTATTGGGGTGAGGAGCAGAGGGTTAATTTGAAACACTACCTCATAAAGTTGAATGCTCATCAAACCTATTGATAACATAATTTTGTAAAAATATTGCATATGTAACAACTATAATAGTGATTACCTGAGGGAGCATTAGCTAGTGTGATGATGGACACCAACAGCAAGAGCCAACACAGTCTCAACACTGAAAATAACAATATTTTCATTGATTTCAAATTATTATATTTTCATAATGGTTTTAAGGTATATTACATAAACTTATATGGAATAGTGGATCAACAAATAAGGTTCAATATGTAAAGAAAGTGCAAAAAAAGTTGCCTGTTTGTAATTTGTAAAATGTAATTATGATCTTGAACAAAAATATTTATATAGTCATGAATGCTACAGAGATTGGTGACCTCCTTCCCCTAATCGTGTAGCCTACACTGTATAATAGTAACTATTAAATATTATCTTCACCGCTGTAAGTAACAAATAGGCACTATTACCAATGTGTTTTTGTAATTACTTACAAATATAATATAGTGTGTATTACAATTAGTGTATTAATGCAATAGTACATGATGTTTATATTGCCAAAAGTGCAAGCATATATACAAATAATAAAGTACATCATATAATGCATATTGTGATCCAGCAAGAGGTCTGGCACCAACCACTCACCTGAAATTACCTTCACCAAGGAATTGGATAGAGGTTATATTTCGCCTCCGCTTGTTAATCTGTATGATGTTAGTAAAAACAAAAATAATATTCAAGGACACTAGTGCGACGTTATGAGAAACAATTTATTAGGGAAAATAGGCACCAATAGATTCGCCATATTTTTCTCCATATAGTCCGCATGGAGGATTTTCATTATCAACAAATTGAAAAATAACCCACTTCACAGACAAATACACCAAAAATCTAAGTCAAAGCGGGGGTGTGGGGGCAGCAGCCCCCACCTATAATACTAGAATAGGTTAGGTAAGGTTGTTAGGTTAGGCTAATGTCCTTTCAAAGGGGTATAGGCTAGTAAACACTAGGATAGCCTATTCCCGGTCAGAGGTAAGAAGAAGAAGAAGAGTCCTGCAGTAGTCTCATTGAATGTTACCAAAAAATATCCCACAAAGTCATGAACTGATGTTCTTGAACACTGGAGGGCAGATAGGGTATTATGTTACCTCCGCCAACCGAATTTACTCCTATACTCAATTAATGAAATCCACAAATACGTGTGGCAGTCCAGGGATTCGAACCTAGGATGCTCACACCCAAATGGAGTGCATTTATCCATTGCGCTACGAAGACAGTTAAAGAATGGTGGACAAGCCTACGATTTATTATGCAGTTTGGAATCCTGCATATCAATCTAAGCATGTACACACTTTCCAACTGCGCTATCATAGGCTATGGATGGATGAAAGGAAGGAGTAATAAGTAAGGAGTGATAAGGAAGAAGTGATTCAATTCAGGAGGCGATCCATACATAATCAGCCTCTTAGCTCATGTCACGCTGATGTGATTGTTGTGCATTCAAGATTATCTAGTGTTGCTAATGTTTGTACAAACTGTCAGTGCTGGACGGGTTTATCCTATTCTGCAACTGGTTCAACTTTTTTTGTGTCCAATGCCAAAACATGTAATGTGTAATTATAACTACTGTAGAGATCATCAATATTCAGCAACATCGTTACTAAATAATTCAACCATTTCTTTTTATATAATTATTTTCAAAATATACCGAATACTAGTCTGCGTATTATAGATGGTATGATCCTAATCAGATTATTATGTGAAACTATTTTGCAATATATTACTGTTATATTTCTCATCTGCATCAAGAATTGCAATCTATAATGTTTTGATGATCAATAAGTAGTCCATCAATGTATCTCTTAATCTAACAAGCGCTAACCTAGGTTATTGAACACCATTGCCTCTTGCTAGAGGTTGACCATTTTGGCGACCCTTACCAATTTCGATGAAAACCACCTCAGCGTGTATGGAATGCAAGCGCGCATCCAGCCATATATACAGTATATGTACCAAAACATTTTTTTTTGAGGGGTGGGGGGGTCATCCGTAGTTGAAAAATGTGGTGCGAATGGCATCGCGCGGCGAGAAAAACATCAAGCGGCAAGATTTACCCGCGCTTATATTCTGCCGTCTCGGGGTAAAACCAAGAGGAGGGGACGGTGGGTTGATGTAAATATCGTATATATATCGTAAGTTTAGCACTTTCAAGCCTTCTAGTGTACATGTACCTATGTAGGCAACCCATCTGAATATTACATAGCAAGAAATAAGGCGCATATAAGCAATATACGATATATAGAGGCAAAATTGTAGCGTGAGAAACGGTGAATGAATGACAATAAAGGGAAGGAAGGAGGGAGGAGGGAGGTAGAGGCGCCCGAGGACAGCGTTGGCTGTGTCATCAGGCGGCGTGGGAGAGCGACGTATAGGCTCCATGGCTAGTGCTTGTGTACTGCTTGCCCGCGCACGGCTGGGGTGTGCCGGGTGGCGGTATCGAGAGTTGCCAACCACCACTACTCGCACACCACTTTGTTGCCGCCTGACTCATAACCCACGGTTTTCGTATGTGTTTAAAAACTCGGCTCATATGAGGACAGTCGCCGTCCACCAGTACGGAATCATATGAGGACGGTCGCAGCCCATAGGTTAAAGTATATGTTGTAACTTATACTGTCTGCTAATTCATATAATAGACACACCCATCAAATTTTTGCTAAACATATTTGTTGTAGACACTTACCTTAGTAACTCGATCAGGGACAGTCAATCCATTAAAGTAGTATGGAGGATCAGCAAGAACAGGTTTGCTTGATGTAGTGACAGACATTCAATAATTGTAACAGGGATTACAGAAGCATATTTTGTAGTAAGGATTAGGATAATAAAACACAATGTTTGCAACTTTATTACAAGTTTTTGTACTAGTCCTGTGACCTCAGTATAGTATGTAGTGACAGTGTTGGTGGTGTTGTCAGGGTTCTCATTACAAACCTTTTATGTTAGTCCTTCCTGGTCCTTCTTGTAATAGTGTGTAGTGTACTGTAGATATTTTCCGGTGCATTCAATAGTTGTAACGTAGGGAGACATACAGATTTGTGTAGTAAAAAATAGAGTAATATTTGACCATGCATATAACTGTATTATATTTGTAGTAAAAATTAGGATAACATAACAATACATCCAACATCCTTTACTAGCAAAGATTAGGATATTAAAAGTAATTCCCTACAACTTTATTATTTCTGCAGTAAATGTTAGGACAATAATACACGTGGCCTACTTTATTAATGTTGTAGCAAGAATTATGATGATTAAATACAATGATTACAACTTACCCACATTTTCTTGCATGATCCATGTGTTATTGGTAGTTTAATTCTGACGATGCATATTATATTTTCAAACAAAGATAAATGTTTTGTGTTGTGACCCACAAAGAGTTATATTGGAATTTTCAGAAAATTTGCCAATAACCTGCATGCGTGTTCCTTGTTCCTTCACCTTTAATAGCCCATACCATGACTGTGGCCTACACTACACATCATACGTAAGATAATTCAATGAATGAAAAGGCTAATAACTATCACAAATAACATTTAACTACACCACTTCTATCCAAAGTTGAACACTATAATTTAAATCTAGCTGCAATAAAGTTAAAAAGACGTCATTCGTATAATTATATACAGCTTACTTTTCGATAATCAATACACTAATTCTGTGTTCACTACTACCACTGCAATATGCATGCGGTTGTACAATAAGTTTGATATTGTATCACAACCAATTATCGATGTACAATCACTTGTACAATCTCAGGGCCAAGAATATGGCAGCCAAAAATAAATTGGATCAATTGTTGTGAATATAAACCAGTAATAATTAATGGCTTACTGACACTTGTTGTGCAACTTATCATCATTATCTTATGAACTGTTGTTCCCTCCCATTACCCCCTCTTTGGGATCCCAGGTTGGCTACTGACTGACTGAATCAATTAATGAACAGAGTGGTGTGTTGGGTGCTACTGTATTATGGGTATGTTGTACGGGGACTGATACATTATTTCATGTGGCTTTTGAAAGGTAATCGAGTAAGCTTGATAATGATATGATAAAAATAGGACCATGAAATGGTTTTAGCGGCAAAACGTCGATTTAAGATGAAGGATTCAACTTTGGGTAGTTGTGATTTGGTAAACATGTAATTAATTATTGACTATTTGAGCCACTTCCCGGATGTGTGGGTCATGTGGTCCGATATCACTTATTATGGTTATTATTATTATGGATCACTTGAACCAATTGGTGTATAGGCTAATGTGTTGTGTTATTTATCTAATTAGTAAACCAGTATGAAGACTTACTTGTGGTGGTCGTGGAGGAAGATGATCGGCCACACCCAGTCAATGTGTCTGATCACCACCACCATATACCAACACTCCCGTTCTCTGAAGGCAAAACAATAGGCACCAACTCAGAACAAACTAGTTATATAGTCTTAAAATATATTTGTGATTATGTGTGTACAAATATTACACCTTCATTATTTTCTGCTTTACAATACTCCAGCTTTATCCCGAATGATCTGTGTCTGCAATTCACTTCTTCAGGGTAACTTTCCACCAACCTGCAATCCACATAAGTTGTTGTTAATTTCTCATGAATGTAGGTCCGCGTTTTCATAGATTATTCTCCTTCGTCCAATAACATACTGGGCTGGGTGTTGATTACAGGTACTATCAATTATTAACGTTAATAATACAGTAATAGATTAACCCCTTCAGCACCATGACGCTTGTTTACCTTGGAGTCTGGCTAAAATTAGGTAATTTTCTGCATGTTAAGAAGGACCTATGTTACTAGAGGGTGTATTGAGATCTTATTCATTATGTAATGCCCTCGAAAATGTCCCGCACCCCCAATAATACTAACCCGAGTTGACGTCAGGTATAGCGTAAAATAGTCGTAGATGGTAAGTCCAATAAACTCATCTCGAGAGACTATCACCGTGGTTCTTAAAAATCGGACTAAGGTTGCTATACTTTTGTACGTCCGTGGTAGTAGGATACAGTGGGTTAGCGCGCGGGCCTGGTGGTGATGGTGGTGCGTCACTAACCAGGGTTCGAACCCCACCCAAGGCATCTCAAAACCTGTAGGTTTTTAGGGGGGTTAAATTCCCTTCAGAGGTTCGTACCCCGCGCCAGGTACCAGGAAAGGTTGATCCTAAAGGTAGCCTGGGGATAATTCCCATTCCTATTTAACCCTGGTAAAACCTAGCATTTCATATTAGGTGATTTTCTGCATGTTAAGAAGGACCTATGTTACTAGAGGGTGTATTGAGATCTTATTTATTCATTTGAGTCGCATAGGTAGATTATAAACTAAAGACATTTGTGGAATATTATACAGAATATCATGAAAATTACGTAACGGTAATAACGGGGTTAATGATCTATAAGTGGCAATTACTATATAATTTAATATTAATGATTGAATGTCAAATTAAGATGATTGAGATATATATGCGACTTGTCAATTATTTTAGCTTCTAGAGATTAAATACGATGAAACCTTTTGTTATTATATTGATACCAGGAATAAAGTTTAGGATCTCACCGTACGTATGGTATTAACACCATTAAAACGGAATTTATGTTGGTTACTGTACGGACAGATCCGTCATACACACACACACACACACACACACACACACACACAGGTCTGAAGGTTACATAGATACCAGTGAAGCAGGAAATACATATATATTTAGAACACTTGCTCGTGTCACTATTATAATTAACCCCTACAGTACCGGCGGCGTCCTATTTATACTATTATAGCAATATTTACACGATTGTGTATTGTAATATAGGGGTTAATTATTACGTTTTTAACACCAACCAACTTTAAATCTAAACTCAATTAATAAAATCAACAAATACATGTGGCACTCCGACGACTCGAACCCAGGATACTCACATCTGAATTCCGCGCACTATGCATTACGCTATCAAGACAGTAATAACAGAGCCAGTCAGAAGCCAAATCCTCACTCCCCTAAAGGAGTAGGGAGGATCAGCCTAAAAAGGTGTGATGATCCCTTAGTGGGAATATATTCTGGAGGTGGGATTCCCAGTCCCAACCTCCAGGGGCTATCTGCACCACATAACTTATTATTATATAAATAGGTTTAGGAAAAGCCTCTGGGTGTCAGACGGTTAATGGGGGACTTCTGATGGACCTATCATTGTCGCCAAACTGACCGTCTCAGTCTGAGGCCATACTACAGCTTCTCATTATTACAGCCATGTTAATAATTATGATATGTGTTTGTGTATCAATCATGTTATCAACCATAGACACACAAACTAACACATACCACACCTTACATAGACAAACTCACACATACCACACCTTACATAGACAAACTAACACATACCACACCTTACATAGACAAACTCACACATACCACACCTTACATAGACAAACTAACACATACCACACCTTACATAGACAAACTAACACATACCACACCTTACATAGACAAACTAACACATACCACACCTTACATAGACAAACTAACACATACCACACCTTACATAGACAAACTAACACATACCACACCTTACATAGACAAACTAACACATACCACACCTTACATAGACAAACTCACACATACCACACCTTACATAGACAAACTAACACATACCACACCTTACATAGACAAACTAACACATACCACACCTTACATAGACAAAATAACACATACCACACCTTATATAGACAAACTAACACATACCACACCTTACATAAACAAACTAACACATACCACACCTTACATAGACAAACTAACACATACCACACCTTACATAGACAAACTAACACATACCACACCTTACATAGACAAACTCACACACATACCACACCTTACATAGACAAACTCACACATACCACACCTTACATAGACAAACTCACACATACCACACCTTACATAGACAAACTCACACATACCACACCTTACATAGACAAACTCACACATACCACACCTTACATAGACAAACTAACACATACCACACCTTACATAGACAACCTCACACATACCACACCTTACATAGACAAACTAACACATACCACACCTTACATAGACAAACTCACACATACCACACCTTACATAGACAAACTCACACATACCACACCTTACATAGACAAACTCACATAGACACACAAACTCACACATACCACACCTTACATAGACAAACTCACACATACCACACCTTACATAGACAAACTCACACATACCACACCTTACATAGACAAACTCACATAGACACACAAACTCACACATACCACACCTTACATAGACAAACTCACACATACCACACCTTACATAGACAAACTCACACATACCACACCTTACATAGACAAACTCACACATACATACCCAAGTTCACATACAAACATACACACTAACACATACATACACCCACAGTACACAAACTCGCACATACATAAACTTGGACCAACACACACATACACAAACTCACGCACACACAATCACACCAAAACACACCTCATACACATAATTATACATACACAAACTCACACTAACACAAACTGAGACACAAACACACACACACATACACACACATGGAAAAAAATCTGCTCATCCTACTTACTAATTAAGGCATCACAGAGAGAACATTAATAGACAATGACTATAGTACTGTTGTCTAGTCTAACTGCAGGTTTGAGGAGCTAAAGGTTACTTACTCATTAAGGCATCACAGAAAGAACATTAAGAGACAATGACTATAGTACTGTTGTCTAGTCTAACTGCAGGTTTGAGGAGCTAAAGGTTACTTACTCATTAAGGCATCACAGAAAGAACATTAATAGACAATGACTATAGTACTGTTGTCTAGTCTAACTGCAGGTTTGAGGAGCTAAAGGTTACTTACTCATTAAGGCATCACAGAAAGAACATTAAGAGACAATGACTATAGTACTGTTGTCTAGTCTAACTGCAGGTTTGAGGAGCTAAAGGTTACTTACTCATTAAGGCATCACAGAAAGAACATTAAGAGACAATGACTATAGTACTGTTGTCTAGTCTAACTGCAGGTTTGAGGAGCTAAAGGTTACTTACTCATTAAGGCATCACAGAAAGAACATTAAGAGACAATGACTATAGTACTGTTGTCTAGTCTAACTGCAGGTTTGAGGAGCTAAAGGTTACTTACTCATTAAGGCATCACAGAAAGAACATTAAGAGACAATGACTATAGTACTGTTGTCTAGTCTAACTGCAGGTTTGAGGAGCTAAAGGTTACTTACTCATTAAGGCATCACAGAAAGAACATTAAGAGACAATGACTATAGTACTGTTGTCTAGTCTAACTGCAGGTTTGAGGAGCTAAAGGTTACTTACTCATTAAGGCATCACAGAAAGAACATTAAGAGACAATGACTATAGTACTGTTGTCTAGTCTAACTGCAGGTTTGAGGAGCTAAAGGTTACTTACTCATTAAGGCATCACAGAAAGAACATTAAGAGACAATGACTATAGTACTGTTGTCTAGTCTAACTGCAGGTTTGAGGAGCTAAAGGTTACTTACTCATTAAGGCATCACAGAAAGAACATTAAGAGACAATGACTATAGTACTGTTGTCTAGTCTAACTGCAGGTTTGAGGAGCTAAAGGTTACTTACTCATTAAGGCATCACAGAAAGCATTAAGAGACAATGACTATAGTACTGTTGTCTAGTCTAACTGCAGGTTTGAGGAGCTAAAGGTTACTTACTCATTAAGGCATCACAGAAAGAACATTAAGAGACAATGACTATAGTACTGTTGTCTAGTCTAACTGCAGGTTTGAGGAGCTAAAGGTTACTTACTCATTAAGGCATCACAGAAAGAACATTAAGAGACAATGACTATAGTACTGTTGTCTAGTCTAACTGCAGGTTTGAGGAGCTAAAGGTTACTTACTCATTAAGGCATCACAGAAAGAACATTAAGAGACAATGACTATAGTACTGTTGTCTAGTCTAACTGCAGGTTTGAGGAGCTAAAGGTTACTTACTCATTAAGGCATCACAGAAAGAACATTAAGAGACAATGACTAGTACTGTTGTCTAGTCTAACTGCAGGTTTGAGGAGCTAAAGGTTACTTACTCATTAAGGCATCACAGAAAGAACATTAAGAGACAATGACTATAGTACTGTTGTCTAGTCTAACTGCAGGTTTGAGGAGCTAAAGGTTACTTACTCATTAAGGCATCACAGAAAGAACATTAAGAGACAATGACTATAGTACTGTTGTCTAGTCTAACTGCAGGTTTGAGGAGCTAAAGGTTACTTACTCATTAAGGCATCACAGAAAGAACATTAGAGACAATGACTATAGTACTGTTGTCTAGTCTAACTGCAGGTTTGAGGAGCTAAAGGTTACTTACTCATTAAGGCATCACAGAAAGAACATTAAGAGACAATGACTATAGTACTGTTGTCTAGTCTAACTGCAGGTTTGAGGAGCTAAAGGTTACTTACTCATTAAGGCATCACAGAAAGAACATTAAGAGACAATGACTATAGTACTGTTGTCTAGTCTAACTGCAGGTTTGAGGAGCTAAAGGTTACTTACTCATTAAGGCATCACAGAAAGATGACTATAGTACTGTCTAGTCTAGGAGCTAAAGGTTATCATGACAAGTGACAATGACTATAGTACTGTTGTCTAGTCTAACTGCAGGTTTGAGGAGCTAAAGGTTATGGGGGGTGACAGGTTTTTGTTCTGTCCTTGTCTATCTTTCTCTGGCTTGTATCCATTTGGGCCCATTCAGCCTACTGTTTTAAGATGTTTATCCCCATCCAGGTGTCAATTTTTTACTGGTGAGCGGTAGCGAGCCAGCATATATTTTATTTTTGTTTGACAGCAGGCTAAATTTGTACATTTTTCGTCGATAGAAAAATTTCTCCGGCGAAGCCGGATTTCTTCATATATTACTGGCTCGCTATCGCTCGCCAGGAAGAAATCGACGCCTAGATGGGGATAAACGTCTTAAAATAGTTGGCTGAATGGGGCCGAATGGATACAAGCCAGAGAGAGAGAGAAAAGGACAGAAATAACAAAAAGCAGGTCACCCTCCTTAAGCAGGATGTGATAGTGGATGAACAGTGGTACGGTGTAGGAGGAGTGGAAGGGAGTAAGGGAGAGGGAGGAGTTGTGGAGTATAGAGCGGAGTGGTGGGTAGTAGAAATGAGTGTGGGGTAGAGGGACCAGTATGGGTGGAAAAGAGTAGTGTGGGGGAAAGGGAGAAGTGGGGGTAGTAGGAAGGAGTGGAGAGTAGTAAGAAGGAGTGTGGGGGAGAGGGAGGAGTGGTGGGTAGTAGCAAGGAGTGTGGGGGAGAAGGAGGAGTGGTGGGTAGTAGCAAGGAGTGTGGGGGAGAGGGAGGAGTGGTGGGTAGTAGCAAGGAGTGTGGGGGAGAGGGAGGAGTGGTGGGTAGTAGCAAGGAGTGTGGAGGAGAGGGAGGAGTGGTGGGTAGTAGCAAGGAGTGTTGGGGAGAGGGAGGAGTGGTGTGTAGTAGCAAGGAGTGTGGGGGAGAGGGAGGAGCGGTGGGTAGTAGCAAGGAGTGTGGGGGAGAGGGAGGAGTGGTGGGTAGAAGCAAGGAGTGTGGGGGAGAGGGAGGAGTGGTGGGTAGTAGCAAGGAGTGTGGGGGAGAGGGAGGAGTGGGGTGTAGAAGCAAGGAGTGTGGGGGAGAGGGAGGAGTGGTGGGTAGTAGCAAGGAGTGTGGGGGAGAGGGAGGGGGGGTGGGTAGTAGCAAGGAGTGTGGGGGAGAGGGAGGAGTGGTGGGTAGTAAGAAGAAGTTTGGGGGAGAGGGAGGAGTGGTGGGTAGTAGCACGGAGTGTGGGGGAGAGGAGGAGTGGTGGGTAGTAGCAAGGAGTGTGGGTGGATTGGGAGGAGTGGTGGGTAGTAGCAAGGAGTGTGGGGGAGAGGGAGGAGTGGTGGGTAGTAGCAAGGAGTGTGGGGGAGAGGGAGGAGTGGTGGGTAGTAAGAAGGAGTTTGGGGGAGAGGGAGGAGTGGTGGGTAGTAGCAAGGAGTGTGGGGGAGAGGGAGGAGTGGTGGGTAGTAAGAAGGAGTTTGGGGGAGAGGGAGGACTGGGGGGTAGTAGCAAGGAGTGTGGGGGAGAGGGAGGAGTGGTGGGTAGTAAGAAGGAGTTTGGGGGAGAGGGAGGAGTGGTGGGTAGTAGCAAGGAGTGTGGGGGAGAGGGAGGAGTGGTGGGTAGTAGCAAGGAGTGTGGGGGAGAGGGAGGAGTGGTGGGTAGTAGCAAGGAGTGTGGGGGAGAGGGAGGAGTGGTGGGTAGTAGCAAGGAGTGTGGGTGGAGTGGGAGGAGTGGTGGGTAGTAGCAAGGAGTGTGGGGGAGAGGGAGGAGTGGTGGGTAGTAGCAAGGAGTGTGGGGGAGAGGGAGGAGTGGTGGGTAGTAAGAAGGAGTTTGGGGGAGAGGGAGGAGTGGTGGGTAGTAGCAAGGAGTGTGGGGGAGAGGGAGGAGTGATGGGTAGTAAGAAGGAGTGTGGGGGAGAGGGAGGAGTGGTGGGTAGTAGCAAGGAGTGTGGGGGAGAGGGAGGAGTGGAGAGTAGTAAGAAGGAGTTTGGGGGAGAGGGAGGAGTGGTGGGTAGTAGCAAGGAGTGTGGGGGAGAGGGAGGAGTGGTGGGTAGTAGCAAGGAGTGTGGGGGAGAGGGAGGAGTGGTGGGTAGTGGCAAGGAGTGTGGGGGAGAGGGAGGAGTGGTGGGTAGTAGCAAGGAGTGTGGGGGAGAGGGAGGAGTGGTGGGTAGTAGCAAGGAGTGTGGGGGAGAGGGAGGAGTGGTGGGTAGTAGCAAGGAGTGTGGGGGAGAGGGAGGAGTGGTGGGTAGTAAGAAGGAGTGTGGGGGAGAGGGAGGAGTGGTGGGTAGTAGCAAGGAGTGTGGGGAGAGGGATGAGTGGTGAGTAGTAAGAAGGAGTTTGGGGGAGAGGGAGGAGTGGTGGGTAGTAGCAAGGAGTGTGGGGGAGAGGGAGGAGTGGTGGGTAGTAGCAAGGAGTGTGGGGGAGAGGGAGGAGTGGTGGGTAGTAGCAAGGAGTGTGGGGGAGAGGGAGGAGTGGTGGGTAGTAGCAAGGAGTGTGGGGGAGAGGGAGGAGTGGTGGGTAGTAGCAAGGAGTGTGGGGGAGAGGGAGGAGTGGTGGGTAGTAGCAAGGAGTGTGGGGGAGAGGGAGGAGTGGTGGGTAGTAGCAAGGAGTGTGGGGGAGAGGGAGGAGTGGTGGGTAGTAGCAAGGAGTGTGGGGGAGAGGGAGGAGTGGTGGGAAGTAGCAAGGAGTGTGGGGGAGAGGGAGGAGTGGTTGGGTGTAGAATGGAGTGGTGGGTAGAGGGAGGAGCGGTGAGGTGAGGGAGGAGATGATGGAGTGTAGTGAGGTAAGGATGGCAATTGGAAGGGTTATAAACAAATATGGCCATACACGGAAACAGCCACGGTTATAATGAATAACTCCTATTTACATAATTACAGTATATTATCACAGAGAGAGCTAAACTAACCTAGCTCATTCTAATCTATCTGAACTTAGCCTAAGTTAACCAATCCATTCTGTAAGTTAACCTAGTCTGTTAGGGATTATGGCCCCTTATAGTCCATGAGCCAAGACCCGAATTTTGGGATATCGGTACCACCCGGGGTGACTAATTCTCTTAGGTGTTTTTAGCTTGCTACATGTCTCTAGTTTATGTTTTGATATGATAGCCCTTGCACATTGGTAGCTTAATGGTCGTTATCACTTCTTGAATAGACATACCCTACCGAAAATTCCGAAATTTTTTAAAATGTCAAATTTGGGGACAGGAATGCCTAAATGTCAACAAAATGCATATAGTAATTGTCACATTTAATACAAGTCCTGTAAATACACACTAAGCATGCCATGGGCTTGTACATACTATTATGGCAAATTACTACTCCTAAATATCATCTACGTCAGACTCGGAATCTGACTGTTGTGCCACCGGCTCTTCTTCAATAGCCTTGTTCTGACATGTCTGTAACCTGCACATGTCCGTGCATTTTAGACCATTGCTGAGGCAAGTACACTTAGGGAGTTCGCATGACCGCACACACTTGCAAGACAGTAGCTGCATAACAGCATCTGGTGCTGGTGAGCCTCGCATCCAGTTGACGGCAAGCTTACCGTCCTCATCTGTCATCCAACCGCAGTCTGTTGGGTTCGCAACAAATGGCTGGCTCTGAAGACTTCTCCTCCAGATCGCAGCCTGGTAGTTTGCACGCAGTGCATGCATGAAGAGGCAGTCCTCACAAGGAGGGAGTTGACTTGACTCTACCTCTCCACGTCTTGCACAGAACAGCTCATACCGAAGCTTGTTTACCTTAGTTGTGTGGGTAGATGGTAGGTACATGTGGCAGGTGATTTCCTGTAGCTTCTCAAAGAGTTCAGGAGACACTTCCCATGAGCGTCCAAGTTCGTGAAAAGCATGCTGGTATGTCTTGTCCATCTTCACCTGCTTGAGTGTCGTCATCTTCCCTCGGCCAGCGAATGCACTGACGGTATCACAGCCTGTAAAGGCATGCATACCAATCAATGAATCACACACGCTGCCTCCCAGTGTGCGGCTCAGTGTGGTGATATCCAGGAATCTTGTCCGGTTCTTCGTCCCGCACTTCTGGAACAGATGGGATGGGATCTTGTGGCACATGCCAAGACACAACACCATGACGTCTGTATCTTCTGCAGTGATGATGACAGACTTGTTCCCAGATTCTGCTGCATGAAGTGCATGGAGAAGAAGGCGTGTGTCTGCTTCTTCTTGAGTTGACTTAAGCTCAGGAGCCTCTTCCCACTGCTCTTTGGTGATCTTGAAGCAGCGCTGCTCACATGTGACATACAGCTCCTTGTCCTTGAGCTTCTCCCTGTGCTGTGGTGCCTTCCATTCTTCTACCAAGAACTTGATAAGACTTGCCTTGTTGGAGGAACTACCGAGTAACTTTCTCCACTGCTGGATGTTGTGCCCAGGTTGAATGTTCTTGAAATGAATTCCTGTGCCTGCACTTCTTTTGGCTCGTTCTGCATCCTTGATGGATGTCTCCTTGTAGATATCAAACACAACATCAATGCGCCTGCTCTTAGCACCTTCATGAACAGCGTGACTCAGTGCTGTACCTGCAAGCTGTGAAAAAGTGTTGTCGTTTCCCTTCAGTTTGTGGACCAGGCTCATCCCATCAATTATGGTAGCAGAGGGCTCGGGTATCACTTCTGCAGGAGAAACATTCCTCTCTAACTCCTTTGCGAGGGCAGCCTTGTTGGTCTTGCGGAGAGACCCATCACCGCTGGCAAGTGCCCAAGGCAAAGGCCCACATCACTCATTTTGAGCTTTCTGTTCTCGGCAACAAGGATCATCTGGCCAAATAGGTTCCTGTCAGCCTTTAAGATAACCTCCTTGGCATGGTCTTGTGAGCGTGGCTTCATTCTGATGTTAGTGAACGTTCTCAGTTTCGTCTTCGTCATCGTGTCATGAAACTGTATAGTTGGCGTATCGATCTCCAGGCGCTCTTCCTTGAAGGCTTGATATGCATCCTCTCCTATTCTGTAGGCCCCTAGAAGGTCTTTGACAACTTCTGGTGGTGCCATAGTCGCAGTTGACAAACTGACAAGATCTTCTTGCTCTGCGTTGAAGGGGTTCAACCAGCTGGTCTCCATCAGTTGAACTAAAGATTGGACATCGGCCTCATCTCTTCTAATCCTGGGCATCTGTAGGTCTGGGTGGCTGAAGTCAGTATACTTTTGGCCTACTACCATAGTCCTGAGCTGCCTTAAGTACCTGCTGCGATACTCCGATGTCAGGTAGTACCTGGCGACAGCTCCGCCTTTCAGGCTGAAGCCTTTTGTGCCCCCTGGTGTCTGGGTGTCTTTGTTGATCGTCTCTTCGATTGTCTGGTCCACAGGGATCCGTCCAAAGGGATTCTTGCTACCGATCTGGACCGAAAAGCCACCTTGCATGAAGTGTTCATGGACCTCTGGGTGTTCAATGGGCAGTCGAGACATCAAGGCATAGTAGTAGGTTAGGAACCGGGCATAGTTCACTTTGTCATAGGCAAAACACCACGGTATCATCTGTCGGATTGCTCCTAGGTGGAGCATCCAGTTGCCTTCTCTGGAGGCTCGAACTAAGTCCAGCATGATCTCAACCATGTCCAGGTATGACATCCAGAATGCTGAGAGGTTGTGTTCATCTCTGAGGGTCTCAAGATAAACTTGGAAAAGCTTCATGATATGTGTGCATGATTCACTCTCCATCAGCTCTTGAAAGAGTCCCTGAGACACATTGCTGTGAAAGCTGTTGATGTCCTTCAGTGTTTCATCTAGATGGTGTATGTCCCTTGAATGGTTTTCTTCTAGCCATGAAAGGAAGCCTTTCCATGCAAGCCTCATCAGTGCTTCATACACGAGCTTGTGTAGTCTCACTGCTCTGTTGTACCTCTTGCCGTTCATCACTCCTGACACTGATCCTTCTGCGATGATACCTGATTCCACACACAGATCTCTAAGACCTGCATCTTGAAACCTCTTTCCTATGGTGGAGATGAGATTACAGATTGTGTGGAAGACGCCCATCCTGATGATAATGTTCTTGAACTTCTCTTGTTTCCAGATAACTTCGGCAGCTTTGGCATAGAGTGCTTGATCAAACACGCACACAATCTTGTTAAGCTGTAAGGACTGCATGATAGCATGCGTTTGTTCCAAGATTTCATTAACGGTGGACATTTCTGTTGCGGGAGCATTGATAGTGGGCAGGTAGCTTACAGTGTCCTGAACCACTGCAATGTCTCTGCGCATTTTGATGTTGAACCCAGTCCAACTGCTGATGGACTGGTCCTCATGGTCTGACATTCGAGTAAGAAGCCAGATATGGTTCTTTGTCTTTGAATCCTGGACTTCCTTGGTAGTGTCGACATACGCAGTCTCAATCCTAGGTGGCCCTGCCCGCCGCCCAACATTGTATATTGGCAGCATTGATGATGTCTGAGTGATGCTTCTTATCTTGGACTTGGTAATCTCTGGCAGGACTTTCTCTGGCACAGAGCCTGCAACCTTGGACTGGACAGCAATGCCATTGACTCTATGAGAAGTACCTGCTCCACTTAGGGTCTCTTCAAGTCGGTCAATGTTATCCCAGGCCAGGGTTGTGAACACACCAGGGTAGATGTTTGCTGGCAGTGGAATGTCATCCTTTGAGCATTCCAGCTTCTGGATACAAAGGGCTGTATCGATCTCCTCAAACATTGAGTAAGACACACAGTGACCAAGACGATTCAGAGTTCGGATCAGTTCTGTGTTTTCTGTCAAAGACTTTACAGCATTGGTCAGCAGTACGTGCTTGGGTGGTTTTGTCTTGCCACTGGTAACAGCAAAGACCAAGTCACTGCCAAAGGAAGTGGCAAGACGTTGAGCTCTTTCAGAGGGAGTTTCACACTCACACTCTCCTGTCAGCAGGGTGTGCAGGAATTGAGTGACTGCTGCAGGAATGACATTCTGATCTGTATCGGGAGGCCATGGCTGACTCACATCTTGTTTATTGATCTCATTCCTCAGCTGCATTCCTGCTTTGGTTAAGACATCTTCAGAGTTAGCTGCTCTTGCTTCTTGCAGGTCTTTTGCCATTTTGTGTGCTTGCCGGGCAAGGTCGTCCATTGAGAGGCTGCGTGGATAGATTAGAAGCTTTCCTTTCTCATCTGGGACAAAGCGTAGTGATTCTCCAAACTCGGTTTCAATCTTTCGGCGAACATGTTTCTTTGTCGCTGGTTTCAGTTGGATAATACCACGGGACATCATGGATCTCTCAAGCCTAGATGTGAGGTTTGTCATAGGCAGTACCTCTGGGTTGGGGAATAATTTGGTCCTTATATACACGCAGAGTTCCTCGAGGGCTTCTGTCTCAACCTCTTCGTAGCGTGCTTCCTCGCTTTCTTCCTGATTTTCACCTGCACCACCCGACCTGGCGGCCGCTGGGAAATCATCTTTTGTGAAGAGTTTGTAGCACGACTTGTGGTAGTGACCCTCTGCAGCAACAAGGTCTCTGCTAACTAAACCAAGGATTCTCTGGTTGAGTTTCCTTATTGCTGCTCTGCGAATCTTCTCATCTGCTCGTAGCTCAACACACTGTATGAGTGGCTCCCTTGTCTTTGTTGTTTTTATGTACTTGCTTGACTTCTCGCAGAAGATACATACTTTGGCATACACCCTGCTAGTACTAGGGGCATCCCTTGATGCCCTCCTCCTGGGGTCGACGCTTGCTGATTCTATCTTGACACCCTTGGCAAGGATAGAATCCAGTGACTTCTTCATTGTAAAGAGACTACGACATTTACGGTGATAATGTATGTGTGGTATTCCTCCTTCTTCAAGGCCCTTGGCTGCTTCCAGGACTGGATCATGCTGCCTGATTTCTGCAGCCCTGAGCAATGTGTTCCAGGAGTCCAAATCCTGTGGTGACACCAGAGCATCGCTGTCATCATCAGAGCAGTGGATGATACAGTCGATCCGTGCTCTCTTCCTCGCAGATGGTTCCATCCTGCCGTCAAACAGTCGACACACACCTGCAAAAAATATCACCATTAAACCATGAACAAACAAACACATTACATGGAAACCACTCTACATATGTTTGCTCCTTCCAATAATAAATTATCCCCAAAATATAACAAAAAATCCCCAAATATGAAATAAACCCCTAAATATGGAGAAACTTGAAATAAACATCGGAATAATTCTTGTAGAGAATCAAATAAGCTACAAGAGCTGTTAGAATATATTTTCCAATGTTCCCCATATTTAAGGATTTATTCTAGATTTAGAGGAAAATACCCAAAATATAGAGTATATTCCGAAATATGAGGAAATTTGAAAAATACCTAAGAACAACTCTGGTAGAGAATATAATTCTACATAGGTGTTCAAAGTTTCGCGATGATTGTGTGATGGATTTTAAAGAAAATGAGGAAAACGCCGAGCGTCACGCTAAAAATCTTTATTTTTGGGTAGCGCCCCTATTGCATCAACAAAATTAGACTAAGCTACCAGTGCGAGAAGGCTATCATATCTTAATGTACTTACAGTCACTCTATAAACATTTTAGTACCATTCGTGTTTAGTCACCCCAGGTGGTACCGATATCTGGCCTGGCTCATGGACTATTAGGAGTGTGGCTGTTTTGAGCTGCTTCTGTTATACATCACATGCCAATACTCTCTGAACTATATATAATGTAGCGTCTTATCAAACTACATCCTTAACCTGTCAATAACCTAGTCTGTTAGGGATTATGGCCCCTTAGGAGTGTGGCTGTTTTGAGCTGCTTCTGTTATACATCACGTGCCAATACTCTCTGAACTATATATAATGTAGCGTCTTATCAAACTACATCCTTAACCTGCCAATAACCTCGTTACAGTAGACATTAAGGGGAGGTTTTTAGTTGATTCCCTAGACTTCCAGCAAGCTTAAAATTATTCCCCTAGACCCCCTTTCAAGATAAATGTGTAAATTTGTCGGTAGAAAAATGTCCTGGCCGAAGGCCGGTTCCCCTTAAATTACAGGCTCGCTATCGCTCGCCAGGAAAAAATCGACACCTAAATGTCACGAATGGTCTTAAATTTGACAGAAATGGGGAGAGGGTTCTTAAAATCGCCAAACTAATGGGGCGAACGTCTTAAAATCTCAAAAACAGTGGGGCTAAACATGACGGAGAAAGGGGTCCAGAAAAAAAAATCCTCCAGGTGGAAATCTGCCCTTAACACCTTCACTACCGTAATGTACATTTAACCCCTTCAGCACCATGACGTAATTTCCACCATATTCTGGTTACCATTAGATGATTTTCTTTAGTTTATAATCTACCTTTAGAATTCAAAGGGTTAAAAGCGATCTCAATAAACCCTCTGAATAACATAGGTTCTTCATAAACTGCATTAACAGTTCTTATGTTAGCTAGATTCAATGGTAAAAATACGTTATCGTGATGAAAGTGTAAATAATACTCTATCTAATAATGTTTAGTTAGCTTAGAGAGTATCTGTAGATCTCAAAGGAGTAAAACAATCTGGGTGAACCTTTTGTCTCCCACAGGTGTACCCTCAAGATAATACTGTTGTCTGGTGGTAGCCAGAAACAAGCGTCTTCATATACACGTAGGGGATATGTATTATACACGTAGGGGATATGTATTATACACGTAGGGGATATGTATTATACACTAGGGGATATGTATTATACACGTAGGGGATATGTATTATACACGATATGTATTATACATAGGGGATATGTATTATACACGTAGGGGATATGTATTATACACGTAGGGGATATGTATTATACACGTAGGGGATATGTATTATACACGTAGGGGATATGTATTATACACGTAGGGGATATGTATTATACACGTAGGGGATATGTATTATACACGTAGGGATATGTATTATACACGTAGGGATATGTATTATACACGTAGGGATATGTATACACGTAGGGGATATGTATTATACACGTAGGGATATGTATTATACACGTAGGGGATATGTATTATACACGTAGGGGATATGTATTATACACGTAGGGGATGTATTATACACGTAGGGATATGTATTATACACGTAGGGGATATGTATTATACACGTAGGGGATATGTATTATACACGTAGGGATATGTATTATACACGTAGGGGATATGTATACACGTAGGGGATATGTATTACACGTAGGCTATGTATTATACACGTAGGGGCTATGTATTATACACGTAGGGGATATGTTTATACACGTAGGGATATGTATTATACACGTAGGGATATGTATTATACACGTAGGGATATGTATTATACACGTAGGGGATATGTATTATACACGTAGAGATATGTATTACACGTAGGGGATATGTATTATACACGTAGGGGATATGTATTATACACGTAGGATATGTATTATACACGTAGGGGATATGTATTATACACGTAGGGGATATGTATTATACACGTAGGGGATATGTATTATACACGTAGGGGATATGTATTATACACGTAGGGGATATGTATTATACACGTAGGGGATATGTATTATACACGTAGGGGATATGTATTATACACGTAGGGGATATGTATTCTACAGATATTTTCACAGCAATTGTTCCGAGGAACTTGCTTCAATTGTGCCGCCTCTCCACATCTTTCCCCGTAGAACTAGGGCAGCTGAGAGCGCCCATGAATTTACACTTTCTCCTCCACAATGCAGAACTTCTGCTTATCAGAATTCATTTATCCCCAGAGCTACTACTCTTTGGAATTCACTTCCCTCGAATTGCTTTCCACAAACTTACAATCAACAAATGTTTAAATCCAGTTGTTACAAACATTTTATGAATGGAGGATGCCTTTAGGCACATGGACCTTTTTGTTTTATCTGTGTTTTTCCTTCCTCCGTTCATTGTCTCTTCATTGTAGGGGATATGTATTATACACGTAGGGGATATGTATTATACACGTAGGGGATATGTATTATACACGTAGGGGATATGTATTATACACGTAGGGGATATGTATTATACACGTAGGGGATATGTATTATACACGTAGGGGATATGTATTATGTAATCTTGGAAAAAGGTTAATTGACAACCATTGTTAAATAGTCATATGAGAATGACTAAGAGGGTGTACGAGAACGAGGTAGAAGGACAGAGAGGGAGGTGGAAGGATGGAGTGAAGAAGTATATGAGTGAAGGCGGTGCTGGATGGGTGGAGGGGCGTCAAGTGAGTGGGGACAGAGGTGCATGGGGGCGTTTCGTTCGTGGCCACCCCTTCGGGGATCACAGCGTCCGGCAATAGATAGATAGATATATTTGAGTCTGGCTAACAGTAGATGATAGTTTTAAGATTAGGAAGGATCTCTGGGGATAAAAAAAATACAAAAAACTACACCCACTATTTAATGTAACCGTTTGACTCCCACAGGACTTTCCTAATTTGAATATAATGGTCTAATGATACCCCCCACAAAAGTGGAAGAAAGAGGCATCGTCCTACAGCGGTTAATAACATATATACATTTGTTCTTCAAGGCATCATTATATATAAGTTTATGGAAGACTTCTGGGTGTTAAAGGGTTAATGCCGGGTGTGTTCTGAAGGGCCTCTCACGGTTGTGAATTTCGTTCTAAAAGGAAGTTGGAGCTTTAGACATGGATGTTTAGCAGAATTACCAACTAAAATACGGTTGGAGTAAGTTAATATATAATATATAATTATATAAAACTCAATGCGGCACACTTTATGTTTCCCGTCACGCGTTCACAACTATCAGTTCTGCACGCATTTTGTCTGCCTGCGGGTGGTGTAATTATATTGTTTGGTCTTTGTATCTATATCCTACCTGTTCAAGCATAAACAATTACCCAGTTGTTTGATAATTACAGCACCAATATGGCAACAAAAGTACAAGATGGTCACACTCTCATACTACAGTATCGCCAGAGAGGAATGGAGCAGTTTGGCAAAAAAAAAGAAGGGAACAATGAATGGACCTTCAATAAATATTTCCTTTAGCTTAAGACATTAACCTTACAATATACCCTATGTATTTGAGGTGCAATAATTGTGCTCATTATTGATAACACTTTACCATCAAATCACTCTCTCAATTGCTCAACTTACGGACATTTAATTTCAATATGTTCTTGCAATGCATGTAATTTGAGTAAATCACATGTGAGGATGTTCACTATTAACTAATCATTGATATATTACTTACTGGTATTGTAAAGTGAAGATATCTGGATTCTATTAGAGGTATAAATCAGCTCTTCGATCAGTAACACACCCAATTACACTACCACCACCACACTATTACAATGTAGACCTATTAACTCACTGGCTACCCCCCCCCCCCCACCCCCACCCCACCCTCCATCCAACCCTGCCTCTCACTCTCATTATCTCAAACAGGAACTAACATTTTATAGTAGGTGCTTTGTGTGTCATGACATTAAAAATTGTCTTGCGTCAGAGATATTCCATGCATGACAACACCTCTCTCTGTAACTATACTTAACTATAATGTGTATGTGTGTTAATAATCTTCAATATTTCTAACACCATTATTGCTTAAAGATAAATGCATACATTCAACCATTCACGATATACACTTCTGAAAACAAAATGCTATCAGCACTGTACAGCACAGCACTTGTACCAGATGTATTTGTTACCAACTGTACACTTGACTTCCACAGGCCTTTTCTAATTTGAATATAATGGTCTAATGATACCCCCACAAAGAAAGAAAAAAGAGGCATCGTCCTACAGCGGTTAACCCTCTCCGACATATGACGCGATTTTGAGCCTATTGGGGATACTTTAAAGCCTGTGTTACCATGAGGGGTATTTAGAAACCTTTAGTTTAGTTACTTCAACCTCTGCAGTTGTCTTTGAGTTAGCTGTGTTGAGCCTATTGGGGTTACTTTAAAGCCTTTGTTACCATCAGGGGTATTTATAAACCTTTAGTTTAGTTACTTCAACCTCTGCAGTTGTCTTTGAGTTAGCTGTGTTGAGCCTATTGGGGATACTTTAGAGCCTTTGTTACCATCAGGGGTATTTATAAACCTTTAGTTTAGGTACTTCAACTTCTGCAGTTGTCTTTGAGTTAGCTGTGTTGAGCCTATTGGGGATACTTTAAAGCCTTTGTTACCATCAGGGGTATTTAGAAACCTTTAGCTTAGTTACTTCAACCTCTGCAGTTGTCTTTTAGTTAGCTGTGTTGAGCCTATTGGGGATACTTTAAAGCCTTTGTTACCATCAGGGGTATTTAGAAACCTTTAGTTTAGTTATTTCAACCTCTGCAGTTGTCTTTGAGTTAGCTGTATTGAGCCTATTGGGGATACTTTAAAGCCTTTGTTACCATCAGGGGTATTTATAAACCTTTAGTTTAGTTACTTCATCCTCTGCAGTTGTCTTTGAGTTAGCTGTGTTGAGCCTATTGGGGATACTTTAAAGCCTTTGTTACCATCAGGGGTATTTAGAAACCCTTAGTTTAGTTACTTCAACCTCTGCAATTGTCTTTGAGTTAGCTGTAGGCAGAAAACTAATTTTAGAGAGGTAGTTATAAGAGTGAGAGAACTCTATTTCTTACTGCTAATCTGGCAACCTCTGCGTCATATGTGCGTGAAAGGGTTAATAACATAAATACATTTATAATTCAGGGCATCATTATATATAAGTTTATGGAAGACTTCTGGGTGTCAAAGGGTTAATGGGGGTGTTCTGAAGGGCCTCTCACGGTTGTGAATTTCGTTCTAAAAGGAAGTTGGAGCTGTAGACATCGATATTTAGCAGAATTACCAACTAAAATTCGGTTGAAATAAAAGAATATATACATAAAACCCAATTAGTTTTCCTGTGACACGTTCAGAGACAATCGATCAGTTCTGCACGCATTTTTTTGTTTTGCCTGCGGGCGGTGTGTGTGTGTGTTTTGCGAGTGTGCATGTGTGTGTGAGTTGGTGTTGGTGTATGTGCGTGAGTTTGCATACGTGTGTGTTGGTATGGTTTATGAGTTTGCATATGAGTGTGTTAGTGTGTAAGATTATGGTTGTATAATTATGTGTTGGTGTGGTGTGTGAGTTTGCATATGTGTGTTGGTATGGTGTGTGAGTTTGCATATGAGTGTGTTAGTGTGTAAGATTTGTATAATTATGTGTTGGTGTGGTGTGTGAGTTTGCATATGTGTGTTGGTATGGTGTGTGAGTTTGCATATGAGTGTGTTAGTGTGTAAGATTATGGTTGTATAATTATGTGTTGGTGTGGTGTGTGAGTTTGCATATGTGTGTTGGTATGGTGTGTGAGTTTGCATATGAGTGTGTTAGTGTGTAAGATTGTATATAATTATGTGTTGGTGTGGTGTGTGAGTTTGCATATGTGTGTTGGTATGGTGTGTGAGTTTGCATATGAGTGTGTTAGTGTGTAAGATTATGTATGTATATGTGTTGGTGTGGTGTGTGAGTTTGCATATGTGTGTTGGTGTGGTGTGTGAGTTTGCATATGTGTGTTGGTGTGGTGTGTGAGTTTGCATATGTGTGTTGGTGTGGTGTGTGAGTTTGCATATGAGTGTGTAAGTTTGTGTATGTATATGTGTTGGTGTGGTGTGTGAGTTTGCATATGAGTGTGTAAGTGTTTTGTATGTATATGTGTTGGTTGTGGTGTGTGGAGTTGCATATGAGTGTGTAGATGTGTAAGTTGTGTATGTATATGTGTTGTGTGGCGTGTGTGAGTTTGCATATGTGTGTTGGTGTGGTGTGGTGGGATTTGCATATGTGTGTTGGTATGGTGTGTGAGTTTGCATATGAGTGTGTTAGTGTGTAAGTTTGTGTATGTATATGTGTTGGTGTGGTGTGTGACTTTGTGTATAATTATGTGTCTTGCTGTGTTGTGTGAGTTTATGAATGTGTGTGTTGGTGAGGTGTGTGTTCGTGTAAGTGTGTGTTGGTGTGAGATTATGCATGTGTGTTGGTGTGTGTGAGTTTGTGTATGTGCGTTGGTGTGTGTATGTGTGTGTGAGATTGTATATGTATGTTTGTGTTGGTGTGTGTATGTGTTTACTTCCTTGATGGGTCATCTTATGTACAATCACCAACTTTAGTTCTGTTCTACTGTTATTGACACATTTAGTTCCAAGAAACCTTCTTTCACGTTATTTAGGGTATCATTATAGGTTTGTCTTCACCTTTGGAAATGCCTATAGGTGCAGAGAAAACATTGAGATAGTGATGTCCTTCTCTATTCCTACAGTTCTTTTCTAAGCTGAATAATATCGTCTAATGCTAGCCAGAAACAAGTTAATATTACAATACTGATTACAAACTTCTTGCAATATTTCTTCTGTGATTATCCCTTTCAATATCATATATGCGAACACCTTTTGTTTACCTGTTCAGGTTATCATTAGATTACCTTATTCTCTTTAAGAGGGAACTGAGGTGGCCAAAAGGTTTACTGAAAATGTTTTTGCTTTGAAAACTATATATAATAATGTTCTAAGCTTAATACAATCCTGTGACATTGGCTAGATTGAAAGTAAATAGTGTTATGGTACTAAAGGTGTTAATGTGTGCAGCTTTGTGTTGTAATATATCAATAATTGGATACAAAGCTACATTATGAAGTCCAGAGAGTTTATTGGGGCTTGTGTAGAAGCCATAACTTGATCACTTGCATTTTTCTTGATATTTAGTGACGCAAGAGCAAGTGCTTTAATATCGATACTTACGGTTCCAACTTCCCAATAGCCAAAATTAGCAAGTGGTCAATTAAAATATCTCGCTAAAAAAATCTGTTTAACCCTTTCAGTATATGAGGAAATATTTATTAGGTCTAATCTGGCAATTTTATTCAGATTAGGAAGTACCTCTAGGAATCTACGGGGTCAAAACTGAGTCAACTATGCCTCTGACTACTGTTCAGTGCTCGGACTCCACTGTTCAGTGCTCGGACTCCACTGTTCAGTGCTCTGACTCCCATAGATCCTTCCTAATATGAATAAAATCGTCTAACGATAGCCAGAATAAATTGATGAAAGGCATATTATAACTTTCAAGGGGTTATTAGCCATAAATAATGGGAAACAATTTCAAGGGGTTATTAGCCTAGCCATAAATAATGGGAAACAATTTCAAGGGGTTAATAGCCTAGCCATAAATAATGGGAAACAATTTCACGCCAGCCCCCCCCCCCCCCCCCTGCCAAAAAAGAAAGATAAACATTGTGTCCGAGAGAATAAGGTATAGGCTGCAAGATGTCCATAATAACTAGGTATACAAGATGGAGTGTAAAGGAATTAATAGCTGATCACTCCCCCGATAGATGGCACAGGTAGTAGCGGGTTGTCAACATTGCAGCAGACGATATAATTAATCCAAGTGAATTTTGATGGAATTACTCAACATTAGGACCACCTCAAGGATACTCAAGGATGACATAAGGTATAGTATTAACTTAGATCATTATAGATAACAGTGGTATTGATGGTGTAGTGAAATAACACCTCAAATAAGCATTTACAACTCTACTGGAATCCAAAGGACTCAGTGACGCATGCGTAGACGATTATTTTTGACAGGGAATTGGCCTTGCTTAGGCCAATCGGCTTTCTGCAGACTCCCATTTTCTTATGTTCTTATGATTATTTAGTCTGACGCCATTTTGGGGACAGTCACGCACAGTTGTCCATACGTTAGGTTGTTACGTAGCTACTTCTAACCCCTTGAGGATTATGACGCGTTTTAACAGTTCTTCTAAAATTACAGGCTCGCTAGCGCTCACCAGGAAAATATCGACACCTAAATGGCACGAAAGGTCTTAATATTGACAAAGAAATGGGGCGAAAGGTCTCAAAATCGCCGAAATAAAGGAACGACCGTCTTAAAATCACAAAACTAATATGATAAACACGAGGGAGAAGAGGGACCAGAAAAACGACCCATCTCCCCTTAATTAAACAGTTTATTCTGGCTACCATTAGAAGATGTTATGCAGCTTAGGAAGGATCTGCAGGAGTTATTAGGATAAAGACTGCCTCAATCAACCCTCTGACTTCCATAGACCCTTCCCAATCTGTATAAAATCATCTATCAATAGCCAGCATAAACTGTGGAAACGCGTCATGATACCCAAGGGGTCTATAGATTAAGGCAGCTCAGTGCACCATAATTTACTGGTTCGGCTCAATGGTTTAAGGAAGGGGTTTAGTTTGCTCTCTAAACATCTATCAAGCTTTAAAAAACACCCACAAGACCCCCCTTCGATATAAATGTGTACATTTTTCGGTAGAAAAAATTACTGGCCGAAGGCCGATTCTTCTTCAAATACAGGCTCGCTATCGCTCGCCAGGAAACAAATTGACACCTAAATGATATGAAAGGTCTTAATATTGGCAAAGAAATGGGGCAAAAGGTCTGAAAATCGCCAAACTAATGGGGCGAATGTCTTGAAATCTCATAACTAATAGGGCTGAACATGAGGGAGGAGGACTCGAAAAAACAACCGTCTCCCCTTAATACGAAACTTATATGTATTTGCATCATCCAATACCAGGTTGTCATAATTAACAATTAATTAATACCAGGTTGTCATAATTAACAATTAATTTCGCTACACTTGTCCCTTCGTAATAAAGTTGACGACATGACAATTTACCATCAGCTGGAGGCGGGTGGGGGGGGGGGGGGGGGGGGACAGACTATATTTTGCTACACTTGTCCCTTCGTAGCAAAGTTGAGGACATGACAATTTACCATCAGCTGGAGGGGGGGGGGGGGACAGACTATATTTTCGCTAATTGTCCCTTCGTAGGCAAAGTTGACGACATGACCAATTTACCATCAGCTGGAGGGGGGGGGGGGGGGGGGGGGGGTGGGGAGAGACTATATTTCGTTACACTTGTCCCTTCGTAATAAAGTTGACGACATGACAATTTACCATCAGCTGGAGGGGGGGGGGGGAGACTATATTTCGCTACACTTGTCCCTTCGTAACAAAGTTGACGACATGACAATTTACCATCAGCTGAGGGGGGGGGGGGGGAGACAGATTTTCGCTACACTTGTCCCTTCGTACAATCAGCTTGGGGGGGGGCGACAGACTATATTTCGGCTACACTTGTCCCCTTCGTATAGTTGACGACATGACAATTTACCAATCAGCTGGAGAGGGGGGGGGCAGACTATATTTCGCTACACTTGTCATCGCTACAAGTTGACATACCATGACATCATTACCATCAGCTGGGGGGGGGGGGGGGGACAGACTATATTTCGCTACACTTGTCCCTTCGTAACAAAGTTGACGACATGACAATTTACCATCAGCTGGAGGGGGGGGACAGACTATATTATTGCCTATTTATCGCTATACTGTACACTGTTCCCAATAAGTAGGCCAAAACTCTCGAACATTAAGGGCAGACAGACCGTTTTTCTGGACCCCCTTCTCCCTAATGTTTAGCCCCACTAGTTTTGACATTTTAAGACGTTGGTTCCATTACTTTGGGGATTTTATGAGCTTTCAATCAATTTCTTTGTCAATATTAGGACCTTTCATGCCATTTAGGTGTCGATTTTTTCCTAGCGAGCGAAAGCGAGCCTGTAATTTTAGGAGGAATCGGCCTTTGGCCGGGACATTTATCTACCAAAAAATGTACAAATTTATCTTGAAAGGGGGTCTAGGGGGTGTTTTTCTAAGCTTGATGGAGGTCTAGGGTGGAAACTAACAACATATATGAATAAATTAATTAATAGACCAAACAAACAGCCACTGTCCCCTAAACCTCTATAACTCACAGACGACTACAGTAATCCAGCTAATAGCTCTACCAATTGGGAAGAGTCAGTCAGGGAATAGTTGTGGACATTTACAGCTCATTTGCTCTAGCCCTTTTTCTTTAGTTCTAGAGGTTCGGGTTCAGGATTTCTTGCCTACGTATTTGGAACAGGGTGTAGTTAAATAAGCCTCTAATAACACACATAACAAAGCCACTCCAACAGATTCCTCTCTCTCCAACACGCCCTCTCCCCTCTAATAACACACATAACAAAGCCACTCCAACAGCTTCCTCTCTCTCCAACACCCCCTCTCCCCTCTAATAACACACTAACAAAGCCACTCCGCTTCCTCTCTGTCCAACACCCCCTCTCCCCTCTAATAACACACATAACAAAGCCACTCCAACAGCTTCCTCTCTCTCCAACACCCCCTCTCCCCTCTAATAAAACACATAACAAAGCCACTCCAACAGCTTCCTCTCTCTCCAACACCCCCTCTCCCCTCTAATAACACACATAACAAAGCCACTCCAACAGCTTCCTCTCTCTCCAACACCCCTTCTGCCCGCTAATAAACACAAAACAAAGCCACTCCAACAGCTTCCTCTCTCTCCAACACCCCCTTTCTCCCCTCTAATAACACACATAACAAAGCCACTCCAACAGCTTCCTCTCTCTCCAACACTCCCTCTCCCCTCTAATAACCTACATAACAACAGCTTCCACTCCAACACTCCCTCTCTCTAATAACCTACCAAAGCCACTCAACAGCTTCCTCTCTCTCCCAACACCCCTTCTCCCCTCTAATAACACACATAACAAAGCCACTTCAACAGCTTCCTCTCTCTCCAACAGAGGGGAGAAGGGGTGTTGGAGATAGAGGAAGCTGTTGGAGTGGCTTCGTTGTGTGTGTTTTTAGTCTGTATAGTGTAGAGAGGGGAGAAAGGGTGTTGGAGATAGAGGAAGCTGTTGGAGTGGCTTTGTTGTGTGTGTTATTAGTCTGTATAGTGTAGAGAGGGGAGAAGGGGTGTTGGAGAGAGAGGAAGCTGTTGGAGTGGCTTTGTTGTGTGTTATTCTGTATCGTGTAGAGAAGGGAGAAGGGGTGTTGGAGAGAGAGTAAGCTGTTGGAGTGGCTTTGTTGTGTGTTATTCTGTATAGTGTAGAGAGGGGAGAAGGGGTGTTGGAGAGAGAGGAGGCTGTTGGAGTGGCTTTGTTGTGTGTTATTCTGTATAGTGTAGAGAAGGGGTGTTGGAGAGAGAGGAAGCTGTTGGAGTGGCTTTGTTGTGTGTTATTCTGTATAGTGTAGAGAAGGGAGAAGGGGTGTTGGAGAGAGAGGAAGCTGTTGGAGTGGCTTTGTTGTGTGTTCATGTTTTTACAGGCTTTTAAAGCCTGGAAATTGCTGTAACTTGCCAAAATATTTCAGAACGTCACCCGCAGCGAATGGGTTAAAATCGCCAAACTAATGGGCCGAACGTCTTATAATCTCAAAACTAATGGGGCTAAACATTAGGGAGAAGGGGGTCCAGAAAAACGGTCTGCCTCCCCTTAATATCGATGTCTACAGGTCCAAACTTCCTTATAGCCTGAAACTCGCAAGTGGTCAATTGGATCTTGATAGGGTTAATCCAATCTGAGGAGCAGAGAATAGTTGAACACGCATATGGATGAGATGGGTTGGGTGTGAAAGGGATCTGCTGTGTGTGGGCCAATCGACTCTCTGTAGACTCCCATTTTCTTATGTTCTTATGTAAACAGCTGACGGTAAATTGACGAAACTATAAGGAAGTTGGAGCCGTAAACATTGATATAATACCATTTTTAACCCGTCCAGTACCAGTGACGTTCTTTTCATTTTATTCTAGCACTATTAGACGATTGTATCAAGCTTAGGAAGGACCTCTAGCAATAATAAGGCTTCAAACTATCTCAACCAACCCTATTAACTACCACACATCCTTCCTAAGCAGCATAATATCGTCTAAATATAGCTATAATAAAATATAACACACGTCGCTGGTACTCAAACGGTTAACATCGTTCCTAACACCAATAACACCCAAAATGAAATTAATGAAAGTTTGTGATTCTCCCAGGATTCGAACCTAGGATATCTCATACAGAACTTACACGCTCTAACCTATATAATCTATATTTAATTATTTCACTTCAACACCAAACACCTCCCAAGGAAATTAATGAAATATCCCCTAACCTGGGTTACCACATACACATTGTAAACACTCTAACCATTACACCATCGAGGCGGTTATAATTACACCACATCACTACGATTAATATCCATTTATCGAATACTGGACATTGATGTAATAAAAACCAATACAATAATAATGTAGGTGATAGATAGAATGTAATATAAACCAATACAATAATAATGTAGGTGATAGATTTTAATATAAACACCAATACAATAATAATGTAGGTGATAGATAGAATGTAATATAAACCAATACAATTGTAAATAGATGTAGGTGTAATAATTAAACCACAATACAATAATAATGTAGGTGATAGATAGAATGTAATATAAACCAATACAATAATAATGTAGGTGATAGATAGAATGTAATATAAACCAATACAATAATAATGTAGGTGATAGATAGAATGTAATATAAACCAATACAATAATAATGTAGGTGATAGATAGAATGTAATATAAACCAATACAATAATAATGTAGGTGATAGATAGAATGTAATATAAACCAATACAATAATAATGTAGGTGATAGATAGAATGTAATATAAACCAATACAATAATAATGTAGGTGATAGATAGAATGTAATATAAACCAATACAATAATAATGTAGGTGATAGATAGAATGTAATATAAACCAATACAATAATAATGTAGGTGATAGATAGAATGTAATATAAACCAATACAATAATAATGTAGGTGATAGATAGAATGTAATATAAACCAATACAATAATAATGTAGGTGATAGATAGAATGTAATATAAACCAATACAATAATAATGTAGGTGATAGATAGAATGTAATATAAACCAATACAATAATAATGTAGGTGATAGATAGAATGTAATATAAACCAATACAATAATAATGTAGGTGATAGATAGAATGTAATAAACCAATACAATAATAATGTAGGTGATAGATAGAATGTAATATAAACCAATACAATAATAATGTAGGTGATAGATAGAATGTAATATAAACCAATACAATAATAATGTAGGTGATAGATAGAATGTAATATAAACCAATACAAATAATGTAGGTGATAGATAGAATGTAATATAAACCAATACAATAATAATGTAGGTGATAGATAGAATGTAATATAAACCAATACAATAATAATGTAGGTGATAGATAGAATGTAATATAAACCAATACAATAATAATGTAGGTGATAGATAGAATGTAATATAAACCAATACAATAATAATGTAGGTGATAGATAGAATGTAATATAAACCAATACAATAATAATGTAGGTGATAGATAGAATGTAATATAAACCAATACAATAATAATGTAGGTGATACATAGAATGTAATATAAACCAATACAATAATAATGTAGGTGATAGACAGAATGTAATATAAACCAATACAATAATAATGTAGGTGATAGACAGAATGTAATATAAACCAATACAATAATAATGTAGGTGATAGACAGAATGTAATATAAACCAATACAATAATAATGTAGGTGATAGATAGAATGTAATATAAACCAATACAATAATGTAGGTGATAGATAGAATGTAATATAAACCAATACAATAATAATGTAGGTGATAGATAGAATGTAATATAAACCAATACAATAATAATGTAGGTGATAGATAGAATGTAATATAAACCAATACAATAATAATGTAGGTGATAGATAGAATGTAATATAAACCAATACAATAATAATGTAGGTGATAGATAGAATGTAATATAAACCAATACAATAATAATGTAGGTGATAGATAGAATGTAATATAAACCAATACAATAATAATGTAGGTGATAGATAGAATGTAATATAAACCAATACAATAATAATGTAGGTGATAGATAGAATGTAATATAAACCAATACAATAATAATGTAGGTGATAGATAGAATGTAATATAAACCAATACAATAATAATGTAGGTGATAGATAGAATGTAATATAAACCAATACAATAATAATGTAGGTGATAGATAGAATGTAATATAAACCAATACAATAATAATGTAGGTGATAGATAGAATGTAATATAAACCAATACAATAATAATGTAGGTGATAGATAGAATGTAATATAAACCAATACAATAATAATGTAGGTGATAGATAGAATGTAATATAAACCAATACAATAATAATGTAGGTGATAGATAGAATGTAATATAAACCAATACAATAATGTAGGTGATAGATAGAATGTAATATAAACCAATACAATAACAATGTAGGTGATAGATAGAATGTAATATAAACCAATACAATAATAATGTAGGTGATTGATATAATGTAATATAAACCAATACAATAATAATGTAGGTGATAGATAGAATGTAATATAAACCAATACAATAATAATGTAGGTGATAGATAGAATGTAATATACCCAATACAATAATAATGTAGGTGATAGATAGAATGTAATATAAACCAATACAATAATAATGTAGGTGATAGATAGAATGTAATATAAACCAATACAATAATATGTAGGTGATAGATAGAATGTAATATAAACCAATACAATAATAATGTAGGTGATAGATAGAATGTAATATAAACCAATACAATAATAATGTAGGTGATAGATAGAATGTAATATAAACCAATACAATAATAATGTAGGTGATAGATAGAATGTATAAACCAATACAATAATAATGTAACCAATACAATAATAATGTAGGTGATAGATAGAATGTAATAAACCAATACAATAATAATGTAGGTGTAGATAGAATGTAATATAAACCAATACAATAATAATGTAGGTGATAGATAGAATGTAATATAAACCAATACAATAATAATGTAGGTGATAGATAGAATGTAATATAAACCAATACAATAATAATGTAGGTGATAGATAGAATGTGTGATGCATTTGGTTTTAAGGGGGCAGTCATTGGTTTTGGGTCTATATATTTATGTATTTATTTATTATTGAGTTTCCTCGCTAGACCTCCATTAAGCTTAGAAAAACACCCCCTAGACCCCCTTTCAAGATAAATTTGTACATTTTTCGGTAGGGGTCGGTTCCTTCTAAAATTTGAGGCTCGCTTTCGCTCGCCAAAAAAAAATTGACACCGAAAGGGCACGAAAGGTTTTAATATTGAAAACAAATGAGGCAAAAGGTCTCAAAATCGCCAAACTAACGGAACGAACGTCTTAAAATCTAAAAACAAATATGCTAAACCTGAGGGAAAAGGTGATCCAGAAAAAGCGAGTACTACCCCTTTAACCCCTTCTACTGTATTGTATACCGACGACGTCTTCTGAATTTTTTCTTGCTATGTTTAGACGATTTTGTGCAGATTAAGAAGGATCTGAGGTAGTAATAAGGGTTAAGTGAGATACCTGAAAGCCTGTTAATTGCCAGAGATCCTTCCTAAACTGAATAACATCGATTAGTAGTAACCACAATAAATTATAGAGACATCGCCGGTACAGAAGGGGTTAATAAACTAGAAGGCCGTTGGATAGCATAGAGTACGGGAGGTTGGTTGATTTGTCTCCCATGTACCAACCTCATATCCCCACCATTTATGACTGCTCTTGTACAGTGTATAATAGTACTTATAATTGTATTCTATTGTAGAGATATTTCTTAATAGAAATACAGTAAGTGTAAACACTTTAAATGAATAAAACTTGAAAATAATTATGCATTCTTATCCTTGTATATCCTATTAGATTGTAGATTGTTTTAAATATCTAGGAGGAACGATAAGCAGGAATGGAGGTATGGAAATGGAGGTAAAACAGAGTGTGTGAAGGAAGGAAAGTTTTCGGAGCAATGGGAAGCACTTTATGTGGAAGGTGAGAAATCCCGGAACAAAATAAAAAGTGCAATGTATCAAGGAATTGTTGTGCCAACAGTGATGTATGGGGTTGAGACATGGGCTCTGAAGGCAAAGGAGAGAAGAAAGCTGGATGTGATGGATATGAGCTGCTTGAGGAGTATGTGTGGAGTGACTCGTAGATTGAGGAATGAAGAGATACGTAGGAGAGTGGGGCAGCAGGAACATTTGTAGAGACAGATTGAGGAATGAAGAGATTAGTGTAAGTCACCGTGATGTATTTTGTTATCCTTATACACTATACAGGTCACCCTCGATTTAAGATTGGGTAACGTTCCTGAAAACCTGATCTTAAATAGAATAGTCATATAGCAAACCCTAAAATTAATGGGGTAAACTGGGATGCGTTCTGGGACCAGCCAAAACACAAACTCAAACACCTAAAACCAATAATAATATCCTAAATCGGGGCATCGGATAGTTAAGGAGACCTGTATATCCTATTAGTGTAAGTCACCGGTCATTTAAGGGGAGACGGTCGTTTTTCTGGTCCCCTTTCTCCCTCGTGTTTAGTTCCATTAGTTTTGAGATATTTAGACGTTCGGCCCATTTGTTTGGCAATTTTAAGACCTTTCGTCCCATTTCGTTATACATTTTAAGATCTATTGTGCCATTTAGGTGTTGATTTTTTCCTGGCGAGCTATAGCGAGCCTGTAATTGTAAGAGGAAGTGGCCTTCGGCCAGGACAATTTTCTATCAAAAAATGTACAAATTTACCTTGAGGTGGGTCTAGGGGATGTTTGTCTAATTTTGAGGGATGTCTAGCGAGGAAACTAAGAATTAATGAATTAATTAATTTATAGGTAAAAAAAAGCAGTCAGTGTCCCCCTAACTGGTGGGTTATATGTATATATACCTTATATATGTATATATAAGGTCAGATCACTTTCTTTTCCTTTCGACTGGGAAGTGTATCGGGGTAGAGAGCCCTCGATGTCGAACTGCAAAAAGTGAAAGACGAGCCCATCTTCGCAAGGGAGCGTGCTGCCGCTTCGAACAGTCTGCTGTACCAAATCACCACCCAGAACAAGGGGTAGCGCGCTCCTCGGTGCCACTAGAAGAATGGCGAATGCAACTTTAGAAAGTAGAAAGTGCTTAGTTGACCAGCTACACTTTCCAGCATCACATAAAGGTGGTTGACAATATAACCCAGGTGTTATTATATACTCAGGCACATACCTCATAGCTGAGGGAGGCCGACTCAAGACAGAGCCCGAAAAGAAACATTTCTATCTATCTATCTATTGCCTGACGCCGTGATCCCCGAAGGGGTGGCCACGAACGAAACGCCCCCATGCACCTCTTGTCATCAGTCAGTCGACTACCCTCCTCCCAACCAACATTCATTCATAATATACTTCTTCACTCCATCCTTCCACATCTCTCTCGGTTTACTTCTCCCTCTCATTCCCTCCACCTCGCTCTCGTACACCCTCTTAGTCATTCTCTCGCTTCCCATACGTTCCATATGGCCGAACCATCTCAAGGTGTTCCTTTTCACACTTTCCAGCACATCTACCTCCACACCACATCTCCCTCTTACTTCCTCATTCGTCTCTGCATCCCTCCATGTAACTCCGCTTGCACTTCTCAAGTAAATAATTTCCACCCCTCTCAATCTTGGTCTGAGTTTCTCTACCAACGTCCATGCTTCGCTTCCATAAGTCAATGTCGGGATTACCACACTGTCATGCAAGGACTTCTTCACTTCCATGCTGATCACCCTATTTCTTGTTAGGCTACTGCTTTCAGCGTTCCTACAACCCTCTTCCCCTGTTGCACCCTCTCCCGCACTTCTTCATCCATAGTCCCATATTTACTCAACACACTGCCCAGATACTTAAATGAGCTGACAATCTCCATAGCCTGACCATTCAATTTCACCTCACACTCTGGGGCTTCACCCCATTTTGATGACCATAACCTTGCTCTTTCCTGCATGTACCTTCAGATTCCGTTTTTCGCACACTGTTCCAAACATATTTACCAGACCCAGCAACTCCCATTCATTATCACTTATAAGAACTGTCAGCAAACAGCAGTACAGGTAGCTTCCGCTCGTTTGCCTCCCTGATAGCGATACACAACATCCACTGCTCTTTCTTGTATTTCTTTCATGACTCCATCCATATATACATTAAACAACCATGGGGACATCACACACCCCTGTTTCAACCTAACATTCAGATCAAAGAACTCGCTCTGCTCATTCTCCACATGTACTGCCGCCTTTGCACCTTCATACATGCTCTTCACTGCTTTCAGCAACTTGCCATCTACTCCGTAACTATATTCTGAGTAATTTCCACATGCCTTCTCTATCCACTCTGTATATTCTGAGTAATTTCCACATGCCTTCTCTATCCACTCTGTCATAGGCCTTCTCCAAGTCCATAAAGGCAACATACAGCTTTTGTTGCTTCTCCAGATATTTCTCCACAACACATTTCAGGGTAAAAATCTGTTTTACACATCCTCTTCCCTTCCTAAACCCGCCCTGCTCGTTACCTATCCATTTTTTCGTTCTCGCTACACTCTCTCAATCACTACCCTACTGTACACCTTCCTTACTACGCTTAGAAGACATATTCCTCGGTGGTTACCACACACTCCTCTTTCCCCTTTACCCTTATATAGGGGGACTATCATCAGGTGCACTCCCCTTCTCCCATGCTAGTTTACACATTTTCCATACCCATTTGATCACTATCTCATCACCATACCTCATTATTTCGCCACACACTCCATTTATTCCTGGTGCTTTCCCCAACTTCACTCTTTTCATGGCTTCACACACTTCTGACCTCCTTCTCCACTACTTCTCCCTCCCATACCCCATCCAACTATGTTTGCGGGTGTTTCATTAATTCCTTACATTCAGCGGTTCAGTGAAGTACTCCCTCCATATTTCGACTCTCTCTTGCTTGTCGGCTAGCACTCGCCCATTCCCTAACCTTCCCTAACTTTCTTAACTTCTTTCCAGAACAGTTTCTTACACTCCATCCATTTTACACTCAGATTCCTTCCAAATTCCTCATCTGCTCTTCTCTTACTTTCCTTCACTACTCTCTTCGCCACTCTCTTTTTCTCCAAGTAGGCTACCTCGCTCTTTTCTGTCTCTCCAAATCTTTATTTCCTCTACTACCCAACCACTCTCTATACACTTTCTACTTGTCTTCAACAGCTATTTTTACCTCTTCCGTCTACCATGCTGCACCCTTCACTCCCCTCCCTCTTCTTCTTACTCCACACACCTCCTCACATACTCCTACTCCTAAGAATAGATCTACTAAAGAGTATCTGGTGAGTATATGGAAAGTGAGGATGAGAAACAAACGTGAGAGAGAGAGAGGAGAGTGTAAGGGATGTTAAGCTATTTCTTTCAAATGTATCCTACTTCTTTATTATCTCACTCTTTCTTGCTATTCTATAATTATCTTCCTTCCTGTTTTTTCCCAGCATTCCCTAAAAAAAGGGAGGAAGCCGATACAAAGGCGTGGCCGGAGTAAAAATACCTGGGGCGCGTTCATGAGCGAGACTTCAGACGATACAGTTTCCATATCGATTTCGAAGCCTCTTCCGCACTACAGTCCGTTGCCATAGTTACGCGTCCCCCACAAGCTACAGACTTACGCGACCAGGATCGAGAGACTTCAAAGATGAATAGCCTAACCTTCTACCTCCTAGGATTTTAGCAGCCCAACTCATCCTGCTTGACGAACTGATAGCTGACGATGAAGCGGGAATAGCGGCCGACATTATTCAGCGGCGAAATGAGATCCTAGCGAGAATGGAAGAGGAGCAGTTCGGTCGCAGACGGAGGCGGCCAAACCGAGTGGAGAATTATGTTGCCGAAATCGTCCCCCAGTACACTGAATGGGAGTTCAGTTCAAATCCCATTTTAGGATGGAAAGGGCCACTGTTGAGGTGAGACATGACCTATATAAGGCCTAGCCTAAGCCTAGGCCTAGCATTGAATAGCACTGTTGGTCAAATAGGCCTAGGGCCTAGGCCTATGTAAAATTTGGTATAGGTCTATAATTGCACCTATACGAGCTAAACAAATTATTATTGTATTTAACAGGAAGGTATGATGAGGTAAGTGATTTGGTATAGCTGGCAATAGGCTATGCGGAAATGGATTATAAGGGCATTCCGCCGAATCCGCCCCCTCTGACCCCCTTACGTCTACGGTTACTCACTCCACCCCAACTGGATTTCTACTGTTTTACCCAACCAGCGGGGGTGTGGGGGCAGCAGCCCCCTCCCATAATACTAGGTTAGGTTAGGTAAGGTTATTAGGTTAGGCTAATGTCTCTCTGAAACAATGTAAAATCTGTGTCACACTAGATTGATAGACCTTTGTCAGAGGGGGCGGAATGCCCTTATAATCCATTTCCGCATATTGCAACCTAGCCTTTACCACATCACTTACCTCATCGTACCTTCCTGTTAAATACAATAATATATTTTTTAGCTCGTAGCCTATAGGCTAGGTGCAATTATAGAAATTTACCTAGCCACTACTACTTATACTGTGAGACAGTGTGAGAGTGATCGGACGCCTGTGTATTTCGCTCCGCATTATCCTTCATTTCTTGACTTATCATAGTGAAATCAACGTATATTTTCTAGTGAATTGTTAAATCAACGCATACACATTGTACTTCATCAAAGGAAATACGTCCAGAAAGCAAGATTAAAGTGATAATTCGTGATAAAAGTGAAAACTCGCCCAACGCTCAAAATGGCCTGGGGATCAAAACATAAACAAACCTGACCCTGAGTGCCGCATGTGTGGAATTGTTTTCTGTGAGGAGCAACAGGAATACACAATCCGCTGTGATGATTGTGTACAGTGGCTCCACTACTATTGCACTGGCGTCCCTACCTTCCAAATACTCAGCTTCGGCCAAGACACAACGCAAATTCTCATGTAAAGACTCTTGCCAGGCAAAATATAGTGATGAAGGTGAGTGGGTAGCTAAGGCAGAAACAGCAATGGTAAAACACAAGGAGCTACTAGGAAACTCAGGGGCCATCTCAAAAAGCCACAGCAACCTCCTCACGCCAAAGGAACCAAATAACAGCCAAACACCCAGCCTAGAACATCAACAGAGGAAAGAACAAGCCACAGAACACAGTAAAAATCAAGAAGATGCAGCCAAAACATGGACCTTGGTTTTGGGAGCACCCCTGGGGATATTGAACTTACTCTAGTCATCGAACCCCAGGATGTGAACCGTGTTCCTACCACTAGAAGTCAGCCCACGACCACACCACCACCAAACTCAGCAGAACAGGTAACAGGAACGGAACACACCAAGGCCACTGCTAAACCCACAGCACAAAAGACAAAAGAAACATTGGGAGTGCACGCCCCACATGCAACGGATGCAGTCATTATGCTCCTACATACAGGACTCCAGCAGCAACTGAACCCACAACCACAAGAACAGGTGAGGCTAGTGCTGTAAATTCAAATCCATGGAGACCTAGGCCCAGAGCTGAAAACAAGGGCACTTATATTATGAGGAAAAGCATGGAAGTATGCAATTTCTACCTAAGAAATGAATGCCGATATGGAGTAGTTGGCATGGGATGCAAACAAGACCATCCAAAAATATGTGCAAAATTCATAAAGCACAGGCGGGATGAAATGATCGGTTGCAAGCGTGGATGGAAGTGCATCGACTACCACCCGTATGTATGCAGAATCTCGCTCAACAAAAGGGCATGTACTATCAGAGACTGCAATCTTCCACACATTAAGGGAACCAAAATACTGACGCCCAGAAACAATGTAAACAAACCAAGGGAACATGCTACAGGACACATCCAAAGGAAATTTGCTTACACACCAACACATGAGGAAAAACTAGAAAGCCAACGCAATGCCCTCAGAAGCTGGCCAACCATCCAGCAAACTCACAAGGTCAGACCAGCAGCGGTACACACGGCTATGCCCGACCAAGGTGCTTTTTTAGAGGTAATAATGGGACGTCTTCTGGAAGTGGAAAAACGGTCTCAAGTGATAATGGAGAGATTCCTAGCCCAAACCGAGGGGCCAGACTTGAACCACAGAGGAAGGTGCAACTACCACTAAATAGTTTTTTTGTGGGCAACATCAGAGGACTCTACCCACGAAACAATCAATGTAAAGTCCCCATGTAGGAAGAAATTGCAGAGGAAGATAACTAAATTTGTCTAGCCCTCACAGAAACACACTTGAACGAAAACATTTTGGATGCAGAGATCAATATCCATAATTTCACACTATTCAGAGCCGACAGAGCGGACAGAAGCCACAAAGGAGTAGCACTCTACCTAAGGGAGGATATGGCTGCTAATACCGAAACTTTAGTTGCATTCTCAAACGGCACAACAGAGCTACTAGCAGTACACATAAGACAAACCGACATGCTCATCATAATTTTGTACCGACCTCCAAACTCCACAGGGGAAATTTTCAAGGAGGTCACAGAGAAGATACTATCACTCCTACAAAATCTGCCAACTCCCACTACAGATGTCATCATCACAGGAGATTTCAACCTGCCCATCATCAATTGGGCAACCATGAAAATAGACGGAGGATCCAGGGATGAAAAACAGCAAGCCAAAGAGCTAATGACTATCATGGACACTGCATACATGAAGCAATACATCGAGGAACCTACAAGAGGCAACAACACACTGGACTTACTATTTGGCAACAACTTCGACCTGGTACACTCGTACGAAACTGTAAAAACTATAATGTCCGACCACAGCCTCATCAAAGTTAGAACCCCCACACCACCAAGAAGATGTCAACAGGAATCAAGCCAAATCCCCTGCACCTCTCTGAAAGATCTCAACTTCTACAGCAAAGATATAGACTGGGACAGACTGAGAGCAGAACTGGCAGTAACTGATTGGAGGGCACTATTCGAAGAAAAAACGTCGACGAAACTCTCAGTATCTTCCAGAAACAATGCCTGGAGACCTGTAAAAACACCATACCACCCAAATCAAGCAGGAAGCAGATGAAACAGATTCCCAGAGATAGAAAAATACTAATGAAGAAAAGGACGTACTTGAGAGCCAAGCAAAGGAAGACCAGCCATGCGCACACTATCACCAAACTACAAGAAGAGCTCGACGAAGTTGAACGAAAACTCATCCAGTCACACCAAGAGCAAAGAACACGTGAAGAACTCCAAGCAGTTGCAAACATACGAGTAAATAGTAAATTCCTCTATGCATACGCAAAAAGGAGACTCAGGAACACCTCATCAATAGGACCGCTTGCAAAACCTACGGGCGAACTTGAGAATGACCCAACCGAAATGGCCAAGATACTCAAACAGCAGTACGAAAGTGTCTTCAGCCCGCCAAATGAAGACAAGAAAATCGATAATGCAACGACCATCTTTGACAACGCTCCTGGGACACCACATCAACTCTCCTCAGTAACAGTATCAACAGAGGACATAATAGCAGCCATCGACAAGATTGGACCAAACTCTGCAGCAGGACCAGACGGCTTTCATGCCCAATTGCTAAAAAACTGCAAACATCAGCTAGCCTTGCCTCTAAAACTGCTGTGGAGCAAGTCCCTCCAAACTGGATATGTACCACAATCCCTAAAAGAAGGTACTGTCACACCAATACACAAAGGGGGTAGTAAAGGCATAGCCAAAAATTACAGACCAGTGGTGCTGACATCACATCTTATTAAAATCATAGAAAGAACAATACGAGCTAAGATGGTCAGCTACCTGGAAGATAACGAGGCATTCAACGAGGGTCAACATGGCTTTAGACAAGGCCGCTCCTGCCTTTCACAACTACTATCACACTACGACAAAATCCTACAGGATATTCAAAATACGGGGTGGGGGGGAATACTAATTAGTATTGATAAATAGAAACACTGAATATCAAGACACAAATTACACATTGCACTAATGACATTCTAATACACGTTGTGTGAAACAGGTACACCGCTGATGTTAACCTTACCGTTCACGAGCCAAATACGGGGGGGGGGGGGAATACTAATTTGTATTGATAAATAGAAACACTGAATATCAAGACACAAATTACACAGTGCACTAATGACATTCTAATACACGTTGTGTGAAACAGGTACACCGCTGATGTTAACCTTACCGTTCACGAGCCAAATACGGGGGGGGGGGAATACTAATTAGTATTGATAAATAGAAACACTGAATATCAAGACACAAATTACACAGTGCACTAATGACATTCTAATACACGTTGTGTGAAACAGTACACCGCTGATGTTAAATTAACCGGTTGTAAGATTAAGCGGGTGTTAAAATAAGCGGGTGTAATGACAACATGTTGGCCGAGGGCTGGAATGACGTCATCGCTGAGGCCCACCTTGGATGTCACGATAGTCAACAACCAATCTCAAGCAAGGATACACAACGTGTTGCTTGGTTAATCAAGATGGCTATATTGTAGTTAATTGCCGTGTTTCAACCCCTCTCTTTCCCTGATATATTTCATACCCTCCCCAGCTATCGGGATTAGTATTGTTGAGGTAAGCGAAGAAAATAACTAAGAGAAATGAGGATATAAATAAGGATTCTTTGTTAATGGGCAAACAAAATACGGTGACTACCGCTACATATAGGATCTTACCAACCTAAAATAAGGTAATTTCCGTACATAATTCCCTGTGTAGCGAGTGAGAGGAGGGGGAGGAAGGTGGAATACAGATCAGTACACCCACGGCGGTTGTGGGGAGCGGTCATAAGGTTACTACGCTTGTCCCACCACTCAGCTCTCTCTCTCAACAACATTACGTGCTGAAAATGGCACTCGACAGATGTGCACCGCCACATAGTCCAAATTTTATTTAACTCGACAGATGTCGTGCGCCGTTGGTTAAGGGTTCATACCGAGGACTGTCGCATTTTAGTATTTTGAACATTAGCCTAACCTAACTTAACCTAACCTAACCAAAAACTAAACAGGGAACGTAAGCTGGGTTTAGACCGTTACGTACCCATAAACAGGGAACGTGAGCTGGGTTTAGACCATCGTGCACCCATAAACAGGGAACGTGAGCTGGGTTTAGACAGTCAGGTTTAGACCGGTTAGGTTAGGTTAGGCTAATGTTGAAAATACTAAAATGCGACGGTCCTCGGTATTAAACAACACTGTATATCAAAGAAAAATAAAACAAAAACTAGAATTAACTAGTAAAAAGGCTGTCCGGGGTCTCTTCAATTTTTTCCAAATTTGTTTTAACCCTCGGCAAAATCTAATAAAAAGTATGGTACTAAAATGTCTTTTTCGTAACAAGGTTATCAATACAGTACTTCCAGTTATCGATAGCTCTAAAGATCATATGAAAATGTGCTAAACCCTCGGAAAAACCTAATATAAAAGTATGGTACAGTACTAAAATATCATTTTCGTAACAAGGTTGTCAATAAGGTAGTTTCCCGTTATCAATGTACAATCAAAGCGGAAGATTGTAAACACCGTAGACTTCATCGACTTTTCTTTCACCTTCGTATAATCGACAGCCATTTTTGTTTTTATTTACTAAGGGATTAGTACTCAACCAGCGGGGGTGTGGGGGCAGCTGCCCCCACCCATTATACTAGGTTAGGTTAGGCTAATGTCTTTTCAAATCACTATCGGGGGCGTGTCTCAACATCGATCGATAGGCCTAATGGGGAAAATAGGTTTTCCCGAGATTTCTAATTAATTACAAACACTATATATTAATCCAAATGAAAAACATTTTTTTATAAAAAAACACTCAGATAATTTGTTGTATTAAAATAAAAAAAATCCAATATTTTTCTGAAATTCACATAGTCTAGGATGCGTGGAAACCAAAAACAAATAGGCTATGTATTAAATCCTTGGTGGTACCTGTCAAATGTGTGTCCTATAAGTAAAATCAGTAAGAGTTGTGGGGATGGATGTAGAGTTCGGGCGTAGGGTCGTCATTGTTTACATAGGGTGATGGCCGCGGTCCCACTTACGTTCCCGTCTATTTCGACGCTATATTTTCTGATATTTGCCCCATGTCATTACTACATGAATACTAGGTTAGGTTAGGTTAGGTTAGGTTAAAATAGACGGGAACATGATGGGAAAGGTCTGACGCCACTACGCGTAATGTAAACAAAGATGGCGGTATGCCCGCTCACTACATCCTGCCCGAGTTGTGTTCGCGGGCGTACCATCCGCTTTAGGCTATTTACATAGTCGCACGCTCACAGTTAGGCTACATTAGCGTCTAATTTGACTGCTGTTATTTGCCCCTGCTGGTAATAGGCCTATATGATGATGACAATAAGTCACACGGCCGGTATCAAAACAATTTACCCAACACCTGGCCATGAGATACAATAATGGGTTGAGGGCCCCCCACGACTTATTGTCATCATCATAGGCGTGTTTATAAAATAAACATCAACAACAACAACTTAACGGGAGTGTACTTGATTTGATATTTAGCAATGAGGAGGATATAGTGGAACATGTCAATGTGCATAGCCCTATAGGTCGTAGTGACCATGCCTGTATAAGTTTTAGTTGCAATATTAAAACAGAGAGGGATAATAGAAGCAATAACAAAATATACATGTATGATAGAGCAGATTATGAGCTGCTGAGACGGTGTTTGGACATTGACTGGGGGGAATACTTGAACGGTGAAGACGCTGAAGGAATGTGGAGGATAATTTGAGTCAAACTGGAGAATGCTGTATCCAAATGTGTACCAGTAAGGGAATATAAGGATAAAACAAAATTGAGGAAAAGAACGAAGCCAGAATTACCAATGAAAAGAAAGCTTTGGACATTGATAAGAAGAAAGAAACGATTGTGGGAAAAACTAAAATTGTTAAAAAAGAACAGGGGGTCTAGTATAGAAGCTAAAGAAGTGATTTTGGAACGCAGACAAATAAACAATAAAATAAGGCGGGAGACAAGGAGGTGGGTGAAGGAGAGGGAGAGAGAGATTGCAAGAAATGTGAAGGATAATCCAAAAATACTCTGGAAGTATATTCAGGAAAAGTTAACAAGAAGAGTAGGTATCCCAGAACTGATAGGAAACTTGGATGATAGGAATAGAGCAGAAACTGATAAGGAGAAAGCAGAGGTGCTGGGGAAATACTTTGGGGGGGTACTAACAGTGGAGTCGGATGATGCAGTGCCTACTATTCCCATCAAACAGGCACCAGCACTATAACTAATAGAGTTTTCCCATGCCAGAATAAGGAGGGCTATAGAAAAAATTAACAGAAGTAAGTCCCCGGGACCGGATGGGATACATCCAAGAATCATAAAGGAAGGAGGTGAGATGTTAGTAGAGCCATTACAAATGTTATTTGAGGTATCTTTTAATACAGGACAAATCCCGACGGACTGGAGAGAGGCTATATTTATATTTATATAGCTATATTTAAGAAGGGAAAGAGAAATGACCCAGGAAATTATAGCCCAGTCAGTTTGACAAGTGTTGTGTGTAAACTAATGGAAACGGTAATTAGAGAAGGAATAATGGAGAATATGAAATCAAACCAACTTTTCAGTGGGAGACAGTTCGGATTCTTGCCAGGGAGGTCGACAGTACTACAGCTAATTAAGATGGTAGATGATTGGATGCAAATTCTGGAGGATGGTGATGTTATAGACGTGGTATATTTCGATTTTATGAAGGCCTTCGATAAGGTCCCACATACAAGGTTAATAGAGAAAGTTAGAAGCTATAGTATAGGGAAGAAATGTGTGAAATGGATAGAAGCCTTCCTTAAAGATCGGAGACAGAGACTGGTGAATGGAATAGGTTCGGGGTGGAGGGAAAATACAAGTGGGGTACCTCAGGGATCTGTGTTGGGACCACTACTGTTCGTTATATTTATCAACGACTTACCTGAACTTATAACCAATGGAAGTGAGATATACCTGTATGCAGATGACACTAAGCTGTATAGAAGAGTGAGGAGTAAGGAAGATGTAGGTTTGCTTCAAGGAGATGTGGAGGGCATAAAGGGATGGTCTGAACATTTGTTAATGCCTTTTCATTCAATAAAATGCAAGTACATGCGGATTGGGACTAGCAAGATAGACAAGGTAGGATACAGTATGTATGAAGCGATGGAGGAAGTGAATGCGAAAAGGATATAGGAGTAGTGATAGACAATAAGTTAAATTTCTCAGAACATTTAGCGGAAAAGATAAACAAAGCCAATAGAATTGTAGGGACATTTGTGTCATTTGACGAAGAAATCTTCAGGAATCTCTACACAGCGCTGGTTAGGCCGCACCTGGAATATGCGAACCAGGTGTGGGCTCTATATATGGTAAAGGATAATAGAAGCAGTGGAGAAAGTGCAGAGGAGAGCTAGCAAGCTAGTACCAACGTTGAAGAGCGCGGGCTATGAGCAGAGGTTGAGGACAGTGAGACTTTCGACACTGGCATATAGGAGAAAGAGAGGGGATATGATAGAGACTTTTAAGATAGTGTCAGGAAAGTATAATGAGGATGTGTGTGAAGGTATCTTCTTGATGCGGGAGGGAACAAGAACGAGAGGACACTCTAAGAAAATTTACAAAGAAAGAAATAGGCTTGAAAAGGCAAAAAATTCATTTTGTGATAGAGTGGTAAATGAGTGGAACGCACTGCCCCAGTATGTCTCAGTAGATAAGGCTCCTGGTCCAGATGAAATTCCTCCAACAGTACTTAAGAATTGCTCCTTGGTGCTCGCTCATGTATTGGCAAATTTTGTCCGTCTGTCTACTCATACCTCATGCTTCCCAGTACCCTGGAAAGAAGCAAACATCCATCCAGTTCCTAAAAAACGTGCCTCTTCAGATTCATCAAACTACAGACCAATAGCTATAACTTCCACTCTTGGTAAAGTCTTTGAAATTATATTAAATAATCACAAAATTAAGCATCTTGAGAATAATAAATTAATCAGTGATAGGCAATATGGTTTTAGACGATGTCGATCAACTGCAGACATTCTTTGCCTTCTTACGCATCAAATCAACCAAGCTACAGACCAACATGGTGAAACACATACAATAGCACTGGATATATCAAAGGCATTTGATAGAGTCTGGCATCAATCCTTATTGTCGAAGATCTCACACTACAGCCTTGCATCATTAGTTCCACTAATTTCTTATAACAGAAAAATATGTGTAATGGTAGATGGCCTTTATTCTCAATTTCACTCAATAAATGCTGGTGTTCCCCAGGGATCAGTTTTGGCCCCAACTCTGTTCCTCATTCATATCAATGATCTCATATCTACCACTCATAATCCAATACATTCCTACGCAGCTCACTCAACACTCCACAGTTCCTTCACATTTACCAATTCTTTCACCCAACCCGATCTAATAAATTCAAAAATAAACTGCAATTTCTCTGAACCAGGAGCTTTCTAGAATTAATGAATGGGGACAAAAGAATATAGTTTCCTTTAATGCACAGAAAACCAAGTACATTCAATTTTCTAACCGACAGAATCTCACTGACTCCCATATATTTTTTAATGATGTAACTATTCCCACTTCCCCTAGTATTGACATTCTCAGTGTAACTACTAACTTGAGCTGGACACATTATGTTAGAAGCATTGCTAAGAATGCCTCTAAAACAAATGGGACTCCTGTACAGAGTTAGAGAATTCTTCACTGACGAGCAGTTGGCCGTAATATATAAAAGTCATGTGCGTTCTCAGATGGATTACTGTTCACCTCTGTGGAGTGGAAGTGGAGTGGTTGCATTGAGGCAGTTGGACAAAATTCAAAATAAAGCTATTAGATTAATCAATAACCCTGCAATCACACAGGACCTTCCTACATTATCCATACGAAGAAACATTGCATCCCTTGCATTATTCTACAGATATTTTCACAGCAATTGTTCCGAGGAACTTGCTTCAATTTTGCCGCCTCTCCACATCTTTCCCCGTAGAACTAGGGCAGCTGAGAGCGCCCATGAATTTACACTTTCTCCTCCACAATGCAGAACTTCTGCTTATCAAAATTCATATACCCCTAGAACTACTACTCTTTGGAATTCACTTCCCTCGAGTTGCTTTCCACAAACTTACAATCTACAAAAGTTTAAATCCAGTTGTTACAAACATTTTATGAATGGAGGATGCCTTTAGGCACATGGACCTTTTTGTTTTATCTGTGTTTTTCCTTCCTCCGTTCATTGTCTCTTTAAAAAAAAAAAAAAAAAAATTTAGTCGATTCTGAATCAATAAGGAAGTTTGAAAGTAATCTTGATAAAGCATGTGGAAGACAAGATTTGAAGTTTGATTATAAAGCAAAAATACAGAATATTAAAAATGTTGCGTCTGCTGCCGCCGCCGCCAACACCGTGAACGACCGCAGCAGTGCAAGTACTGGCACTGAGCTGGATACACAGGCCTAGTTTGCCTTTTTCCAGAGGACCTACTGTAGGAAACTGTAAGACACTGTAAGAAATGTTGCCAGAAAAATGTTGATCATCGAATGTTGCCTATAAATGCTCTTGTGTGATACCGGCTTAACCCTTCCAGCCCGGCTGTCCTTTTAAAAGGCAACCGGGGCAGATGGGCCGGTACCCGGGTGTCCTATTAAAAGGCAGTAAGCTTGAAAGCCTATTATGCTTGGTCTGAAACCGTGCGTCCGACGCATGTAAACAAAGCCGATCGTTGCGTCACCGCACCTCCGAAAACAATAAGGAGACGTCGGATCAATGTTATTGTTGTGACGTTAGACGAAATTAGTGTCTGAAAAGCTCCGATATTGTAAACATCGCGGAAAAATTCGCTCCACTGAAATTGTCATCACAACTGAACCATTTGACTTACAGAGCTCTACTCAACGCCAGTCTACAGATTGAAAACCGCACTACGTTTATAGATGCGTGGGAAATTTCTAGCAGTTAAAATAAACAAAAATACGGTAGCCTAGGCCTAGACGTTTTTCGGCCAGATCGCCCGGATACGACCTCCGTCCTTTGGAGGACCAGCCCGGGCCACAAGGGTTAAGGGAGCCCAGACAGTATTGTGCGGCATAATTTACTGTACTGGTTCGGCTCAATGGTTTAAGGAGGGGGTTTAGTTTGCTCTCTAAACCTCTATCAAACTTTTAAAAACACCAACAATACATTTGTACATTTTTCGGTAGAAAAATTTCACCGCCGAAGGCCGATTCCTCGTCAAATACAGGCTCACTATCGCTCGCTAGGAAAAAAATTGACACCTAAATGGCATGAAAGGTCTTAATATTGGGAAAGGAATGGGGCAAAAGGTCTGAAAATCGCTAAACTAATGAGGCGAATGTGTTGAAATCTCACAACTAATAGGGCTAAACATGAGGGAGGAGGAGGACTCGCAGAACCAACTGCCTCCCCTTAACTATTAGCCAAGGTGAGGTGTGGTGGAGTGGTCTTGCCACTGGCCTGGTAATCCAAAGGTCCCGGGTTCAAATCCCGATGTATCAATGGGAAGATATTATTGAGATGGAATTTGTGCTGTACCTAGTATCAGTGCATTACCACAAGCCCACCGAAACGTCAATAAAATACCCTCATTGTTCCCTGATTAAATAGCACTGTATGAATATTCCCATATTCAAAATATGCTATAGGGGTGCAATGCCTGGTGAGTTATCTGCTCAACAGGTGGCGTTGTGTGTGTGTGTAAGTGTGAGAGTCCGAGTGTAGGGGATGAGACAGTGAAGCACGGGAACGAGGTGGCTTCAGAGATGGGGTCGTTTCGGGCCATGAGTGAGCACCGTGCTTCATGTGAAGGCAAGATGGCAGGTGCTCGTTGTACTCTACGTGCTTCACATGTCTCACTCCCTAGACTGGAACAAGACCTCACGGGCTTCACTGTTCATTGTACAGCGGTGAATGTTAAGGCTCTCAGCCTATGCCCGAGAGGAAGAAAGTTGGAATATAGAAAAAAAAAAAAAAAAAAAACACGGAGATAACAACTAGCCCAATCATTATAACTAGGACAATTAATCTGTAGGGGAGCCCACCTCGCTTTTTTCTCTTTCTCTCCTTCTCTCTTTGGCTTGTATCCATTCGGCCCCATTCAGCCTACTGTTTAAAGACGTTTATCCCCATCCAGGTGTCGATATCTTCCTGGCGAGCGATAGCGAGTCAGCATTGTATGGAGAAATCCGGCTCCGCCGGAGATATTTTTCTATCGAAAAATTTACATATTTATCTTGCTCTCAAAACAAAAATATATATATGCTGGCTCGCTACCGCTCCCCAGGAAAATATTAACACCTGGATGGGGGTAAACGTCTTAAAACAGTAGGCTGAATGGGGCCAAATAGATACAAGCCAAAGAGAGAGGGAGAGAAAGAGAAAAAAAGTGAGGGCTCCCTTAACCACTAACTTCCACAACTAAAAAACAACTCAAGCTAATATTTCTACCATTTGGGAAGGGTCAGTCAGGGAATAGGTGTGGAAATTTACAGCCTATTTGCTCCAGACCTATTTAAGTTACAGAGGTTAACCCTTCCCGCACGGGCTCGCCATCCTAAGGACGTTGTTGAGATCCGGGCGATCTGGCCGAAAAACGTTTTTATTAGGCTACCCATATCTTTGTTATTTTAACTGCTAGAAACGCATCTTTAAATGTAGAAGTCTTTCGTACATGTAGACTGGCGTTGAGTAGAGCTCTCTAAGTCAACTGGTAGGAAGGTAAGTAGCAACAGGTCTCCCTCACTATCCGATGCCCCGATTCACCATATTATTATAGGTTTTTAGGTGTTTGGGTTTGGGTTCTGGCTAGTCCCAGAATACATCCCCATTTATCCCATTAATTTTAGGGTTTGCTATAGGATTTTTATATTTAAGATCGGGTTTTCAGGATCGTAACCCAATGGTAAATTGAGGGAGATCTGTATAAGGACATACTGTACTCCATAAGATATGTTGTGGAGAAGTATCTGGAAAAGGAAGGAAAGTTGTATGCAGGGTGTCAAACCAGAGCAATGTTTGAAGACTTGAATGAATATAAGGATACTTCCACCGAAATTCACCGCACTAATCATTACGCTACCAAGACAGAAATTTAACAGATAATTTCTAAACAATATATACCTGTTGTTCTTGTAGGAAGAAGATGTGCAGCAACAGTAGTGACCAAAGGCTCTATTTGGAAATAAGAGACCTCCATCTTCTGCTGCAACTCACCCTCTCATGCTGACAAGATTTGAGCGGCCGACACAAACCCGCCTGCAATAAGTATTATAGACAGTAAAGGGTACATCACATAGTCAGGAGTGCGAGCTAGAGTCAGTAGGAGTAGGGGACAATTCGGACTCGCGGGCCTATTCGCGGTGAAAATCGATGACTCCTAGTAACTCTAGCGACTCCTGTTAGACTCCCACTCGCTTGCGGTAAAAATCGATGACTCCTTCACACAGTCAGGAGTGCAAGCTAGTGGGAGTCTAACAGTATTCACTAGGAGTCATCGATTTTTACCGCAAGCGAGTGGGAGTCTAACAGGAGTCGCTAGAGTTACTAGGAGTCATCGATTTTCACCGCGAATAGGCCCGCGAGTCCGAATTGTCCCCTACTCCTACTGACTCTAGCTCGCACTCCTGACTGTGTGATGTACCCTTTAATGTCTATAATACTTATTGCAGGCGGGTTTGTGTCGGCCGCTCAAATCTTGTCAGCATGAGAGGGTGAGTTGCAGCAGAAGATGGAGGTCTCTTATTTCCAAATAGAGCCTTTGGTCACTACTGTTGCTGCACATCTTCTTCCTACAAGAACAACAGGTATATATTGTTTAGAAATTATCTGTTAAATTTCTGTCTTGGTAGCGTAATGGTTAGTGCGGTGAATTTCGGTGGGAGTATCCTTATATTCATTCAAGTCTTCAAACATTGCTCTGGTTTGACACCCTGCATACAACTTTCCTTCCTTTTCCAGATACTTCTCCACAACATATCTTATGGAGTACAGTATGTCCTTATACAGATCTCCCTCGATTTACCATTGGGTTACGATCCTGAAAACCCGATCTTAAATATAAAAATCCTATAGCAAACCCTAAAATTAATGGGATAAATGGGGATGTGTTCTGGGACTAGCCAGAACCCAAACCCAAACACCTAAAAACCTATAATAATATGGTGAATCGGGGCATCGGATAGTGAGGGAGACCTGTTGCTACTTACCTTCCTACCAGTTGACTTAGAGAGCTCTACTCAACGCCAGTCTACATGTACGAAACACTTCTACATTTAAAGATGCGTGGCAAGTTTCTAGCAGTTAAAATAACAAAGATACGGGTAGCCTAATAAAAACGTTTTTCGGCCAGATCGCCCGGATCTCAACAACGTCCTTAGGATGGCGAGCCCGTGCGGGAAGGGTTAACCTCTGTAACTTAAATAGGGCTGGAGCAAATAGGCTGTAAATTTCCACACCTATTCCCTGACTGACCCTTCCCAAATGGTAGAAATATTAGCTTGAGTTGTTTTTTAGTTGTGGAAGTTAGTGGTTAAGGGAGCCCTCACTTTTTTTCTCTTTCTCTCCCTCTCTCTTTGGCTTGTATCTATTTGGCCCCATTCAGCCTACTGTTTTAAGACGTTTACCCCCATCCAGGTGTTAATATTTTCCTGGGGAGCGGTAGCGAGCCAGCATATATATATTTTTGTTTTGAGAGCAAGATAAATATGTAAATTTTTCGATAGAAAAATATCTCCGGCGGAGCCGGATTTCTCCATACAATGCTGGCTCGCTATCGCTCGCCAGGAAGATATCGACACCTGGATGGGCATAAACGTCTTAAAACAGTAGGCTGAATGGGGCCGAATGGATACAAGCCAAAGAGAGAAGGAGAGAAAGAGAAAAAAGCGAGGTGGGCTCCCCTACAGATTAATTGTCCTAGTTATAATGATTGGGTTAGTTGTTATCTCCGTGTTTTTTTTTTTTTTTTTTTCTATATTCCAACTTTCTTCCTCTCGGGCATAGGCTGAGAGCCTTAACATTCACCGCTTTACAATGAACAGTGAAGCCCGTGATTGTTCCAGTATATATATTGTTCCAGTATAGGGAGTGAGACATGTGAAGCACGTAGAGTACAACGAGCACCTGCCATCTTGCCTTCACATGAAGCACGGTGCTTACTCATTGCCCGAAACGACCCCATCTCTGAAGCCACCTCGTTCCCGTGCTTCACTGTCTCATCCCCTACACTCGGACTCTCACATTTACACACACACAACGCCACCTGTTGAGCAGATAACTCGCCAGGCATTGCACCCCTATAGCATATTTTGAATATGGGAATATTCATACAGTGCTATTTAATCAGGGAACAATGAGGGTATTTTATTGACGTTTCGGTGGGCTTGTGGTAATGCACTGATACTAGGCACAGCACAAATTCCATCCCAATAATATCTTCCCATTGATACATCGGGATTTGAACCCGGGACCTTTGGATTACCAGGCCAGTGGCAAGACCACTCCACCACACCTCACCTTGGCTAATAGTTAAGGGGAGGCAGTTGGTTCTGCAAGTCCTCCTCCTCCCTCATGTTTAGCCCTATTAGTTGTGAGATTTCAACACATTCGCCTCATTAGTTTAGCGATTTTCAGACCTTTTGCCCCATTCCTTTCCCAATATTAAGACCTTTCATGCCATTTAGGTGTCAATTTTTTTCCTAGCGAGCGATAGTGAGCCTGTATTTGACGAGGAATCGGCCTTCGGCGGTGAAATTTTTCTACCGAAAAATGTACAAATGTCTTGTTGGTGTTTTTAAAAGTTTGATAGAGGTTTAGAGAGCAAACTAAACCCCCTCCTTAAACCATTGAGCCGAACCAGTACAGTAAATTATGCCGCACAATACTGTCTGGGCTCCCTTAACCCTTGTGGCCCGGGCTGGTCCTCCAAAGGACGGAGGTCGTATCCGGGCGATCTGGCCGAAAAACGTCTAGGCCTAGGCTACCGTATTTTTGTTATTTTAACTGCTAGAAATTTCTCACGCATCTATAAACGTAGTGCGGTTTTCAATCTGTAGACTGGCGTTGAGTAGAGCTCTGTAAGTCAACTGGCTCAGTTGTGATGACGATTTCAGTGGAGCGAATTTTTCCGCGATGTTGACAATATCGGAGCTTTTCAGACACTAATTTCGTCTAACGTCACAACAATAACATTGATCCGACGTCTCCTTATTGTTTTCGGAGGTGCGGTGACGCAACGATCGGCTTTGTTTACATGCGTCGGACGCACGGTTTCAGACCAAGCATAATAGGCTTTCAAGCTTACTGCCTTTTAATAGGACACCCGGGTACCGGCCCATCTGCCGCGGTTGCCTTTTAAAAGGACAGCCGGGCTGGAAGGGTTAAGCCGGTATCACACAAAAGCATTTATAGGCAACATTCGATGATCAACATTTTTCTGGCAACATTTCTTACAGTGTCTTACAGTTTCTTACAGTAGGTCCTCTGGAAAAAGGCAAACTAGGCCTGTGTATCCAGCTCAGTGCCAGTACTTGCACTGCTGCGGTCGTTCACGGTGTTGGCGGCGGCGGCAGCAGACGCAACATTTTTAATATTCTGTATTTTTGCTTTATAATCAAACTTCAAATCTTGTCTTCCACATGCTTTATCAAGATTACTTTCAAACTTCCTTATTGATTCAGAATCGACTACATTTTTTTTTTTTTTTTTTAAAGAGACAATGAACGGAGGAAGGAAAAACACAGATAAAACAAAAAGGTCCATGTGCCTAAAGGCATCCTCCATTCATAAAATGTTTGTAACAACTGGATTTAAACTTTTGTAGATTGTAAGTTTGTGGAAAGCAACTCGAGGGAAGTGAATTCCAAAGAGTAGTAGTTCTAGGGGTATATGAATTTTGATAAGCAGAAGTTCTGCATTGTGGAGGAGAAAGTGTAAATTCATGGGCGCTCTCAGCTGCCCTAGTTCTACGGGGAAAGATGTGGAGAGGCGGCAAAATTGAAGCAAGTTCCTCGGAACAATTGCTGTGAAAATATCTGTAGAATAATGCAAGGGATGCAATGTTTCTTCGTATGGATAATGTAGGAAGGTCCTGTGTGATTGCAGGGTTATTGATTAATCTAATAGCTTTATTTTGAATTTTGTCCAACTGCCTCAATGCAACCACTCCACTTCCACTCCACAGAGGTGAACAGTAATCCATCTGAGAACGCACATGACTTTTATATATTACGGCCAACTGCTCGTCAGTGAAGAATTCTCTAACTCTGTACAGGAGTCCCATTTGTTTTAGAGGCATTCTTAGCAATGCTTCTAACATAATGTGTCCAGCTCAAGTTAGTAGTTAATGTTACACTGAGAATGTCAATACTAGGGGAAGTGGGAATAGTTACATCATTAAAAAATATATGGGAGTCAGTGAGATTCTGTCGGTTAGAAAATTGAATGTACTTGGTTTTCTGTGCATTAAAGGAAACTATATTCTTTTGTCCCCATTCATTAATTCTAGAAAGCTCCTGGTTCAGAGAAATTGCAGTTTATTTTTGAATTTATTAGATCGGGTTGGGTGAAAGAATTGGTAAATGTGAAGGAACTGTGGAGTGTTGAGTGATCTGCGTAGGAATGTATTGGATTATGAGTGGTAGATATGAGATCATTGATATGAATGAGGAACAGAGTTGGGGCCAAAACTGATCCCTGGGGAACACCAGCATTTATTGAGTGAAATTGAGAATAATGGTAGATTACCATTACACATATTTTTCTGTTATGAAGATAAGAAGAAATTAGTGGAACTAATGATGCAAGGCTGTAGTGTGAGATCTTCGACAATAAGGATTGATGCCAGACTCTATCAAATGCCTTTGATATATCCAGTGCTATTGTATGTGTTTCACCATGTTGGTCTGTAGCTTGGTTGATTTGATGCGTAAGAAGGCAAAGAATGTCTGCAGTTGATCGACATCGTCTAAAACCATATTGCCTATCACTGATTAATTTATTATTCTCAAGATGCTTAATTATGTGATTATTTAATATAATTTCAAAGACTTTACCCAGAGTGGAAGTTATAGCTATTGGTCTGTAGTTTGATGGATCTGAAGAGGCACCTTTTTTAGGAACTGGATGGATGTTTGCTTCTTTCCAGGGTACTGGGAAGCATGAGGTATGAGTAGACAGACGGACAAAATTTGCCAATACATGAGCGAGCACCAAGGAGCAATTCTTAAGTACTGTTGGAGGAATTTCATCTGGACCAGGAGCCTTATCTACTGAGACATACTGGGGCAGTGCGTTCCACTCATTTACCACTCTATCACAAAATGAGTCTTTGCCTTTTCAAGCCTATTTCTTTCTTTGTAAATTTTCTTAGAGTGTCCTCTCGTTCTTGTTCCCTCCCGCATCAAGAAGATACCTTCACACACATCCTCATTATACTTTCCTGACACTATCTTAAAAGTCTCTATCATATCCCCTCTCTTTCTCCTATATGCCAGTGTCGAAAGTCTCACTGTCCTCAACCTCTGCTCATAGCCCGCGCTCTTCAACGTTGGTACTAGCTTGCTAGCTCTCCTCTGCACTTTCTCCACTGCTTCTATTATCCTTTACCATATATGGAGCCCACACCTGGTTCGCATATTCCAGGTGCGGCCTAACCAGCGCTGTGTAGAGATTCCTGAAGATTTCTTCGTCAAATGACACAAATGTCCTCCTTATTAGCCCTACAATTCTATTGGCTTTGTTTATCTTTTCCGCTAAATGTTCTGAGAAATTTAACTTATTGTCTATCACTACTCCTATATCCTTTTCGCATTCACTTCCTCCATCGCTTCATACATACTGTATCCTACCTTGTCTATCTTGCTAGTCCCAATCCGCATGTACTTGCATTTTTTTGAATGAAAAGGCATTAACCAATGTTCAGACCATCCCTTCATGCCCTCCACATCTCCTTAAAGCAAACCTACATTTACCTTACTCCTCACTCTTCTATACAGCTTAGTGTCATCTGCATACAGGTATATCTCACTTCCATTGGTTATAACTTCAGGTAAGTCGTTGATAAATATAACGAACAGTAGTGGTCCCAACACAGATCCCTGAGGTACCCCACTTGTATTTTCCCTCCACCCCGAGCCTATTCCATTCACCAGTCTCTGTCTCCGATCTTTAAGGAAGGCTTCTATCCATTTCACACATTTCTTCCCTATACTATAGCTTCTAACTTTCTCTATTAACCTTGTATGTGGGACCTAATCGAAGGCCTTCATAAAATCGAAATATACCACGTCTATAACATCACCATCCTCCAGAATTTGCATCCAATCATCTACCACCTTAATTAGCTGTAGTACTGTCGACCTCCCTGGCAAGAATCCGAACTGTCTCCCACTGAAAAGTTGGTTTGATTTCATATTCTCCATTATTCCTTCTCTAATTACCGTTTCCATTAGTTTACACACAACACTAAGTCTTGTCAAACTGACTGGGCTATAATTTCCTGGGTCATTTCTCTTTCCCTTCTTAAATATAGCTGTTATGTTCGCCTCCAGTCCGTCGGGATTTGTCCTGTATTAAAAGATACCTCAAATAACATTTGTAATGGCTCTACTAACATCTCACCTCCTTCCTTTATGATTCTTGGATGTATCCCATCCGGTCCCGGGGACTTACTTCTGTTAATTTTTTCTATAGCCCTCCTTATTCTGGCATGGGAAAACTCTATTAGTTATAGTACTGGTGCCTGTTTGATGGGAATAGTAGGCACTGCATCATCCGACTCCACTGTTAGCACCCCCCCAAAGTATTTCCCCAGCACCTCTGCTTTCTCCTTATCAGTTTCTGCTCTATTCCTATCATCCAAGTCTCCTATCAGTTCTGGGATACCTACTCTTCTTGTTAACTTTTCCTGAATATACTTCCAGAGTATTTTTGGATTATCCTTCACATTTCTTGCAATCTCTCTCTCCCTCTCCTTCACCCACCTCCTTGTCTCCCGCCTTATTTTATTGTTTATTTGTCTGCGTTCCAAAATCACTTCTTTAGCTTCTATACTAGACCCCCTGTTCTTTTTTAACAATTTTAGTTTTTCCCACAATCGTTTCTTTCTTCTTATCAATGTCCAAAGCTTTCTTTTCATTGGTAATTCTGGCTTCGTTCTTTTCCTCAATTTTGTTTTATCCTTATATTCCCTTACTGGTACACATTTGGATACAGCATTCTCCAGTTTGACTCAAATTATCCTCCACATTCCTTCAGCGTCTTCACCGTTCAAGTATTTCCCCCAGTCAATGTCCAAACACCGTCTCAGCAGCTCATAATCTGCTCTATCATACATGTATATTTTGTTATTGCTTCTATTATCCCTCTCTGTTTTAATATTGCAACTAAAACTTATACAGGCATGGTCACTACGACCTATAGGGCTATCCACATTGACATGTTCCACTATATCCTCCTCATTGCTAAATATCAAATCAAGTATACTCCCCTGCGTCCCATCTCTATATCTTGTCATCTCTGTAATATGTTGCGTTAAAAAACAATCTCTCACTTTCTCTATAAACTTGTTTTCCAGGCTACACTGTCCCGCTGGAGTAGTACAATTTGCCCAGTTGATCCTTGGCAAATTGAAATCTCCAATCAAAATCTTATATTTGTTCTCTCTATTATCTATTTCCTCCATTGCTTTCAATAGGTTATCATCCTCTTTCCTACTATTATATGGGATTCTATATATAGAGGCAATTAGAATTGATCCTCTTGCACATTTTACATCAATACACAAATACTCACCATACTGCTGTCTCATATCCACCTCATTAACCTTGAGCTCTTTTCTTACATAAATAAACAGTCCTCTTCCGACCTCAGCTCTAATAGCATTCCTCTCATATAAGTCAAAACCCTCCAAACTATACTCCACCAGTTCCCTTTCAATTCTAGCATTTTTTGGTCTTACTTCCTGTAAGGCTATGACATCAGGTTTTTTCTCTTCATCCTGCAACCTACATATCAGTTCTCTTTTCTTGTCCTGGGTAAACATAATCCTTAATCTATCTACCATTCCTTCAGCAACTACACCAACCCGCTCCTCCTGTCCGTACCTTACTCCCCCCCTAGCACTAATGGGTCCGCAGCTTTGTCTCCAGTCTCTCCCTGTGACACCTCCACCCTGTTCTCCTCCTCCGTCACAACTCCTATCACATTCTCTTCCCTCCCTGATCTCCTTCTCCCTTCTATTCGTATAAACCACTTCTTCAATTACCCGTCCCTCACTCTCCAGTAAAAAATCCTCTTATCCTCCTCACCCAACTTTCCATTATTTTCATCAGCCTTTTCATGTAATTCCTTTATTTTTTTTCTTTGTTCTATGCTCAAATCCTTCTTTAGTCTTATATGTTTCAGTTCTTCATTTGTGTTTAGCCTCCAACTAAAATTTGTCACTGTCTCTGCCACTGCCCTGGTTTTAAACTGTATTCTAATAGGTCTCATCTCTCCCTTTTTATATCTACCTATCCTACTGACTTCCTCCACCTGCTCTTCCCATCCACATCCGTCCACATCCACACCTTTCATGACCTCCTTCACTTTTCTCACTCCATTATCATTCATATGAGCCTCTATATCTCCATGCATCATTACACCCCTATCCCTGTCCATGGTCTCCCTCACGACACTCACCTTGTTCTTCATGACCCCTACAACTGCACTCTCAAAACGTTTGTTGGTCATATTCATTTCTTCCTTTTGCTCTTTCACAATATCCTCCAAATCCTTAACTTTCTGTTCACCTACCACCGTCCATGCAGTTGACTCCTTTACTTCCTTGAATCGTCCTTCGTATTCCTTCAGCTGCTCCTTCAATGCCATATTCTCTGCTCCCAGTTCATCTACCCTTTTCAATACCATCTCTAGGCTATTATTAACTTACGAAATAGGCCTACATTCGCTTCCTTCGCCAGGCCTATTCCCTTCCCCACCTGACACACCACACAGTACACACAGTACCTTAACTTTCTCACCAATATCCCCCTTCCATTTCTCCGTATCACTCTTCCACTTTTCCAAATCCTTCACATCATTAATAACCTCTTCTAACTTCTTATCTGTGCTCTTAAACCCACGAAAACGTTGTAGCCTTTCTTCCGCCTCCGTCAATCCCGAAATTCCTTCCGCCATTTTTGTTTACAATCTCAACAACTCACAACACTACCGCTGTCCCTTTACTCTACTCTTATTACACTATATAACACCCCTCCACCACACCAATTATTACACTATATAACACCCCTCCACCACACCAACCAACAACTCACAACACTACCGCTGTCCCTTTACTCTACTCTTATTACACTATATAACACCCCTCCACCACACCAATTATTACACTATATAACACCCCTCCACCAACAACTCACAACACTACCGCTGTCCCTTTACTCTACTCTTATTACACTATATAACACCCCTCCACCACACCAATTATTACACTATATAACACCCCTCCACCAACAACTCACAACACTACCGCTGTCCCTTTACTCTACTCTTATTACACTATATAACACCCCTCCACCACACCAATTATTACACTATATAACACCCCTCCACCAACAACTCACAACACTACCGCTGTCCCTTTACTCTACTCTTATTACACTATATAACACCCCTCCACCACACCAATTATTACACTATATAACACCCCTCCACCAACAACTCACAACACTACCGCTGTCCCTTTACTCTACTCTTATTACACTATATAACACCCCTCCACCACACCAATTTATCTTCCAAACACTTCACGAGTCCTTCCTCTCATTGCTAGCTCCGTATGCACTTGATATTCCGTGTTATTTATCCTTTCCCATGAACATATGCCGGAGCCTCAAAAACTTGCGTCCGCCTCCCGCCATTGCCGCCGACCAATCTGGAATATTTTACACTGGCATCGGAAACTAGAATGATGATGGATGAATATAGGTAGCCGAAATTTTTTATATGTTGACCTCATAAGCTGCCAGACCAGTGTTGAGGATAAATGTTGAGGTAAAAAGCGCTCGTGTGATACCGGCCTTACGATGTGATTATTAATATTGTTTTGTTTGCTTTGTGTTTGGCAACTTGAGTTCCTGTTTTTTTCAGTTATGTTTTGTTATGGTTTTGTGTTCTTTATTTCAAAATGTTATTTTCCTAAATCATTATTTCCACTCAGTGATTTCGATTAGTTCTTTGTTATATTGTGCCATTCCTGTTTTGGTTTGTTTTTGCAAGTTTTGCATTATAATTATTTTGTTGTTTCTTTTGTGTTATTTTATTTCAAAATGTTATTTCCACATAGGGATTTTGAGAAGTTCTTTATCTTTATATTGTGTTGTCCCTGTTTTGGTTTTGCAAGTTTTACATTATCATTACTCTCCTATGTTCCCCCAGGGTCAGTGTCTGGTGTGTGGAGGGTTGGTGGCCCATGAGGAACCCTTGGAGAAATCCCTACAGATCCATACCTCCACTAGCAGCTCCGGCAGTCCACCACCCTGCCTAGAGGAAGATGGTGCGGAGAAGGATAGTCTTGTATTGGACAGATTTAAAGGTCAGGCTTTCAGAGAGATGTATGGTCGCGCTAATAAGTCATGTCCCAGCTGTTGAATAGAGTGGGTATGTATAGGAACATGTTTGTATAACCCCCCCACCTCCCCCCCCCTACCCAACAAAAATTATTTGGGGGGTAACCCACCTGACCACCCTACCCCTCCTTGCTCCCCCACCCCCCACCCCAACCTTCCCATCCTTGCTCCCCCCCCCCCCACCCCCACACCCCAACCTTCCAATCCTTAACTCCCCCCCCCACCCACCCCCCTCGATATGAAGAAATGAAGCTTAGATATTGCTGATATTAGATATTATTGATCAAACATACTTGGTGCCGAGCCATCATTTATTAGCGCGACTGTACAGTCGCGCTAATAAGTCATTTCCCAGCTGTCATTAAGTTTAGTTTGCTCTGTGCTGTATTATTGTCTGTCAGATGTTGAATAAGGTGGGAAAGTGTAGGAACATGTTTGTATATTTCACTCAATATGAAGAAGTGAAGCATAGAAATTGTTAATACCTATTATTGATCAAAACATACTTGGTGCCGGGACATCACTTATTACCGCGACTGTACAGTATGTATATACTCCAGCACTCGTGTAGTGGTGTAGTGATATGTGGATATTATAAGTTTGTTGTTTTCACAGTTTAATTTCCGATAAATTTAGTGTGTTGTCGTTTTTATAGTTTTTAATTTTAAGGAGTTTTTTATATTTATTTGAACAGTAACTTCTGAGTTCGTTTTCAAGTTTTATATTTTAATACCCCATAGTGGGTGGCCGACTTGAGACAGAGCCCGAACAGAAACAACATTTATACTGTAGTTCCAATTCTTAGGATCTTTGACCACTCGTGCGTTCCCTCGCCCCTAGCTCTGTCTCGTCTAGTAGGTGAATTTTACAAGGGGAGGAGGATTCCTATCCCCCTGCCCCCATTTATTCATTGAAAATTAAATTACATACCGGTACATAATTATACTGTGGCACATACCTCCTTTTTTTTTTTTTTTTTAATTGAGCGTGGCCAACTCGAGACAGAGCCTAAACAGGGACAAAAAACAAAACACAAAAATCTTACACATCTAGGTCATCTACATACATACAAGTTTAAAGACCACTTCATCCACAGAGAGCGTGATTTAAGTCTACTGTACAGTATAATAAAATCCTAGGAGTAACATATGATACTCATATGACATTCAAACTGCACACCACAAACATTAAAAAGAAACTGACACCCAGACTTAACGCCCTCAGGTCACTTGCTCACACAAAATTTGGACACAACAAGGAAACCACCTCCACAGTATATAAACAATACATAAGATCAGTGATAGAATACGCAAGCCCAGCCTGGGCTGAATCACATCATAAGACCTAACAGACTATTCAAAACAAAGCCCTAAAGATCATTACAGGCTGCACAGCTACTGCACCCACAGATCACCTACATCAAGAAACCAAAATCCTCAAAGTCAAAGACCATCTGGACATGAGAGGCACTCAATTCCTGGCAGCAGCCTCCACGAACCAGGACCACCCACTAAACTACATGGCAACACACCCACTGACACCAAGAAATATCAAAACAACACCCAGCACACGATATCACACACAATTACTATCCTCTCTCCCTTCCTGTCCACCCCGAACCAACATCCAGAAGCACATCCATACTCACATCTCTCGCCGATCCATCCACTCACAGACAACACGCAGCTGCAAGCACGACCTCCCGGAATCCATCCTTCCGAATCCTCCCTTCCTCGCGAGGACAGAGTCCACCTGGCCAGGCTGAAATGCGGACACCATCCAGCTCTCCTGAGCTATCAGAAGAGACTGGATGACTCCGTCGTCGACGTCTGCCCGGGATGTAACACAGCACCCCATACCATTAACGCCTTAAGAGCGGGTGGTGAAGTATATTTGACCGTACCGCCCAACGGGTGTTTTTACCATAAATGGCGTTGTTTCCGTGCTCTTTTTCATGCATAAACAAGAGCCAGAGCATAATACAAGTATGTATCCGTGAAAGGGCGATAATTGAGCTTTCCAATGACACCATAACCATCCTTCTACGATCACTGGTTGTCTTGCAACGATCGAGCAACCGAAGGGTAAAATCGCTAAAATACGGTCATTTTGTTATATACTGTGTAGCGAGGGAGTGAGGGTGGATGTATGGGGAGTACATCTCAGTCGGTCCACGGCGGCCGTGGCGAGCGGTCATGAGGTAACCCATGCTCCTCCCGTCGCTCGTCTCTCTCTCAGAGCCAAAATTGCACACGGACTAAAGTCCGCCCCCGCCACATAGTCCAAATTTTTCTATACGGACTTAAGTCCACCCCCGATGGTTAGGGGTTAAACACATCATAGAAGACTGCATTTCACACAACCACTTACGCCAACAACACAATCTACACTCAATGAGAGCTCTGTGGGACAGCCCGATCGTGGCCATGGCCTTCCTCAGGGACTTGGGACTGTTCGGCCAGGTAGCTTAGGGAACAACAACAACAACATAAAAACTTACCACAACACAGCCCCATCATGTCATCACAGTGGCCGATGTTGACTCAACAAAGTCCCCCTGAAGCACTTGCACCTGGCGAAATCGCACCACACCAAGCTTAACCGTGCTACAATAAGGCAGTAACAAGAAATCACCATAACTGCACCAGAGGCTGACTGGACCACCGAATGATGGGCGGTACTATAATACAGATGATATACCCGACTGGTTTGTCACTTAACTAAAAATATTATCAAAGCCTCTCTTAACCCTTCTCACCCGGGTGGCCTACAAAGCTCCATATCAAGCTTTTTCCATGATACACGGGTGGCATACTTAGCTAGATAAAGTTTATCAGAGATAAAGTTTATTAATGCATGTCTGTAACTAAAGTAACTACCGTATTGACTGCGCTACATTGGACTAGTGATAAACAAATTGTAAAACTTTTCTATCTATCTATCTATTGCCTGACGCCGTGATCCCCGAAGGGGTGTATTGCAATTATGTTTAGCTATTTTTGTATAAAGACTATAGTTAATGTTTTGTTTGCGTTGTTTAGCATGCATTTGAATTAAGTTGTAGATTTTCATATATGTATGCCCCTCAGCTATTACCACAATGGATGCTTAGCTCACTCAAAGCCTGGGTAGTGGCTGAGGTGGTAAAAGGTTGGCTGTCAAAATAGCTGGTGTGGTACGGTATACAGTCAGGTCGCCCAATTTATGCGAGTTCCGAGAACGCGAGGGGGGGAGAGGGGGGTCGAAAATAAGCAAAAACTTTGAATACACGAGGGGTACAACTAAGACGCGAATCGAGAGCAAAGAAGTGGCCAAATCCGCCATTTCCCCCATAGTAAGCGAGTGTGGTCTAATTTTATCGAGATGCATGGCACTCACCTCTGAAGTGCGCATGGGGGTAATTAGACACCTCTCCCTGTGCACATGTATTTGAGGTGTTTCCGTCACTAAAATATTCATTGTACCATTAATAGCATTAATACTTATCCATATGCACCTATTATGGGTTGATTATAAAGGTATTAACCTGAAACAACAATAAAACGAGTGAAAACAGCGTTTGGATAGTCAAAATCGGAGATATAGCCCGCGAGTTGTATAATGTATGGGTGAGGCAAGCTGCTTTCCCGCCAATTTCCCCCAAGGCCACTGAGACACAGTCGATCGATACTCTCTCTCTCTCTTGCATTCGCTTGCTATCAGTGATGACCACACCCTGCAACCGGATTTCTAATGTTAGCACGAAAATATACCTCAGAATAAGGGAATAACAGGGAAAATAGGTGATAACTGAAGGAGAGGAGGAAAGTGGGGAAGGAGGGGAGGTAGAGGACTGAGATTTTGCATGGCCCAGGGGCCAAAACAAATAAATAAATACATTTTTTTTTTTTTTTTTCCGATGTCAAAAGTTGATTTTTTTTTTCACTCACTCTTAAGAGTCTCCCCGCAGTCCGCCGGGGGAACTCTTAAGAGTCTCCCCGCAGTTCCCGGGTTAATAGAGTGAGGGAGGCCCAGGAAGTGCCTTCCGATAATGCACTTCCTAATACTGTACGCGAGGACGTGTGTCGCCCATAAACTTGTGAATTGGAGGTCCTTATTATATATATAAGTCAGACCCCCCAATCCGCGTCTATATGGGCGCATTACACGGCGCGTATTGGGAATTCGCGTATTAGGAATAACATAACTTATGGAGAAAAATACATATTATTATGTTCTATCCAACAACCAACCTTACTCCTAAAATCGATTAATGAAATATTACAAAAACATGTGGCAGTCCGTGGATTCGAACCCAGGACGCTCACACCGAATATCAACACCTTATGCATTACACCACGAAGGCAGTTAAAGAATGGTGGACACTGCCTACGATTTATTATGCAACTTCGAATCCTGCATGGCAGGACGGCAGCCCTCATTTCCTCACACATTTGATGGTAATTTTTGATCAAAATCAATACCAATTGGAAAACCAAGCATACACAATAATAGAAACATAATCAAAAGGTATTCCATACCTTAAAATTAAATGCTATAAGTAGGTGAGAAAAGTGGGGGCTCCTAGGAAGACCCCCGTGACAGGGCGAGTTCAGCTAGGCTGCCCTGGCCCCGTCACTGTCCTCGTCCCCGTCATCTGCCATTGCATTTTCGTCCAAGCTGTCCTGACTGTCACCATTATCATGGAGTGAGGCAATAACACGGTTGAGGTTGGCAACACGGGTGTTAGCCATGGCATCAGCAATAAACCCGGCATAGTAATCAGGTTCATCATTGGGTCCAAGTTCGTTACTAGGTCCAGGCTGAGGTTCTTGTTCTGGCTGAGGTGGGGGCTACTCTCCTCTCCTATGCATAAAAGCTGTGATAAGTGACTGTTTTCGCAGTAGAACATCATTTGCGTGCCGTTCGACATAAGATCTGAAAGCTTTATCAATGTTTGCAATAACTTCACTGGTGCGAAGTTGGTCCAGTTCCATGGACCAAAACGTTTCCTTATACACATCAAGTTCCGCCAGAACTAGTGACACTTCACGAGGTGTGAGTTCTTCCATATGTTGTTGTGGAGGTGGTGCAGGATCTTCAACCCTCTGTTCGTGAGCTTGGTCCTCTTGATCGATAATTGTCACAGTGTCTTCGTTGGTATCTTGCGTACCGTCAGCCTGGACCTCCCGAATTTCGTCCACAGTAACACCTGCGAAACCAGGCACACGCCTGGCAGCGATGGCAGCGGCCTCGATCACCTGGTCAACCTGTTGTACATGTTCATCACCCTCTTTCGCCTTGTACAGGTGTGGCACCAAGCATGATTAATTGTAGTATCAGTGACTTCAGACCATGACTGCAGTAGAAAATAGATGGCATTTTTAATGGTAAAAGCCCTCCAGAATGAAGTCACTGTCATTTCTGCATGATTCACTGGTCTCTCTTCTGGTTGATTCTCTGGTCTTTCTTCTGGTTGATTATCTGGCCTTACTTCTGGTTCTTCTTCTTGTGCTTCCTCATCAAGGTCTAAATCTGGGTCCATGGCCATTATCTCAACATTAGATTCTGTCTTTGCACGAAGATGGTCATATACTGCAGGTGGGTCTGGTTAACAAATTTAAGGGTGGCAATAATCTCTTGGTCAAGTGGCTGGACTAGAGAGGTGGTCTTTACATACATACATACATACATACAATGTTAAGACTGAGTGCTCCACACATACGTGCAGTTTCAGTCTTTTGTCCTAATGGTGGTCTTTGGAGGCAGAAAGACAACTTGACATTGTGGGTGCAGCTTATCAAGGTAAGATGGATGAAAGGGGGCATTATTCATAAACGGAACGATTTTACCGCCCCAGATACTACTCTCCTTGACGCGGTTGGGGGGCTTCGGGGCCGGTGACTGGAGCTTGATGGGGGATGGTTGTTGTTGTTGTTGTTCCCTAAGCTGCCTGGCCGAACAGCCCCGAGTCCCTGAGGAAGGCCATGGCCACGATCGGGCTTTCCCACAGAGCTCTCATTGAGTGTAGATTGTGTTGTTGGCCTAAGTGGTTGTGTGAAATGCAATCTTCTATGATGTGTTTAATGGTATGGGGTGCTGTGTTACATCCCGGGCAGACGTCGACGACGGAGTCATCCAGTCTCTTCTGATAGCTCAGGAGAGCTGGATGGTGTCCGCATCTCAGCCTGGCCAGGTGAACTCTGTCCTCGCGAGGAAGGGAGGATTCGGAAGGATGGATTTCGGGAGGTCGTGCTTGCAGCTGCGTGTTGTCTGTGAGTGAGTGGATGGATCGGCGAGAGATGTGAGTATGGATGAGCTTCTGGAAGTTGATTCGGGGTGGACAGGGAGGGAGAGAGGATAGTAATTGTGTGTGATACTGTGTGCTGGGTGTTGTTTTGATATTTCTTGGTGTCTGTGGGTGTGTTGCCATGTAGTTTAGTGGGTGGTCCTGGTTCGTGGAGGCTGCTGCCAGGAATTGAGTGCCTCTCATGTCCAGATGGTCTTTGACTTTGAGGATTTTGGTTTCTTGATGTAGGTGATCTGTGGGTGCAGTAGCTGTGCAGCCTGTAATGATCTTTAGGGCTTTGTTTTGAATAGTCTGTAAGGTCTTAATGATGTGTTTCAGATAGGTTAGAAGCCCAGGCTGGGCTTGCATATTCCATCACTGATCTTATGTATTGTTTATATACTGTGAGGTGGTTTCTTTGTTGTGTCCAAATTTTGTGTGAGCAAGTGACCTGAGGGCATTAAGTCTGGGTGTCAGTTTCTTTTTAATATTTGTGGTGTGCTGTTTGAATGTCATATGAGTATCATATGTTACTCCTACGATTTTGGGGATGTGGGTATGTGTTAGGGGTGTGCTGTTTATGGTGAGTTGAGGGATGTATTCGTGTTCTCCTGTCCAGCTTGTGAGCAGGGTTGCGGTGGATTTGGCTGGAGCGAGATTAAGTCTGTTTGTAGTGGACCAGCCTTGTATTGTGTTGAGATAGGGTTGAAGGAGATCTGTTGCTCTGTTTGGGTCATGGTGTGTGCATGTGAGTGTTATGTCATTTGCATAGGAGGCTAAGTTTATTTGGGGCGTATTGGGTGTAGATAACTACACCCGCGCATGTACAGATTGAAGAGTGCGGGCGATAGGACGGATCCTTGTGGGACTCCGTTTGGAAAGTTTCTGATTCTAGATGACTGACCGGCAAAAGATACGTGTGCACATCTGCCTGCTAGGAAGTTGGCCAGCCACCTTTTTGTGTTGTTGTGCATGTTTTTGTTGTAGATTTTGTGTGTTAGGTTGTGGCGGGGGATGGCATCGAGGGCTTTACTAATGTCGAGTGTGGCTAATAATGATCTGTGTGGTGGTCTAGCTGAGTTAATGCCATCAAAAGCTCTTTGTGTAAGGTCTGTGAGAAGAGTGTTTGTGGAGTGCAGTGGCCTAAAGCCATGTTGTGTTGGAGCTACGGGTAGGTCGGGTGTAATTAGTTGTAATACTAGGCGTTCCATGACTTTGGAGGGGTGCAAAGGAGTGTGATGGGGCGGTGCGAGGAGGGTAGCGTGTGGTCTTTGTTGGGTTTGGGGAATGTGATGATGATACCATGCTTCCAAATGTCTGGTATTGTGTTGTGTGAATAACTGTAGTTTGATAATTATGTTAGTGAGTGCCTGTATGCCTTGAGGTCCCAGGTGTATGTTGCTTATGTTGTCTAGGCCACAGGCGGGTGAGTGCTTGAGATTGTTGATGATATGCTTTGTCTGGTGAAGGGTGTATAGTCAGGGTCTGTGGGGAATTGTCTCTTACGTCGGATGACATGTCGGTCGTCTTTGTGAGGTTTTAGGTGGCTGACATGTGAGAAGTGATTGATGAGAGTGTTTGCTTGTTGTTTACGTGATTGTGTTGTGTTGCTGTTGGAAAGTGTGATGCTCTTGGAATGTGTTTCTTGTCAGCGTTTTGGATAGTTTTATTGAGTGTGTGTACAACATTGTTGATGTTAGTGATGGGTGTACTGTTTAGAGTTGTGAAGTGTTGTTCTGTCTCGTTTGTGAATGCTTCTCAGTTAGCTTTTTTATAATTGGTGTATGTGTGTTTGTAGCTAGCTGGGGTGAGTCTGGTTTTGGTGGTGATAATGATTGGGAGGTGGTCAGAGCCTAAGGTTCTGACCACCCTCCAGGATGTTGTGGGGGCGAGTTCTGGGGAGCAAAAGGTGATGTCTATAGATGATGGGTTATAGAGGGCTTGGTGGGGAATATGGGTATGTTGAAGGATGTCATTATGGATGATGAGGTTATCAGTTTGGTTTTGTAGTACCAGCCCTCTGTCTGTGTCAGTGTTGTTGACAAACTAGTCGACGTCTTGGCGTTGAAGTCACCATCCACGATGATGTGTGGGGTGTTTGTGATGTGTTGTAAGTGTGGTCTGTATTCATTTGGTACTGTAGGGGATGTTTGGGGAGCGATGTATGTGTTTATGATGGTTATGTTTGAGTTGTTGCCAGAGCGTACTTTAATTGATTGTATTTATGTTGTGTTATCATTTGGGGGGAGGAGGGATTCGGTATGTACACTGGTAACTATGTATGATATTTCTTTGTGTACCAGGGTGATGAGTCCACCGCTGCCTCCGACGGCCCGGTCTTGTCTGATGGTGGTGAAATTATGAAAATGTAGGTGTTTTTTGTGTTGTGCGGAGTATTGTTTCTTGTAAGATGGTAAGTGTATGTTGTGTTGTTTGATGAAGTGTGAGAGTTTGTGTTCCTTTGTGTTGATGCCATCTATGGTCAATTGGAAAATGTGAATGTTATGTGCTCGATGTATGCTGGGTGCTGCTGCATGAGGATGGGGTGGGGGTGAGGGTTGGGATGGGTGAGGTGGAGGTGGGGATTGGGGTGCAGGATATGGGGGTTGGAATGGATTAGGATGGGGTGTGGTGTGTTGGGTTGAGGATGTGGATGGTATGGGAAGGTTAGGGAAGAGAGGTGGATGGGTTTTAGGGTGGGGGTGGGGGGGGGAGTGGATGATATGGGAAGGTTAGGTGGGTTGGGGAGGAGAAATGGACAGGTTTTAGGTGAGGGATTTGACTGGGAGAGGGAGGGGCATGAGGAACAGGTCCAGGTGTTTGTGTAGTGTTTCTTGGAGGCAAGTGTTGTGCAGGTGAAGTGGGTCCAGTTCCAGAGCTTTCGTCCTCAGCTTGACTAATTTTGAGTAGTTTTCATTCCTCCTATGTTTTTCCCCTTCTATTCTTATTCTGTCCCATCCGGCTGTCCTCGGGCAGCCTATATCTCATGTCTCCCTGGCCTGGCTAAGTGGTTGACTCCTGACCCGTTTGTTTCTTCGGTTGCTGATGTGGCCGAACTGACTTGATTCCCTTCGGTAATGCATTTTTGCTTCTCGATGTGATTTTTTCTACCTTTTCATTCTTTCATTCTTCGCCCTGTTCACTTCTTGGTTGGTGTTGCGGTGTAGCAGTTCTTGCCTCATCCTTCGGCCCTGCCCTATGAGAGCTCTGATGTGGAGCTCATGTGGTCCGGCTGAAATAGTGAAATGGCGAGAAATGTCTGCGTGTCTTCACCTTCCTCGATTTGTTCCCCTACTGCCCTTCCCGATCTATCTTGACTCGTTTAGTTTTATACTGTATCTTGATCGAATCCTTCAGACCAGCCCTATGAGAGTTCTTTTGTAGAGCTCAGTGGACTGGTTAAACTAATATTAACAAAAAAACAAAAAACAAAAGTACCATTAAAAAGGGTATTCCAAGCTGGGCACGTTTAAGGCTAGCGTCGGGAATGCAGTGGTTTACCAACCAGTCCGACATGATAGCACTCATCATCCACCCATTACTGGATTTGTACCAGTAGGTGCATCCATTTCTCTTAGGTGTCGATAGCAACGTGGATGGGCGGCGGTATGGACTATAACTGGCTTCATCTTGTGGGTTCCTGTCACATTAACGGTCAGCATAAAGGTGAATAGTGACTTATCAATTTTTCTACCTCTGGCCTGCTTCATGGAATGGCTGATGTATGTTGACCTTGGCATTGTTTTATATTGCAAGCCTGATTCGTCACAATTATAGATTTGGTCAGGTGTCTAGCCGCCTTCCTCTATGAGAGTTTTCAAAAATGCCCGGTATTCTTTGGCAGCTTGCTCATCAGCTGATCCTCGCATGCCTGTCACCTTGATGTTTCTAACTTCCTTCCTCTTGAGAAATTTGCGGTGCCAGCCATTTGATGCCTTAAAGTTAACATTTTGGGCAGTGTTTGTACGCTGCACGGCTGTTGCAATGAGAGAATTGGCCATGTCACGAATGTACCGTGTGTTGATGGGGACCTGCTCTCGGTGCTTGCTATTTATAAATTTGTGTAAGTATCGCTCCATGACGATCATAGCAGGGTTATTCAGACGTTAGCGGCGATCTAGAGTTGAAGCACCATATGACTTGACAATCTTCTTAAGTTTGAGCCTATTAGCCCACACGGTTCTCACAGACGACTCAGATAAATCCATGGATTTCCCGATCGCAGTAGTGCCTTCACCTTTCACCCTGCGCTCAATAATTTCAGCTTCATCTCGTGTGTGATCAGTTTATTCTTCCTAGGCATTTTGGACTTGTTGAAGGGTGTAGGGAGGCGGATGATCCACAATAAATGGGTCAAGTCTAAGCGCACGGACACTAATTAACCGGGACTGAGAAGGTAGCGTCTCCCACGATGCCCTGGTGACGTCACCGTCTTTCCGGCGCCGAGGGATGTGCGCACGGAATAGGGAGGGGAGTGGCGCGGAATACAAAAAACAGCAGTTTTACACCACTCTTCAACCGTGATCCGTGTATTGTGGGGTCAATCCGCGTTTTAGGGATTTATAGTACCTTTTGGACCCCTCGACGCAGATTAGGGTATACGCGGACTGAGGATACACGTTTTAGGGGGACTGACTGTACAACCATGATGATTAAATGTAAGTTCTTATTCCAATCTCAATAATTGTAGGGTACTGCATGTAGTGTGCTGACTATTTTTCGGAGCAGTGACAGTGCCCCCTAGAGTACAAATAGATATCTTGTACCATACTATACCTGGTTTATTTCCAGCTGAGGATCGAGAATTGTAAATGTGGCAACTGTGCAGTGGTGGTGCGTGATTGGTTGGAGTGACTGTGTTTCATTTCGTAGGTTGCTTGTGGTAACAATTAAAATAACTGCTTCATTAAAATTATTTGAATCATCATGTCTACAAAGTATAATAGTGTTTTTTATTCTAAATCTCGGAAAATGATGCTTAGCATTGATATTTTGCTATACAAACAGGCATTAACCGAAAAAGCATCTGTACCCAAGTCAACTGATGCCCAAACGAACATTTACCTTTCAGTCAACTTATTTACTATATAATTAAATGACATTTGACTGTTTAAGCACCTCTAAAAAATATTATAACACTTAAGTGCATGTAATATAAGGCATCTAGTTCATTTAAAGTAGCCTACATGTTCAGGGAATTTTGTAAATGCATAGCAGCATAGCTGCACTCGCCCTGCCGCGGGGGTTTGCCTCGGAGCCCCCTAGCTTAATGTGAGTAAACAATGACTTATTATTGTTAAATTATTGCTTCTATCTATCTATCTATTGCCTGACGCCGTGATCCTCGGGTGGCCACGAACGAACCGCCCCAATGCACCTCTGTCCCCAGTCAGTCGACGCCCCTCCCCCCAACCAGCACCGCCTTCGTTCATGTACTTCTTCACTCCATCCTTCCACCTCTCATTCGGTCTAACTCTCCCTCTCTGTCCCTCCACCTCGCTCTCGTACACCCTCTTAGTCATTCTCTCGCTTTCCATACGTTCCATATGGCCGAACCATCTCAAGTTGTTCCTTTTCACACTTTCCAGCACATCTTCCTCCACACCACACCTCCTTCTTACTTCCTCATTAGTCTGTCTATCCCTCCATGTAACTCTGCATGCACTCCTTAAGTAATTCATTTCCACTGCTCTCACTCTTGGTCTGAATCTCTCAACCAACGTCCATGCTTCGCTTCCGTAAGTCAGTGTCGGGATTACCACACTGTCATGCAAGGACTTCTTCACTTCCATACTGACCACCCTATTTATTGTTACTGCTATTAGCGTTCCTACAACCCTCTTTCCCTGTTGTACCCTCTTCCGCACTTCTTCATCCATAGTCCCATCTTTACTCAACACACTGCCCAGATACTTAAAAGAGTTGACGATCTCCATAGCCTGACCGTTCAGTTTCACCTCACACTCTGTGACTTCACCCCTTTCGAAGACCATAACCTTATTGCTTATTGAATATGTGTCAGTTAGTGTTGTTTTGTATAGGTAATATGAAGTTGAACCCCTAAACTCGGGACCGTCCATCTATCTATCTATCTATTGCCTGACGCCGTGATCCCCGAAGGGGTGGCCACGAACGAACCGCCCCCATGCACCTCTGTCCCCAGTCAGTCGACGCCCCTCCCCCCAACCAGCACCGCCTTCGTTCATGTACTTCCTCACTCCATCCTTCCACCTCTCATTCGGTCTACCTCTCCCTCTCTGTCCCTCCACCTCGCTCTCGTACACCCTCTTAGTCATTCTCTCGCTTTCCATACGTTCCATATGGCTGAACCATCTCAAGTTGTTCCTTTTCACACTTTCCAGCACATCTACCTCCACACCACACCTCCTTCTTACTTCTTCATTAGTCTGTCTATCCCTACATGTAACTCCGCACACACTTCTTAAGTAATTCATTTCCACTGCTCTCACTCATGGTCTGAGTCTCTCAACCAACGTCCATGCTTCGCTTCCGTAAGTCCATCCATCCTCCAAATTAATTATTTCCCATAAGATACATGTTTCGAGTTGTACAATTTCGAGTTGTGCACCCTCATTCATCCACCAAATTCTCGCACAATTGGGGACCCTACTGTACTGCCCTTCTCTGGCACAAATATCGCCGTTTGACGGAGCTGGGATGCAGCCCGCACAGGGTGGGAAGCAACGTCTTTTGACGGAGGTAAATTGTCAGCCTCAATACAGCTCGCCTTTATTCTCAATGATATCTCAAGTATATGACGTCAAAATATATATTTTGCTACAAGCTGCTTGTGTGTTTTGATTGTGAGAAGGGCTGCGGATAGACAAAGTAGGTGAATTAATGCTAAAATAGCTACACCACTTGCAGCTAAATAACCATTGTTCCTATGACACGGCGATTGGTATGAATACATTTTTTTTAAAAAACTTCCGAAAAGTTAAAAATATATCCTCATATGAGCTGCAAATATAAAAAGTAACAACGCAATCGTGTAGATTGAGTCATATTGAATTATAATTGTTGACATAATTCCATATTACAGTACATTATAGGTGAAACAGCACAATATAACGATCGCTTAAGTCCGCGGTAACGACTGGGCCGCCGTCAGGCTGTATATATTGCGAAAAACATCCTCGTAGCTACTTAAATAAGCTTCAAACGTAAAACATAGCAACTTTAGCATATAGATTTGGTCCTATTACACTAAATTTGCCAATATCAATCAATATTACTCTATATTTTAGGTGAAACACCACAATAATTATAATGATCGCTTAACCGTGGTAAAGCCAGTGGGTAAAGCCTATACTGTATGTGTGTGCTAGGAGCTGCCTGTGCTACCGGCTGAAAATGGAGAAGGGCTAAAATGTGGCCTAGTGTTATACCCGCTTAAGGAAGGCCATGGCCACGATCGGGCTTTCCCACAGGGCTCTCAAGGAGTGTAGATTATGCGGTTGGCATAAGTGATTGTGTAGAATGCAGTCTTCTATGATGTGTTTAATGGTGTGGGGTGCTGAGTTACATCCTGGGCAGGTGTCGTCGACGGAGTCATCCAGTCTCTTCTGATAGCTTAGAAGAGCTGGATGGTGCCCACATCTCAGCCTGGCCAGGTGGACTCTGTCCTCGCGAGGAAGGGAAGATTCAGAAGGATGGATTTTGGGAGGTCATGTTTGCGGGTGGATGGGACACGTTAGCCTTGGTCGGCAACCCATCTAGGGGAGATAACCTTATAAAAATCCGGGTGGATGGGACTCGTCAGCCTTGGTCGGCAACCTATCTAGGGGAGTAAACCTTATACAAATCAGTACTGATATCTTAGGGTGAAGCAGGTTAGTGGATGGATTAGCCACACACCACTGTAGAAAAATAGTGCTAAAAAATACATAAAAGGCCTCGAAGTCGGACGGACCCTAAATTGAGTGGTCAATCCTGTAAGTCCTTCAGTAAACTGGCATGGGTTGTCCCTCTTACAGGGGATAGGTTTGCTTGGGGGCATTTTGTGTATGGCCACCCCTATTAAGGGGAGTAAGGTGTCTGGCAATTGATAGATAGATAGATGTTTGCAGCTGCTGTTGTCTTCGAGTGAGTGGATGGAACGGCGAGATATTTGAGGATGGATGTGTTTCTGGAAGCTGGTTTGGGGTGGGCAGGAAGAGAGAGATGACAGTACTGTATTTGCGTGTGATACCATGTGCTGGATGTTGTTTTGATATTCCTTGGTGTCTGAGAGTGTGCTGCCATTTAGTGTAGTGGGTGGTGTTGGTTCGTGGAGGCTGCTGCCAGGAATTGAGTGCCTCTCATTTTCAGGTGGTCTTTGACTTTGAGGACTTTGGTTTCTTGATGTAGGTGTAGTAGCTGTGCAACTGTGATGATTTTTTAGGGCTTTGTTTAGAATAGTCTGCAAGGTCTTGTGATGTGTTTCAGCTAGGTTAGAAGCCCAGGCAGGGCTTACATATTCCATCATTGATCTTCTGTATTGTTTGTATACTGTGGTGGTGGTTTCTTTGTTGTGTCCAAATTTTGTGTGGGCAAGTGACCTGAAGGCATTAAGTCTGGGTGTCAGTGTATTTTTTATGTTTGTGATATGTTGTTTGAATGTCATTAGAGTATCATATGTTACTCCTAGGATTGTGTGTGTGTGTGTGTGTGTATCACACAGGGTGATGTGATGCGACTAGTGCAGTAGCATGTTGGTGTAGTGCTGCTTGCTTGCATGCAATTCTCGCTTTCAGCTGCTGCCGCTGGCTAATCCTTGTGGTGAAAAGGGAGCCGAGTGCGTAAGTCTCCCTCTGCCAGTACATATCCTCTCCATCACCAAGACTCCTATTGTGCCTCTCCGGGACCACACACGGTAACTGGGTGTCTTGCGACCCCAGGCTAAATCAATAGGGGATCTCGGGGCATGCGGTGGCCCCCAGAGGTATGATGTGCATCCTTGTCATCTACCAACAACCGCACACACCCACTGCCTTGTGGTGTGTAGGTATTTAGGTGACAATCTTTCCACCAAAGTTAGGAAGCTGGAGTGTCTCCCCGGGGCAGGTATAGGTAGAATTTGTGAGAGATTGGAGGACGTCATTGACGACTTTGGAGATAAACTCATAGTCGTACTTAGTGCAGGTAGCTATGACGTGGGAAAGCTTACCAGTGTTGAACTGCGTAAGTTGAATAGGGTAGCCTTAGATAAGATTAGGATGAAGGGTGGGATTCCCATTGCTTGCTCTATCTTGCCAAGAAGAGGTGTCGGACGTGAATGGTTGTCCAGAGCAATTGGTTTTAATTGCTGGCTGGCAAAGCTGTGCAAAGAGTTGTCATTCCCATTCATAGACAACTGGAGCCTCTACTACGATAACGATAGCTTGTACGCAAGGGACGGGATGCATTTAAGTAGGAAAGGGATAGGGATGCTAGGAAAGTTAGTTGATAGAGCAGTTGAGGTTGGGTTTTAAATTGGAAATGCCCCATCAAAAGAAAACAAAATAAATTAGGTGATAGAACAAATAGTCAGGAAAGGAAATTAGATGTTACTAATAACAGTGAAACAATAGGTGACAATGCAGTAATAGAAGTTAGTCATATAAATAGTGGTACAATATCTACCTTAGTACAAGATAATAACAACAGTCAAATAGATACTAATAGAAGAAAAGAAGGTCCACCAGACACCAGTAAAAGAAATACATTGAGATTATATTACACAAACTGTAGGAGTTTATGTAATAAAATGGACGAACCATTATTGCTCCTCCATCAAACAGAGTAGTTATCACCTACCACCCAACCCTTTTATTGTCTTTACTTTCAAGTTATCTGTCATTATTATATATAAATATATACAAAATACATATCTATATTATTAAATCAGTTTGTGTGTCTGTGTGTGTTCTTAATAGGTGGTCGCAGTTTTGGACCTAGGAGCTGAAACTTTGCATGTGGGTGTCAATTTACCTGGGTCAGGTCATAGAGGGGGCGAGGCTACGATCGGAGGTCGTTTCGAGGCCGAAATTGAAAACAAATTGAAAACAAAATCCGTTTGGGGCAGAAGGAGGCCTCCGATCGAAAAGGTGTATGGACCGAAAGTTGTTCGCAGCCCCCCAAAATGGGGGTACCGATGAGGTCAGATCCAAAATCGGAGGTCATTTAGCGACCGAAATTGAGACGTCGCCGTTTAATGAGGCACAGGGAGGTCGAGGCCAGTGATTATGGTAGTAGTAGTATTGTGATGATTGTGGTAGTAGTGATTGATGATGGTGATTATGGTAGTAGTAGTGGTGGTAGTAGTGATGGTGATCATGGTGGTACAGATTTAAACCCGGGCAACGCTGGGTACCCCTGCTAGTTGTGTATATATTTATATCTAATAATGACAGATAACTTGAATATATAACCGATAATAGGGTTGGGTGGTGGGTGATACCTACCGTGTTTGATGGAGGAGCAATAATAGTTTGGTGGTTTCTCAGGTAAGCCACGGTAGCCTTGTTCGTTTCTTCGTCATTCAGGTGTGAGTTTAACCACAGGGACACAGGGACACAGGGACAAGTGGCTTAATTCTCCACTTTTGGAAATTCACAATATTAACGAAAATTAGGGCAAAGTGTGAAACGAGCTGTGGCAAAATATGATACTGATCCAACTGTTTGTTCAGAAGTTATTCCCGAAAAACGATGTAACACGGCCTCTGAAACCCATAGTAACTTAGCTCATCCTAACATATCTGAAATTATCCTAAGTTAATCAAGCCCCTCCCTAGCCTAACCTAGTCTGTTTAGGATTATGGCCACGTAGAAATGTGGTCATTTTGACTTTGTTCTGTTATACAGCACTAGCTCTCGCGTCAATAATAGTATACAAAAGGTAATAAGGGTATCGGTTCAACTAGTTCCACTCGTTCTAGACCATCCATTAACCTGCTTCACCCTTAGGTATGCAGTACAGTAAGGTAGGTAAGCGACTTTGGCTGATAAATCCCACAAACTCAAAATGTTATAATGATGTTTCCCCTAGATGGGTTGCTGACCAAGGTTAACAAGTCTTGTATGTATGGTAGTAGCATAACGTAAAACGTTATCCTTTCATAATATGAGGATACACTAAATTTGTTTATGGCTAACATTAGATGATTTTATTCAGATTGTGAAGGATTTCCCTTATGGAAGTCAAATGGTTGTTGTTGTTGTTGCTGTTCCCCAAGCTGCCTGGACGAACAGCCCCAAGGCCCCGAGCAAGGCCAAGGCCATAACCGAGCGCCTCCACAGAACCCTCCCTGCCAACCACAATAAAGCCTGGGTGACCGAAGCCACTCCATGGCGGGGAGCTGAGGAGGGTGCGGAAACGCCCGGGAAACCAAAGCCCAACCCAGGGCCCTGTGCCCCTCAGCAATTATGAAGATAAAGTTGAGGGGCAAAGGAAAAATGTGATGCTTTGGCTTCCAATCTTGGTAGATTGGTAGGTCAATCCACGGAAGAGACGCCGTCACTCGAGATCTAGAAAATATATAAGTAAAGGGAACAGTCAGAGTAAGCTATGGGTATGGCAGAGATCGCTCAGTTCTCACTCTGATAGACCAGCCCATCACCACATGACTAGAACCCAATCCTCTTAGCATCAGCTAGGAAAGGCCCCAGAAAGCCACCTTTGGCGGGGGAATAGCTCCCCTATTTCAACCCCTTTCGGGGTTGGGCACCCGCCCAATCAAGAAAGTTTTTACCCTTTCAATGACAACAGATCTTTTCTAAGTTGTAGTGATTCGTCTATTAATAGCCAAATAAACTGTCACATCGTGGCATAATCCTCAAAGAGTTAAATTAAAGAACCATCAATAGTGAGATGATATTGAAGTACAGTTTGGGTCAAAGAAACCTGGTACGTATGTTGTGGAAGGCAGACTGTATTATTTTGACACCACTACTTTGTTAACTATAATGTGTATGTTTATTAATAACCTTCCGTATTTCTAACATCATTACTGCTTAAAGATAAATTATTACATTTGACCATTACGATATAGCATACAATTTTGAAAACATGAAATGCTATCAGCACTGTACAGCACAACACTTGTACCAGATGTAATAGTTCGCAACTGTACATTTTCCTATGCTGATTATATTAGGCCAATGATACCAGGAATAAAATTTAAGATGTCACCGTAATTATGAGGATAATAACAGTAGAACGGAACTTATGATGGTGACTGTACGAACTGAACCATCACAAACGCACACACACAGGTCTGAAGGATACACAAAAAGAGTACAACTTTATCATGAAGAGGGATCTTGGAGATTGTTTTAAGCTTGATGGAGGTCTGGGGTGGAAACCAAAATAATAATAAATAGATCAACACACAAATAAACCCTACCCCCTTCTATACCGGCAACGTCTTAGTAAACCCTACCCCCTTCTATACCGGCAACGTCTTAGTAAACCCTACCCCCTTCTATACCGGCAACGTCTTAGTCACTATATTCTGTCTACTTTGGGGGGATTTTATTGAGATTAGGAAGGACCTCTAGCTATCAAATGGCTGCAGACTATCTCCTGCAATCATTTTATTGAGATTAGGAAGGACCTCTAGCTATCAAATGGCTGCAGACTATCTCCTGCAATCATTTTATTGAGATTAGGAAGGACCTCTAGCTATCAAATGGCTGCAGACTATCTCCTGCAATCATTTTATTGAGATTAGGAAGGACCTCTAGCTATCAAATGGCTGCAGACTATCTCCTGCAATCATTTTATTGAGATTAGGAAGGACCTCTAGTTATCAAATGGCTGCAGACTATCTCCTGCAATCATTTTATTGAGATTAGGAAGGACCTCTAGCTATCAAATGGCTGCAGACTATCTCCTGCAATCATTTTATTGAGATTAGGAAGGACCTCTAGCTATCAAATGGCTGCAGACTATCTCCTGCAATCATTTTAGCTACCACAAATCCTTCCTAGGCTGCATAATATATATATATATATATATATATATAATATATATATATATATATATATATATTTATAAAATATTATGACACACATCCCTGGTACTGGAAGGGTTACAATATAATCTTTGTGATAGGTTAATGATTCAACACACGAACCAATTATACTCTATGGACTTTATAATGTAACTTCCTATCCAGTGTTTGATATATTACTATACTAACCTTTCAATACATTCCTGAGAACAGACATTAAGTTAAGGGCAGATTTATACATGAGAGATTTATTTCGGGACCACTTTCTCCCTCATGTTTAGCTCCATTACTTTTTGAGATTTTTAGACGTTCGCCCCATTAGTTTGGCGATCTTTAAAACTTTCGCCCAATTTTGTTCAAGTTTAAGATCTTTTGTGCCATTTAGGCGTAGATTAATTCATGGCGAGTGATACCGAGCCTGAAATTTATAATGAACCAGCCTTTGGCCTGGACGTCATTTACTAATAATTGGATTCTGGACTGGACTGCCGCATGTACTGTTATTGTTGATTTCATTAAGTGAGTTTAGGAGTAAAGTCGGTTGGTGGAGGTAACATAATAATTCATTCAGGTTCAGGGGTAGTTTATAGAGAGGCCTTCCTAAGGGTTAAGGCCCCATTAATTACTCCTTCCATCCATCTATCCATAGCCTATGATAGCTCAGTTGGAATTGTGTACATGCTTAGATTGATATGCAGGATTCGAAACTGCATAATAAATCGTAGGCTTGTCCAGGTCAGCCAGGTAGGAAAACCCGCGCAGGTGGCGTGACGTCACAAGTAGTGTAGACTAGCGTGGTCCAGTATCATATACGTACTCTTAGTCAGTCTCCCAGATTATCCCAAGAGAAAGAAAATTCAATACCCATTTGTCCTTTGTTCAGTAAACATGTGGAACACGTGGAGTTCTGTCTGACATGTTAGTATTCCAGAGATATTTTGTGGTTGGCTAATAATCATAATGCCTACCCAGTGTGCAGTATTTGGCTGTAGCAATAAAGGTAATTGTTTAGTGTATGGCCTCCTCCTAAAGAAACTGGATTTTTGAGCACAGACTGAACCAAATGTTCACTACTGTATTTACATAGCTGGTCATTAACCTAACCTAACCTAACCTAACCTAAGGAAACCTGGGCATCCTGGGGGCTGCTGCCCCCAGGCTGGTCTTGGGTTGAAAAGTGATAAAAAACACATATCTCTTACCTCCTTATTCAAAGTTTTGTATTTGGTTTAATATACACTTCCCAGGTCATTTGAACAGTTCTATTGCTTCTATATATCATATAATACACCATAGAATACGTTTTTAATAACTAGAAAAAGAGGACTTCGATTAAACAATTACGGCAATAAACCGCGTACAGTGGACGGGACAAATATAAGAACATTCCGATTTCCAAGGGATGCACATTTCAGAAGCGTGTGGATAAACTTGTGTCGTCGCCAAGATGGTATTAATGCCCAACATGCAGTTGTATGCTCTGTACACTTCACCAATAGTGATTATATTGATGACATGAAAAGTCATTTACTAGGCATTGAGAGTCCAAGAAATAAACGACTTCTCAAAGACAATGCTGTACCTTCACTATTTCTACCAAAGAGTAATCATTGTTTATTTGTGTTTGGTGTTACAATTGATATATTACTGTGATCAGTGTTTAATTAATAAGGATGCCAATGTAGAAAGAGAGAGAGAGAGAGAGAGAGAGAGAGAGAGAGAGAGAGAGAGAGAGAGAGAGAGAGAGAGCTATATTATATAGAGAGATAATATATATATATATAATGTATAAACCTATTGTTACCGCATGTGTAGTTATACGACTAATTGTAAGGTTTAGTTATAAGACAAATTTTAAGGTGTAGTTGTAAGACTAATGTTCAGGTGTAGTTATAAGAATGATTTTTAAGTGTAGATATAAGGCTATTTGTGAAGTGTACCGAACATATATAAGAACATTATATAGCGGGAAACTGCATAACGCAATGCGGCCCACACATGGCAGCTCCCATTCACACACAGCTCATATCCATATGAGAATCCAACATACCTTTATGCTTTCAACTGTTCCTGAGTTAATCACTGATCTGGGCAGTTCATTCCAACTGTAATTACTACCATTATGCTACAGTTAATGGGAGGCAGACCGATTGTTTGGTCTATTAATTAATATATTCATATATTGTGTTTAGTTTCCTCCCTCGACCTCCATCAAGCGTAGGAAAAGAAAACACTAAACCCCCTTCAAGATAGATTTGTACATTTTTCGATAGAAAAATATCCAGGCCAAAGGCCGATTCCTCCAAAATTAACAGGTTTGCTATCGCTCGTCAGGAACAAATCAACACCAAACGGGGACGAAGGGCCTTTACAATCTCCCCTTAAGACATGAAGTATTCCCTATGTTATGTTATAAATTTATGGTATGTATTCACCTGGCTTCTAGATATAGTATTTTATGTTGAATTATCTACGGATTTATGGTAGCTTTTACTATTTTTGCTATACAGTGATCACAAGCTACATTTTGACCTGTCTTAGTGTATAATTATTGATCTACTGTATGTGTATTGCGATGTTTGTATCTATAATTTGTTTACTAATAGGCTACTAGCTTGTTCTGCCTTTCTATATTGAGTTATGTGTTTATATATCCCTCTCTCTCTCTCTCTCTCTCTCTCTCTCTCTCTCTCTCTCTCTCTCTCTCTCTCTCTCTCTCTCTATATATATATATATATATATATATATATATATATATATATATATATATATATATATATATATATATATATATATATATTTATATATTGCTGTCAATCAATATACCTTAGAACCTCATATGTTCTAAAATACCATATTCAGGTTTACTAAAGCACAAAGTAAATAGTGGCAAATCCTAGTTTGGTAAAAGTTATAGAAATGTGAAATAGGCTACCTAGCACCATAGTAGGATTACAAATGATAGAAAGCTGCAAGATAAAAATAGATGGCATATGGACGATATGGGTTGGGTGTGAGAGGGATCTGTCTTGTGTGGCCATTCGGCTTTCTGCAGACTCCCATTGTCTTATGTTTTATGTACAATATATTTACGAGTACAACATACTTGTTCTGTTGTTAAAATCAAGTTGTTTACCCTTAAAGGAAAGTACTGTATTATTACTCTACCTTTTTGTCTACCATTTTTATACTATAGTATTCTCAGTAATACATAGGCTATATTTACAATTGCGATAATTTGCTTACAAAAAATACTGTAAATGAACAACAATTGTCACACACACACTTAATACTAATAATAATGCAATGTGGGACATAAAGTGAAAAACAAAGAGGTATATGCTAACGAATAAGTGGAGGAGCGCGGTGGTCAGTCTACCTCGTACTACGTTACGTGCGTAGACCGAGCGTATTTTGGTAATTACCCTGGCCGACCTGGTGTATATGCATCTTGGGCTTGTCCACCATTCTATAACTGTCTTCGTAGCGCAATGAATAAATGCACTGAATTTCGGTGTGAGCATCCTAGGTACGAATCCCTGGACTGCCACATGTATTTGTTGATTTCATTAATTGAATTTAGGAGTTGTTGTTGTTCCTCAAGCTGCCTGGCCGAACAGCCCCAAGGCCCCGAGCAAGGCCAAGGCAATAACCGAGCGCCCCCACAGAACCCTCCCTGCCGACCACAATAAAGCCTGGGTAACCGAAGCCACTCCATGGCGGGGAGCGGAGGAGGGTGCGGAAACGCCCTGGAAACCAAAACCCACCCAGGGCCCTGTGCCCCTCAGCAATTATGAATTTAGGAGTAAAGTCGGTTGGTGGAGGTAACATAATACAAATAATATATGATAGTTCGAACATAGGAAGGATCTCTGGACGTATAAACACAACCAAAGACTATCTAAAATAACCCATTGACTCCTACAGGCCTTTCTTAAGCTGAATGTAATGGTCATTTTATTTTTTTTATTTATTCTATATTCCAACTACTCCCTCTCGGGCATAGGCTGAGAGCTGTAGGCTGTATATTCAACCGCTAATCATTGAACGGTGAAACCTGTGATGTCTCTTTCCAGTCTAGGGCTGAGGCATGTGAAGCACTTTTTTAGCTGCAACGAGCCCCGGCCATCTTTGCCTTCACAGGATGCATGGGGCTTAGTTGCCCACTCATGGCTCGAAGCAGCCCCATCTCTGAAGCTGCCTCACTCCAGTGCTTCACTGTCTCACCTCCTAGACTCTGACCCTTACTCTCAGAATGCCACCGATTGAATAATGAACTCACTAGGCATTGTCCCCCTGTAGCATATTTTGAATATGGGAATATTCATCTATCTATCTATGTATTGCCAGATGCCTTACTCCCCTTACGAGGGTGGCCATACACAGAATGCCCCCAAGCGGACCTATTCCCTGTGAGAGGGACAACCCGAGCCAGTTTAGTGAAGGACTTACAGGATTGACCACTCAATTTAGGATCCGTCTGGCTCCAAGGCCCTCTGTGTATCTTGTTAGCACTATTTTTCTACAGTGGTGTTCGGCTAATCCATCCACTAACCTGCCTTACCTTTAGGTAAGCAGTACGGATTTGTATCAGGTTTACTCCCCTAGACAGGTTGCCAACCAAGGCTGACGAGTCCCATCCACCCGGATTTGTATAAGGTTGTCTCCCCTAGATGAGTTGCCGACCAAGGCTAATGAGTCCCATCCACCCGAAAGATATTTATAATATTTATAATATTCATACAATGCTAGTTAGTCAGAGAACAAGGAGGGTATTTATTTGAAGTTTTGGAGGGTTTTGTGGTAATGCACTGATATTAGGTACATCACAAATTCCATCCCAATAATATCATCCCATTGACATACCAGGATTCGAACCCGGATCCATTGGATTACCTGTCCAGTGGCAAGACTCCTCCACCCCACCTCCCCTAACTAAATACTACCACTGCATCAAATATAATAACGAGGCATCGTACTACAGGAGTTAATACCAGAGAACATAAGTTAGTATAATTTAAATAAGCTTAGAAATTATCTCTGGGTGTCAGAGGGTTAATGGGGGTCATCTGATGGACCTCTCATTGTCGCCAAACTGACGGTCTCAGTCTGAGGATATACTACAGCTTCTCATTATTTAATGTTATGTGTTTGTGTCTCGAGCATTGTTCTCAACCATAGGCATACAAATTAACTCGTACCAAGCCATTCCGTACACAAACACACACACAAACTCAAGATCACATCTGCACAAACTCACACAGTCATACACATACACACTATCACACTCACAGTACACACACTCACACATACATAAACTCGGACCAACACACACATGCATAAACTCATGCACACACAGTCACACCAATACGCACATACACAACTCATACACAAAGACAACACAACCTGTCACACACACAAACTGTCACACACACGCACACAATCACACCAATACGCACATACACAACTCATACACAAAGACAAACACAAACTTACACAAACACAAACTGTCACACACACACACACACACACACACACACATACTCATCACAGGATGAACGTTTTAATGAGACAATGTGTATAGTACTGTTGTCTAATCTGGCTCAAGGTTTGAGGAGTGAAGGGTGAAGCGGGATGTGATAGTGGGTGAACAGTGGTGAGGAATGGAGTGTAGAGAGGAGTGGTGGGTAGTAGGAAGGAGTGTGAGAGAAAGAGAGGAGTGGGGAGAAGGAGGAGTGTTGCGGTATGGAAAGGATTGGTGGGTAATAGGAAGGAGGGTGGGTTGGTTGGGTGTAGAAAGGAGTGGTGGGGAGAGGGAGGAAATATGGGTAGTAGAAAGGAGTTTGGGGGAGAGGGAGGAATGGTGGGTGTAGGAAGGAGTGGTGGGGGGGAGGGAGGAATGATGGAGTGTAGTGAGGTGATGGAAGGGTTATAAATACCAATGGCCATACACCAAAACAGCCACGTTATAATTAATAACTCCTATTTACATACAGTATAATTATTCAGAGAGACACCCTAACTGTACCTAATCTAACCTAACTCATCCTAACCTATCCGAACTTAGCCTAAGTTAACCAATCGCTGCTCATAACCTAACCTAGTCTGTTTAAGATTATGGCACCTTAGTAGTGTGGTTGTTTTGACCTGTTTCTGCTATACAGCACTTGTTATCGAGTCAATAACAGTAAACAAAAGGTTTGTGATAAAGTTTTCGGTTCAACACATATGCCAATAATTTGTGAACTTTATTAAGTAGCGTCTTATTAATGTATTGATTGACTACATCCTTAACCCGGGAACTGCAGGAAGACTCTTAAGAGTTCCCCCGGCGGACTGCGGGAAGACTCTTAAGAGTCAGAGAAAAAAAAAATCAACTTTAAACATCGAAAAAAAAATATATATATATATATATATATATTTTGCCCCTGGGCCATGCAAAATATCACTCCTCTACCTCCCCTCCTTCCCCACTTTCCTCCCCTCCTTCAGTTATCACCTATTTTCCCTGTTATTCTCTAATTCTGAGGTATATTTTCGTGCTAACATTAGCGAGTTGCAAGCAGGGCCTTGTCATCACTGTTAGCAAGCGAGTGCAAGAGAGAGAGAGAGAGTATCGATCGACTGTGTCTCAGTGGCCTTGGGGGAAATTGGCGGGAAAGCAGGTTGCCTCACCCATACATTATATAACTCGCGGCCTGTATCTCCGATTTTGACCATCCAAACGCTGTTTTCACTCGTTTTATTGTTGTTTCAGGTTAATACCTTTATAATCAACCCATAATAGGCGCATTAGGATAAGTATTAATGCTATTTATGGTAAAATGAATAATGAATATTTTAGTGATGGAAACAGCTCAAATACGGCAGCACAGGGAGAGGTGTCTAATTACCCCCATGCGCACTTCTTAGGTTAACCTGTCAATAACTTTTTAGAGCAGACATTAACACCTCCACTTCCGTAATGTACATTTAACCCCTTCAGCACCATGACGTAATTTCCATCATATTCTGATTACCAATAGACGATTTTCTATAGTATATAATCTACCTTTAGGGCTCAAAGGGGTAAAAACGATTTCAACAAACCCTCCGAATGACATAGGTTCTTCTTAAACTGCATTACATTTTCTTGTTACCCAGATTCAAGGGTAAGAAGACGTTATCGTACTGAAGGGGTAAATGATCTAATCATGTTAATTAGCTTTGAGACTATCTGTAGATCTCAAAGGAGTAAAAACAAACGCATTGAGCCTTGTGTCTCTCACAGGTGTATCCTCAAGATAATAATGTCGTTTGATGGTAGCCAGAAACAGGCATCATCATATACACGTAGGGGATATGTATTATGTCATCTTGGAAAAACGTTAATTGCCAATGATAAATGCATACATTCGAATATTCACTATATACACCTCTGAAAACATTTTATAATATCAACACTGTACAGCACAACACTTGTACCTGATATAATAGTTCCCAAGGACTATGCAGATTAAATTAGGCCAATGCAACCAGTAATAAAGTTTAAGATGTCACCGTACTTATGGGGTAAATAAGAGTAGAACGAACTTATGTTGGTGACTGTACGAACTGATCCATCACTCACACACACACACAGGACTGAAGGTTACATAGATACCAGTGAAGCAGGAAATACATATATATTTATAACTCTTGCTCTTGTGTCACTATTATAAACCCCTACAGTCCTATAATTCTATTATAACAATATTTACACGAATGTGCATTGTAGTATAGGGGTTAATAACAGAGTCAGTCAATCAGTCAGTAGCCAGATCCTTACTCCCCTAAAAGAGTAGGGAGGATCAGCAAAAAAAAGGTTGCTGATCTCTTAGTGGGAATATATTCTGGAGGTGGGATTCCCAGTCCCAACTTCCAGGTGCTATCTGCACCACATAACTTATTATTTTATAAATAGGTTTAGGAAAGTCCTCTGGGAGTCAAAGGCTTAATATGGACATCTGATGGACCTATCATTGTCGCCAAACTGACCGCCTCAGTCTGAGGATATACTACTGCTTCTCATTATACCATAGATACACAAATCCACACATACCAACCTCCTACATACACCAACTCACACATACATAGGTTCACATCTGCACAAACTGACACACATACACTAAATCACTCTAACACACACACACAATACACAAACTCACACACATACACTAAATCACTCTAACACACACACACAATACACAAACTCACACACATACACTAAATCACTCTAACACACACACACAATACACAAACTCACACACATACATAATCGCACACTAAAACACATACACAAACTCACACATACATAGGTTCACATCTGCACATACACTATCACATCACATCATACACATCACATCGCATACACTAAATCACTCTAACACACACACACAATACACAAACTCACACACAAACATAATCGCACACTAAAACACATACACAAACTCACACATACATAGGTTCACATCTGCACAAACTGACACACATACACTAAATCACTCTAACACACACACACTGTACAATAACTCACACACATACATAATCGCACACTAAAACACATACACAAACTCACACATACATAGGTTCACATGCACAAACTGACACACATACACTAAATCACTCTAACACACACACACTGTACAATAACTCACACACATACATAATCGCACACTAAAACACATACACAAACTCACACATACATAGGTTCACATATGCACAAACTGACACACATACACTAAATCACTCTAACACACACACACTGTACAATAACTCACACACATACATAATCGCACACTAAAATACATACACCAACTCACACACACGCACAGTTACATCAACATTTTGATGTATTGGGGTTTTGTTAATAAACCATAGGTGTGTAAGTAAAATAGAATCCCAGCCACATGAAATTGATAGTAATAACGAACATTCTGATAGCGTAGCTTTTCTGTCTAGGTCCAGTAGTTCAACAGGTAAAAATAAATTAGTTAAAAACAATAGAAAAATAGTTGCAAATACAAGTAATAGTTTGAGGGTTTATTATACAAATTGCAGAAGTTTATATAACAAAATGAACGAACTTAGAGCACTGGTTAGCAAAGAAAATATAGACATAATAGCGCTAACTGAAACATGGATTAATACAGAAACCAGGCATTTTTTAGCAGAGTTTGATATACCGGGATATAGTTTGTTTAAATATGACCGAACAAGTAGGAGGGGCGGCGGTATAGCAGTGTTTGTCAGGAGTTCATTAAAAAGCTTTATTAAACAGGTATTAGAGTAAATAATGAAAATTAAAGTGTTTGGGTAGAGGTTAACGAAGGTAGTGAGACCTTAGTTATTGGAGTTATGTATAGACCGCCAAATATGAGTAGAAATGACGGAACATCATTATGGGAGGAAATTAAAATATCATCAAGGTTTAGCAACGTGTGCATTATGGGGATTTTAATTTCCCTAATATAGATTGGCAGCAACAAATAGGCGACTCTAATTCAAAGGAGTTTATTGAGGTAGTACAAGATAGTTTTCTATCACAATTCATAGATACGCCGACTAGAGGTGATAATATTCTCGATTTAGTTTTCAGCAACAATGAACATATGATAAATAGTGTAGAAATCAGGGACCACCTAGGAAATAGTGATCACAATTCTGTGTATTTTAATATACAATGGAATGGTAATATCAGAGAGAATACAACATTCATACCTGACTTCAGAAAAGCCAATTATGGTGGGTTAAGAGAAGCCCTGTTAGCGGACCCTATGGTCAAAAAATTAAGTCGATCAAGGTGACCAAATGAGTGTATCCTTTCTCAGGCACCTGTCATCTTAAGTCAGGAAGAGACATCAAACTTGGTAGATACATACGATAATTTTATCAAGACAGTATTCAATGCGCAAAATAAATATATCCCAAAAAGGAAATTTAGATCAACACCGAAACAACCCAAATGGATGAATAATAGACTATTAGATCTTCTAGGAAAAAAGAGAAGAATATATAGAAAACTTAAGAAAGGCGAAATTCACCTACTTGCTTACTAACAGAATCTATCACGACAGGTAAAAAAGGATATTAGTAAAGAAAAAAGAAATTATGAAATTAAGGTTGCCAATGACTCAAAAAATAATCCTAAAGCTTTTTACCAACTATATAAATCCAAGGTTAGAGATGTAATTGGTCCCCTTAAAACTTCGATAGGAGAAATGACAGAACATGATTTAGAAATGTGCAGTACATTAAATAGTCAATTTCTTTCCGTTTTCATTAATGAAAATTTGGCACAGTTTCCAGAAGTCCGTAAGGTATACAGCGATAGTATAGAAAATAGGTTAAGTACGGTTACTATAAGTAGAAATGATGTGCTTAAGGAAATTGACAGACTGAACCTCATAAATCGCCTGGTCCTGATGAGCTATATGCTAGAGTATTAAAAGAATGCAGAGATGAGTTAAGTTACCCATTAACATTTCTATTTAACAAGTCATTAGAAACAGGTATATTCCAGAAGCTTGGAAGCTTGCAAATGTATTTCCGATCTTCAAAAAAGGTGATAAATCAATAGCATCCAATTACCGTCCCATTAGTCTCACTTCAATCATAGGAAAGCTACTAGAGTCAATTATTGCTAGGAAAATGAGAAATCACTTAGAAACATTTAACTAATCAATTCTTCTCAGCATGAATTCACTCAGGGACGGTCTTGCCTTACTAATTTGCTTACTTTTTTCTCAGAGGTATATGAAGCAGTAGATAATGACAAGTCATATGATATTTTATATTTAGATTTCAGTAAAGCTTTCGACAGAGTTCCTCATGAGAGATTGATGAGAAAGGTTGAGGCACATGGAATAGGTGGGGCGTTGTTAGGATGGATTAGGTCATGGCTAATTGGTAGAAAGCAGAGAGTCAGCATAAATGGTACCAAGTCAGGGGAGCAGTCAAAAGTTGTGTCCCCCAGGGATCTGTATTAGGTCCTCTGTTGTTTATTATATACATAAATGACCTTGATTTAGGTATAACTAGTAGGATAAGTAAATTTGCAGACGATACCAAAATAGGGAGAAAAATTGATTCAGATAGAGATATAGAGTGTCTGCAAAGGGATCTAGATACATTACACGAATGGTCAGTAAATTGGCAGATGAAGTTTAACATTGACAAATGCAAGGTTCTAAAGATAGGGAAGATGCATACAAATATTAAATATAACTAGCTAATATGGAATTAGAAAACTCAGACTGTGAGAAAGATCTAGGTGTGTTTGTTAGCAATGATGTGAAGCCTAGAAAACAATGTATAAGCGTTCGTAACAAGGCAAACAGGATTTTCGGGTTCATATCTAGGAGTGTGAGTAACAGAACTGCTGATGTTATCTTAAAACTTTACTTGTCATTAGTGAGACCCCATATGGATTATGCTGTTCAATTTTGGTGTCCTTATTACAGAATGGACATAGATTCATTGGAGAGAGTACAACGTAGAATGACAAAAATGATCCATAATATTAGAAATTTTCCGTATGAAGAAAGGTTGAAGAAATTAGGCTTACATTCGTTAGAGAGATGCAGAGTTAGAGGGGATATGATAGAGGTATTCAAGTGGGTTAGTGGGATTAATAAAGGGGACATGAAAAATGTACTAAAGTTCAGTGATAGCGAAAGAACTCGTACCAATGGTTTCAAATTAGATAAATTTCGTTTCAGAAAAGATATAGTTAAATATTGGTTTGGTAACAGAGTTGTAGATGGGTGGAATAGGCTACCAAGTGATATATTGGGATCAAGAACGATAGGGAGCTTTAAGATAAAATTAGATAGGCATATGGACGAGATGGGTTGGGTGTGAGGGGGATCTACCAGGTGTGGGCCAATCTGCGTTCAGCAGACCCCCGTAATCTTGTGTTAATCCCTGACCATTTTGGTGGGGGCAGTACTCAAGGTATTATTGAGTTGGGCCCATAATTGGGCCTTGTAATTGGGGTTGGGTGTGACAGGGATCTGCCTTGTATGGGCCGATCGTCTTTTGCGGACTCCCATTTTCTTATGTTCTTATGTTCTTAACATACACATACACAAACTCACACTAACTCAAACATAAACACGGTAAAACATTCAGCCCATACATCTTACTCAAGATCACATCAAAGGAAGAATATATTAATTATAATGTAATGCCCTCGAAAATATCCCGCAACCGCAATAATGTACTACCCGAGTTGACGTCAGGTATAGTGTAAAATAGTCGTTGATGGGAAGTCCAATAAACTCATCACGTGAAACACCAAGAGACTATCACCTGGTTCTTACAAATCGGACTAAGGTTACTATACTTTTGTACGTCCGTGGTAGTACAGTGGGTTAGCGTGCGGGCCTGGTTGACCTATGGAGGGTATGGTAACCAACCAGGGTTCGAACCCCACCCAAGGCATCTCAAAACCTGTGGGTTTTTAGTAGGGTTAAACTCCCTTCAGAGGTTCGAGCCCCGCGCCAGGCACCAGGAAAGGTTGACCCTAAGTGTGCCTGTGGAGTTGTCAGGACATAAAAATTCCCTTCACACCCAGCATTTCATATATAATGTGTATAGTACTGTTGTATCTAGTTTGAGTTTGGGAGAGTGGAGCTTGAAGCCGGATGTGATAGTGGGTGTACACAGGTGGGGTGTAGGGGGGAGTGGTGGGGGTTAGGAAAAGTGGAAGGCAGTAGGGGAGAGGGAGGAGTGGTGGGGAGATAAAGGGGTGTCGGGGGAATGAGGAATGGTGGGGTATATAGAGAAGCGGTGGGTAGTACGCAGAAGTGGAGAGCAAGGAGTGTGTTGGAAAGGAAGGAGCGGTGAGGTGTAGAGAGGAGGGGTGGGTAATAGGAAGAAGTGTTTGGGAGAGAAAGGAAAGTGAGGGAGGGAAATGAGTGTGAGGGAAAGTGAGGAGTGGTAGGGTGTAGAGAGGTGGGAGGTGTTTGGGGAAAGGGAAGCATGGTGGGTAATAGGAAGCAGTGTGGGGAAAGGGAGGGATTGTGGGTAGTAGGAAGAAGTGTGGGGAAGAGGGAGGATTGGTTGAGTGTAGAAAGGTAGTCCACGTATAGAGCACCCTTCCACCCCACCGTCAAAACAATGGTCACTCCGAAGGCACGGCAGCATTTAAATATATCTTTCAAACCGACGCAGCAAGTCGCCTCATAGCTCAGTGGTAACACATAGGTCTTGTAAACAGTAAGTCTGGCATTCGATCCCACTTGGAGCTAAAGTTTATTATATTTTTTTGTTTAAAAATAATAATATATTAGAATAATTTAAGTTAGTCAAATATAAATATTACTATCATATAAGAAAGCAAATCAAAGTAGCCGTGCAGTCAGTGGAATGGGGCTCTACACGTGGTCTGCCGTGTAGAAAGGAGTGGTGGGGAGAGGGAGGAGTTGTAGGTGTAGGAATAATTGATGTGATGTAGGGAGTAGTGGGTAGTTGGGAGGAGTTGATGGTAGTTGGAACGGTTATATATCAAAATGGCCACACACCAAAACAGTCACAACCAGAATTGCTACGGCCTCTTAACTTACCCTATTCATGTCAAGTTTAACTAAACCATAACTAACTTAGCTCATCCTAACATATCATAAATTATCCTAAGTTAACCTGGCCCCTCTCTAACCTAACCTAGTGTGGTTAGGATTATGGCCACTTATAAATGTGGCCGTTTTGACCTGTTTCTGTTATACAGCACTTACTATCATATCAGTAATATTATACACAAGGTAATAAGGGTATCGGTTCAACACACACGTGTCAAAACTCTCTGGACTTTATATAGTAGCTTCTTATCAATCAATTGATTGATTTTTTTTTTTTTTTTTTTTACAACATTAACCATTCAATAACTTCGTGAGAGCAGAAATTAACACCTCCAATACCAAAATGTACTTTTAATATTGTAGTCTATCTAAAGATTTTAGTAAGGTATGCAAGTATCGGAGGAATTCAAAGGAGTAAAAACAAACTCAGTGATCCTTTTGTCTCCCACAGGTGTAGTATCCTCAAGATATTATTATCTGTTGATGGTAGCCAAAAACAAGTAGGTACGACATATTGGAAAGCAAGTTTGTTGAAATGTTAGTTTGATTCTGGTTAACAGTAAACGATAGTTTTGAGCTTAGAAAGGATCTCTGGGGATAAAACGAAAATATAGACTATAATTAAGTAAACCTTTATCTCGCACAGTCCTTTCCTAAGGTGAATAGACTGGTCTAATAAAACCCCCACATAAACTGAAATAAAGAGACAACCTACTACAAGGGTTGATAAAAGAGAACATAACTTGTTATTCAGATTATTATTAATTAAATAGGGTTAGGAAAGACGTCTATGTGTCAAAGGGTTAATGGGGGAGTTCTGATGGACCGCTCACTGTTGCCAGTTTTGTTCTATAAGGAAGATGGCGCTGTAGACATGAATATTTACCAGAATTATCAAGTACAATACGGCTGTAGTACATTTATAATTACATAAAACCCAAATTTGCACAAATATTATCCATCAAAAACTTATAACAAATTTGTAATTTGTACTAATATCGATGTTTACGGCTCCAACTTCCTTATAGCCTTAAACTCATGAGTGTTGAATTACCCAGTGACGCTTTCAGACACAATCAGTTCTGCACGCATTTTTATCTGGCTGCAGGCGCGGTGTGTAGTTTCCGAGTGTGTGTATGTGTGAGTGAGTTTGTGTTTGTGTATGTGCGTGAGTTTGCATATGTGTGTGTTGGTGTGGTGTGTGAGTTTGCACATGAGTGTGTTAGTGTGTAAGTTTAAGGTTTAAGTTTAAGTTTAAGTTCACCACACACACACATATATAAACTCACACACCAAAACAAGAAACCCATACACAAACTTACACACCACACCAACTGTGGTGTGTAAGTTTGTGTATGGGTTTCTTGTTTTGGTGTGTGAGTTTATATATGTGTGTGTGTGGTGAGGTGTGTGTGTTTGAGTGTGTGTGTGATGGTGTGAATTTGTGTTGGTGCGTGTTTGTGTTGGTGTGTGTTTGGGTATGTGTGTTGGTGTAAGTGAGTGTGTTTATATGTGTGTGTGTGAGTTTGTGTATTGGTGTGTGTAATGTGTATACTTCCTTGATGGGTCATATTATGTACAGTCACCAACATAAGTTCTGTTTTACTGATATTAACACTTTCAGTTCTTTCACGTTATTTAGGGCATCAATAAGTTTTTGTTTTTTATTCAGCTTGGGAAATGCATATGGTTGCAGATAAATCATTGAGAAAATATTTGCCTTCTCAACTCTTAGAGGTCTTAGAGTCCAATGTTAGCCAGAAACAAGTTAATATTTGCCTTCTCTACTCTTAGAGGTCTTAGAGTCCAATGTTAGCCAGAAACAAGTTAATATTTGCCTTCTCTACTCTTAGAGGTCTTAGAGTCCAATGTTAGCCAGAAACAAGTTAATATTTGCCTTCTCTACTCTTAGAGGTCTTAGAGTCCAATGTTAGCCAGAAACAAGTTAATTTTACAAAACTGATTACAAACATCTTAAATATTTCTGCCGTACTTATCCCTTTCAGTATCATATATGAGAACACCTTTTGTTTACTTGTTCTTCTGGTTATCATTAGACAACCTTATTCTCTTTAGGAGGGACCTGAGGCAGCCAAAAGGTTTACTGATAATATTATTATTGTTTGAATGGTTTGTAATTATACTTTATAAGTTACATTTAATCATCATGACATTGACTAGATTAAAAGTAAATAGTGTTATGGTACTAAAGGTGTTACTGTCTGCAGCTTTGTGTTGTAATAAATCAATAATTGATTAACAAGCTACACTATGAAGTCCAGATAGTTTATTGGCGCTTGTGTTGAGGCCAAAGCTTTATCACTTCCATTATTTATATATATTAGTGACGCATGAGCAAATGCTATATATATTATTGTATATTCTGCTTCACTAGAGAGCTGTAGTCCTTTGTGTGTGTGTGTGTGTGTGTGTTTTTCACTCTCTTATTCGTCAAGGGGAATCCACACAATGCGAGCTAAGCTCATTATTATCGCGCTTCCTTAACTGGGAATGTATTGCGTGACATGCATGTTAAGTATTTATGTATCAGAATGGCTGTGGATGTGTATGTAGTCTGTATTTTAGCCAATTAGCGACATCTGGAAACGAAAGCTTAGGGTTAATCTGTACGGTACCATTCTCACTACGGAACCAGTCTCACCCAAAGGCTTAGGTTGACCAGTAGCTTAGGTTGACCAGTACGAAACCCATCTCACCTTGTAACCGATCACCAACCCCAGAGGGGACGTCACAACTTCGTCCACGTATACCAGGTTCCTATTTATACTGCTAGGTGAACAGAGGCTACACCGTTAGGAGACTTGCCCAAATGTCTCTTCCCGCCCGGGTCTCGAACCCGGGACCTTCTGGTTGTGAGCCAGACGTGCTATCAGTTACGCCACGGGGAGGTGTAACAAAATAGGATGTATACTCACATCTAAATTCCGCGCACTTATGCAAGTGTGTGTGTGTGTGTGTGTGTGTGTGTGTGTGTGTGTGTGTAGCCTACCATTTGTAAAGTCGTCAATATAAGTTCCGTTCTATAAATTGTATTAACACCGTCAGTAATATTGCTTGTAAGTACTATGGCCTCATATTAGTTCCGTTCTATAACTTGTATTAACACAGTCAGTAATATTGCTTGTAAGTACTATGGCCTCATATTAGTTCCGTTCTATAACTTGTATTAACACCGTCAGTAATATTGCTTGTAAGTACTTTGGCCTCATATTAGTTCCGTTCTATAACTTGTATTAACACCGTCAGTAATATTGCTTGTAAGTACTATTGCCTCATATTAGTTCCGTTCTATAACTTGTATTAACACCGTCAGTAATATTGCTTGTAAGTACTATGGCCTCATATTAGTTCCGTTCTATAACTTGTATTAACACCGTCAGTAATATTGCTTGTAAGTACTTTGGCCTCATATTAGTTCCGTTCTATAACTTGTATTAACACCGTCAGTAATATTGCTTCTAAGTACTATGGCCTCATATTAGTTCCGTTCTATAACTTGTATTAACACCATCAGTAATGTTGCTTGTAAGTACTTTGGCCTCATATTAGTTCCGTTCTATAACTTGTATTAACACCGTCAGTAATATTGCTTGTAAGTACTTTGGCCTCATATTAGTTCCGTTCTATAACTTGTATTAACACCGTCAGTAATATTGCTTGTAAGTACTTTGGCCTCATATTAGTTCCGTTCTATAACTTGTATTAACACCGTCAGTAATATTGCTTGTTAGTACTCTGGCCTCATATTAGTTCCGTTCTATAACTTGTATTAACACCGTCAGTAATATTGCTTGTTAGTACTATGGCCTCATATTAGTTCCGTTCTATAACTTGTATTAACACCGTCAGTAATATTGCTTGTTAGTACTATGGCCTCATATTAGTTCCGTTCTATAACTTGTATTAACACCGTCAGTAATATTGCTTGTTAGTACTATGGCCTCATATTAGTTCCGTTCTATAACTTGTATTAACACCGTCAGTAATATTGCTTGTTAGTACTATGGCCTCATATTAGTTCCGTTCTATAACTTGTATTAACACCGTCAGTAATATTGCTTGTTAGTACTATGGCCTCATATTAGTTCCGTTCTATAACTTGTATTAACACCGTCAGTAATATTGCTTGTTAGTACTATGGCCTCATATAAGTTCCGTTCCATAACTTGTATTAACACCGTCAGTAATATTGCTTGTAAGTACTATGGCCTCATATTAGTTCCGTTCTATAACTTGTATTAACACCGTCAGTAATATTGCTTGTAAGTACTTTGGCCTCATATTAGTTCCGTTCTATAACTTGTATTAACACCGTCAGTAATATTGCTTGTTAGTACTATGGCCTCATATTAGTTCCGTTCTATAACTTGTATTAACACCGTCAGTAATATTGCTTGTAAGTACTATGGCCTGATATTAGTTCCGTTCTATAACTTGTATTAACACCGTCAGTAATATTGCTTGTAAGTACTATGGCCTCATATTAGTTCCGTTCTATAACTTGTATTAACACCGTCAGTAATATTGCTTGTTAGTACTATGGCCTCATATTAGTTCCGTTCTATAACTTGTATTAACACCGTCAGTAATATTGCTTGTTAGTACTATGGCCTCATATTAGTTCCGTTCTATAACTTGTATTAACACCGTCAGTAATATTGCTTGTAAGTACTATGGCCTCATATTAGTTCCGTTCTATAATTATTATTTTTTTTTTTTAAGTTAAAGACCTCCGTCTACGTATTGTGAAAAACCTGTTATCATCCGGCAAATTGTGGGGTTGAGTGAGTGAAGGGGGGGACAGTGAATGAAGGAGGATACATGTTTTTCATAATACGTGTTGCTAGCCCCAAACGCGCGAGCAACTGTGTTTTTCAACCATCCGACACATCCCCTATAACTTGTATTAACACCGTCAGTAATATTGCTTGTAAGTACTATGGCCTCATATTATTTCCGTTCTATAACTTGTATTAACACTGTCAGTAATATTGCTTGTTAGTACTATGGCCTCATATTAGTTCCGTTCTATAACTTGTATTAACACCGTGAGTAATATTGCTTGTAAGTACTATGGACTCATATTAGTTCCGTTCTATAACTTGTATTAACACCGTCAGTAATATATATATATATATTTTTTTTTTAAAGAGACAATGAACGGAGGAAGGAAAAACACAGATAAAACAAAAAGGTCCATGTGCCTAAAGGCATCCTCCATTCATAAAAGTGTTTGTAACAACTGGATTTAAACATTGGTAGATTGTAAGTTTGTGGAAAGCAATTCGAGGGAAGTGAATTCCAAAGAGTAGTAGCTCTGGGGATAAATGAATTCTGATAAGCAGAAGTTCTGCATTGTGGAGGAGAAAGTGTAAATTCATGGGCGCTCTCAGCTGCCCTAGTTCTACGGGGAAAGATGTGGAGAGGCGGCACAATTGAAGCAAGTTCCTCGGAACAATTGCTGTGAAAATATCTGTAGAATAATGCAAGGGATGCAACGTTTCTTCGTATGGATAATGTAGGAAGGTCCTGTGTGATTGCAGGGTTATTGATTAATCTAATAGCTTTATTTTGAATTTTGTCCAACTGCCTCAATGCAACCACTCCACTTCCACCCCACAGAGGTGAACAGTAATCCATCTGAGAACGCACATGACTTTTATATATTACGGCCAACTGCTCGTCAGTGAAGAATTCTCGAACTCTGTACAAGAGTCCCAGTTTTTTAGAGGCATTCTTAGCAATGCTTCTAACATAATGTGTCCAGCTCAAGTTAGTAGTTAATGTTGCTTGTAAGTACTATGGCCTTATATTAGTTCCGTTCTTTAACTTGTATTAACACCGTCAGTAATATTGCTTGTTAGTACTATAGCCTCATATAAGTTCCGTTCTATAACTTGTATTAACACCGTCAGTAATATTGCTTGTAAGTACTATGGCCTCATATTAGTTCCGTTCTATAACTTGTATTAACACCATCAGTAATATTGCTTGTAAGTACTAAGGCCTCATATTAGTTCCGTTCTATAACTTGTATTAACACCATCAGTAATATTGCTTGTAAGTACTATGGCCTCATATTAGTTCCGTTCTATAACTTGTATTAACACCGTGAGTAATATTGCTTGTAAGTACTATGGCCTCATATTAGTTCCGTTCTATAACTTGTATTAACACCGTCAGTAATATTTTTTTTTTTTTTTTTTTTTTTAAGAGACAATGAACGGAGGAAGGAAAAACACAGATAAAACAAAAAGGTCCATGTGCCTAAAGGCATCCTCCATTCATAAAATGTTTGTAACAACTGGATTTAAACATTGGTAGATTGTAAGTTTGTGGAAAGCAATTCGAGGGAAGTGAATTTCAAAGAGTAGTAGCTCTGGGGATAAATGAATTCTGATAAGCAGAAGTTCTGCATTGTGGAGGAGAAAGTGTAAATTCATGGGCGCTCTCAGCTGCCCTAGTTCTACGGGGAAAGATGTGGAGAGGCGGCACAATTGAAGCAAGTTTCTCGGAACAATTGCTGTGAAAATATCTGTAGAATAATGCAAGGGATGCAACGTTTCTTCGTGTGGATAATGTAGGAAGGTCCTGTGTGATTGCAGGGTTATTGATTAATCTAATAGCTTTATTTTGAATTTCGTCCAACTGCCTCAATGCAACCACTCCACTTCCACCCCACAGAGGTGAACAGTAATCCATCTGAGAACGCACATGACTTTTATGTATTACGGCCAACTGCTCGTCAGTGAAGAATTCTCGAAGTCTGTACAGGAGTCCCAGTTTTTTAGAGGCATTCTTAGCAATGCTTCTAACATAATGTGTCCAGCTCAAGTTAGTAGTTAATGTTGCTTGTAAGTACTATGGCCTGATATTAGTTCCGTTCTATAACTTGTATTAACACCGTCAGTAATATTGCTTGTAAGTACTATGGCCTCATATTAGTTCCGTTCTATAACTTGTATTAACACCATCAGTAATATTGCTTGTAAGTACTATGGCCTCATATTAGTTCCGTTCTATAACTTCTAGAACGTTCTATAACGTTCTATAACGTTCTATAATTACTGACACAGTCAGTAATATTGCTTGTAAGTACTATGGCCTCATAATAGTTCCGTTCTATAACTTGTATTAACACCGTCAGTAATATTGCTTGTAAGTACAATGGCCTCATATTAGTTTGATTTTAGTAAATATAAAGCGAGAGTAACTGTAAGACTTAAAACACAATAGGCCTAAATATACATTTTTTTTTTTTTTTCTATATTCCAACTACTCCCTCTATAAGATATCCAAACAAAGGACATACGAAGGTGAACATTTCAAGGTAAACTTAGAGAGGGATCAATGTGTGTCGACCAGTGCAAGAGGGAGGAGGTGGCTCTCAGATAAAGAGTCGCTCACAACCATAGCTGATAGAGACTCGGAGATTAGATATGTGAGGGTGGATGGAAGAGCTGATAGTTGACACTGTGTACTACTAGTGCAGCAAGGAAGGTGATAGGAGGTGAAAAATACGGTACAGTCAGTGTGTTATTAACCCTTTGAGTACCAGCGACCAGTGATATATTTTAATATAGCTATATTTAGTCGATATTTTGCAGTTTAGGAAGGATCTGTGGTAGTTAACCCGGGAGCTGCAGGGAGACTCATAAGAGTTCCCCCGGCGCACTGCGGGGAGACTCTTATGAGTGAGTGACAACAAAAATCAACTTTTGACATCGATTTTTTTTTTTTTTTTTTTTTTTTTTTTTTTTTTTGGCCCCTGGGCCATGCAAAATCTCAGTCCTCTACCTCCCCTCCTTCCCCACTTTCCTCCTCTCCTTCAGTTATCACCTATTTTCCCTGTTATTCCCTTATTCTGAGGTATATTTTCGTGCTAACATTAGCGAGTTGCAAGCAGGGTGTTGTCATCACTGATGGCAAGCGAGTGCAAGAGATAGAGAGAGTATCGATCGACTGTGTCTCAGTGGCCTTGGGGGAAATTGGCGGGAAAGCAGATTGCCTCACCCATGCATTATACAACTCGCGGGCTATATCTCCGATTTTGACCATCCGAACGCTGTTTTCACTCGTTTTATTGTTGTTTCAGGTTAATACCTTTATAATCAACCCATAATAGGCGCATATGGATAAGTATTAATGCTATTAATGGCACAATGAATATTTTAGTGACGGAAACACCTCAAATACGTCAGCACAGGGGGACGTTTCCAATTACCCCCATGCGCACTTCAGAGGTTAAAAGGGTTGGGTGAGATAGTCTGAAGCCTAATTATTATCGCTAGAGGTTTTTCCTAAGCTGAATAAAATGGTCTAATAGTTGCCAGAATTAAACAAAGAGGATGCCACCGGTACTCTGTATGAGTTAAGCAATGTAGGTGCCACCTGTCAATTCAATTTTTTTTTAAACTTTTGGTTAGGCTGTCGCCCCTGGAAGCCTAATTCTGCGTATCTCAATTTTTTTGTTTTCGGTTAGGCTATCACCCCTGATAACCTATTGTTGTGTATTTCAACATATTTGTTTTCGGTTGAAGTGATTGAAGTGTTTCTAAAGTGAGTGAAGTGTTTTAAAGTGAGTTAAGTGTTTTAAAGTGAGTTAAGTGTTTTAAAGTGAGTGAAGTGATCTGAAGAAACTGACTGTTACCATGCCTCGCACTTGTACGAACTGCGCCGGTAGGTTTGGTGAGTCCATGTTTGTTACTGTCAATCTTCAAGTCTGCCGTCTCTGCCAGCAACAAGAGAATTTGACAGTGAAATTAGATGAAGCCTACAACAAGATCAACGTCCTCACCATGAAGCTGGAATCACTCCAAGAGTTTGTAACACTCAACGTTGGAGTACCACAAACTTCAATTGTCACCGCAACTCCAGCAGCCACCAACGCCCCAACGTCAACTGCCAACAATTCAACGCCTGCAGTAGCCATTTCATCTGATGGTTCCGATACTCAAGAAACAAATAGTAACTCTCTTCCCCCTCAAGACAACTTCCGTGTCGTGAGGAACAACGTTTGCCCCAAGACCAGGAAACCCATAACGATTACCGAGTGTCAAAACCGCTTCCAGATACTCGCAGACTCAGATGACGAAGCGGAAATAGAAGAAGTCCGGCTCGTGGGAGACTCGATGATACGTGGTCAGCTCACAGAGTTTTGCGCCAGAGCACCTAAGACCAGGAAGCGTTTTTGTATCCCTGGTGGTGGTGTGGACGACGTAGTTGCTGCAGTTGACGAAGTATCTAAGCTGGCCCCTGCTAATACAATGTACAGTTGGTCAAGGATGAAAGTATACAGTTTTTCGTCTGCTATAGCCACACATAGTTTGTCATGTTGGCAGCCCTGGTAGCCATATCTCAGAGCCCGCCCACCTTATACAGGGTGTTTAAAAACGTGTTCCTGGACTTAGTTGTCAGACGGAAATATGAATATATTACTCTATAATCTTTGACGTGAATATCACTTCGGAGATATTAAACACTTAATGTTATTGATAAATATACAAGAAATGGGAGAGTGAAAACGAAAATAAAAACGTCTACCTATATTCGATATTTCAGTGGAATACAGGTCCATTTTCACACGTGGTAATATGTGGCTAATAATGTAGGGTATGGTGATATCAATGTTGCAGTAGGTTTGCAGGTGTTCTGCTGATAAAAATAAAAATAATAATAATAATTAAATAAATAAAATCAAGTAAAGCCTCATTAGCTTCGCGACTGACTCATAAAGCAATGGCGCTCGCAAGATGAGTAAAATTGCTGGGTCATTACCCTATTGAACACACAGGCTTCATTACGTCCACGTTTAGGAATTAGATTTTTGTGTATCTAAAGTAGACGAATGGGAGTTAAAAGATATTACGATATCCATAACTTATAACATTCATAATAATGAGTAGAAAGAGGAATCTAATAATACTTGTTTATTAAGTAGGTAAATATTGATATTTCACTTTCATCCCCAAGACTGGATTATATGTGATCCAAAGGGCAATGAAACGGAGGCGAGCGCCGGTTTGGGCTAGTGGAAAGGCTGTCATGGCTGCCAACATGACAAACCATGTGTGGCTATAGCAGACGAAAAACTGTATACTTTCATCCTTGACCAACTGTACGTCATCCACGTTGGATCCAACGATGTACAGCGAACCCAGTCGGAAGATTTGCTTTTAAAGTACCAGCAGCTGATCAAGTCGTTTAAGGAGAAGTCATCAAGGATCATCGTCTCAGGAATCGTCCCCCGGCTTGGTGTAGAGAGCCGATTTTACAACATAGCCACCAGCACAAATCGTTGTCTAGCAAACCTCTGCAGGAAGGAAAACGTGGGATTCGTCGACACCTGGGACAATTTCTACTACGATGACTATTTGTTTTCGGACGATGGAGTTCATCTGAACCAGGTGGGAGCAGCACGTTTTGGGCGTCTTCTCAACGATGCGGTGAAGGATTTTCGGAGAAGAAATCGACTCAGCACAGAACAACCAGGAAGGAGGACCGAAGACAGCTAGGGCGGCAAATTGCGAAGGAATTAAATGCTAATCTGTCAAGAACCGCGAATTTTGATAAAGCTCCACCAACACGACCCAAATTCAAAACCGCCAGGGATAACGACCGAGGACCGATGTCAGCCATGAATGTAAATGTAGATCCGATCAGAACCCAAAATTTGATTAAAGAACGTTCTGTGAGTTCTAAAACCGCAACTTTAAAGGTTTTCTATGCAAACGCTCGTAGCATACGCAATCAATTTTCAGATTTAGAGGAACTAGTGTTTACTGAAAATTATGATGTGATTGGTATAACAGAATCTTGGCTCAATACAGTAGATAGAGACTTTTTAGCAGAGTATTCACTTCCCGGTTATGTAATGTTTGAGAAAAGCCGAATAAATAAAAATGGAGGTGGCGTTTTATTTTATATCAAAGAAAGTCTTACCCCGACCCTCTTGTCAAAACCTCAAATTGTGAATGTCGACACATCTTTTGTGCTAATAAAGAATAATAAAGGTACAAAAATCATACTTGCATTAATATACAGACCTCCAGCTCAATCAGTGTAAACTGACCGAGAAATTTATGAACAAATTGCAGATGTAAGTAACTCACAAGATACCGTATTTTTTGGCGACTTTAATTTACCTGTGACCAAGTGGGGTGATACTCTTACTTCACACTCCGGACATGACTTGTATACGAACTTGCAAAGAGAGTTCGCTTTATCAATTTGTTCGAACACCGACCCGTGGTAATAACGTTCTTGACAACTTGCAACAAAAGAAGAATTAATAGAGAATTTGAATGTTGGTGATGAATTCAGTAACAGCGACCATCGTACGATAACTTTCACTTTAAACTTTACTAGTAACGAACCAAATAGTAGCATAGAAAAAGTCCCTAATTTCAAGAAAGCAAACTTTCATAAACTTAGAGCTATGTTTAAAGAAACTGACTGGAGCTTTTTAATTAACAATAACGACATAAATACATCTTAGAAGTTATTCGAAACCACTTACCTAAAAGCAGTGCAAGACTGCATACCATCGAAAATACGGCGTCCAGGCCATAATAATAAGCCCAAATGGTGGAATAAAGATATTTCAAACTGCCTGCTTGCTAAAAAATTTGCTAATGAAAGATTAAAATCCTCAGAAAATGACGAAGAACGGGTGAAATTTGTAGAGCTACGACGCAAAGCCAAAAAGTTAATTAAGCAAAGTAAAAGACCCTAGAGTTACATATTGCGAATCAAAGTAAAACAAACCCGAAAGAATTCTATAGTTATATCAGAAAGAAAAAAGTAGTTACTTCAACTGTTGGACCGTTAGTCGATGAAAATGGAGAATACACCAAAGACGAAGTACAAATGAGTAATGCCCTCAATACCTTCTTTGCATCAGTTTTTACAACAGAAGACCTCAGTGATATCCCTACACCATCGCCGATTCAGATTGATAATTCAGATGTTCTAAGCAATATCACAGTTACAGAGGAGAAGTATTGAATTGTTTAGATAAAATCAAGGTAAATAAAACGCCTGGACCGGATACAATCTCACTAGAGTTCTAAAGGAAGCTAAGGATGAGCTCTCCAAACCACTGACATTACTATTCAATAAATCCTTGCAGTCTGGAACTATGCCTGATCAGTGGAAGATAGCCAACGTAACACCGATATTCAAAAAAGGCAGCAAATCCCTACCCAGTCACTATCGTCCAATTAGCTTAACCTCAGTTGTATGTAAAATGCTAGAAACGGTCATACGAGACAGACTCGTAAATCACTTAGAGGAAAATAACATACTTAAAGATACTCAACACGGCTTTCGTAAAAACGTTCCTGTTTAACAAACCTCTTTGACTTCTTCCACGATATCCTCAACCTCTACGATGAGAGTAAAGCTGTAGATATTATATACCTTGATTTTCAAAAGGCCTTTGACAAAGTTCCCCACAAACGTTTACTGCTAAAACTAAAAGCGCATGGAATACAAGACGGTGTGTTGAAATGGATAGAAAATTGGCTCAGCGACAGAAAGCAATAAGTAGTCATAAACGGTAAGGCATCTAAATGGACCAATGTAAGTAGCGGGGTACCCCAGGGATCGGTACTAGGACCAATTCTCTTTCTAATTTACATCAACGACATAGATGAGGGTCTCACCTGTACAATCAAAATTTGCTGACGATACAAAAATTGCAAATAGCGTACTCTCAAAAGAACAAGTTGACGATATGCAACACAATCTAGATAAATTGTCACATTGGTCCCAAATTTGGCAAATGAGTTTCAATGTGGATAAATGTAAAGTACTACATATCGGATACCTAAATGAGAAAGCAAACTATTCGATGAATGGCACTCAGCTTAAGAATGTAAACAGAGAAACCGATCTGGGAGTAACAATATCGAGTAACCTAAAACCGATTCAACAATGTTCAGAAGTTGTTAAGAAGGCAAACAAAATAATTGGCCTATGATCTGCCTATAAAGGCAGATCATTTGAGCATAAATCCGAAGACGTAATCCTAACCCTTTACAATTCCTTAGTCCGCCCTCTTCTGGAATACTGCGTTCAATCCTGGTGCCCTTATTACCAAAAAGACATAAACAAGCTAGAACGAGTTCAACGTTGAGTTACCAAAATGATACCTAGCCTAAAGAACAAACCATACGAAGAGCGTCTTAGAGAATTAAATCTATTTCCTTTAACCCAGCGCAGATTAAGAGGTGACTTAATTCAAGTGTTCAAAATCATCAAAGGCATCGACAATATGAACTGTAGTAAGTACTTCATTATCGACCAATCTAATTACACGCGGGGAAACGGTTGCAAAATTATTGGTAAATCTTTTAACTCACACGAATCTAAGAATTTCTTCTTCAATCGAGTTGTCAACTTGTGGAATGGGCTTCCCCGAGACGTTATAGACTGCAGCACCGTTGATTCATTTAAATTCCGCCTAGACAAATATCTCGCATCAAACCTGCGACTGACTGCGTTTGTAAATGAATAACTTTATTTTATCCTCCCCTCAGTTACTAACCCATATGTCCCCTTCTAACTTCCTAGTCCTGCCACGTTAGTGGCAGGGCAGTAGTTCCCTTTCCAATGTTCCCTTACCCACTCTAAACCACTGTTTGGACACCTGATCCTCAGTGTTTTGGAGGACAAGCAGCCTAGAAGGGTCACTAGATCTGTTGTTGCTTGATTTCCTGTGTACTCCTTTGTACTCCTTTGTCCTGCCAGTGCCGAGGTGGCAGCCATCAGTGCTGGCAAGGATAGGGGGCGATAGGAATTACCATGTATTGTTAAACAGTGATTATGCTATGGCAATTGAGCAGGTAGGGGAGGTTGATTGGTAGGCTTAGTATATATATATATATATATATAATTATATATATATATATATATATATATATATATATATATATATAGATATATATATATATATATTATATATATTATATATATATATATATATATATGTATATATATATATACCGTATATATATATATATATATTGTGTGTTATAGTGCATGGCTTCGAGTATGAAAAAGGATATATTATAAGACCATCGTGTATATTGATGGGTATTTACCTTTCTGTCCTCATACAAGATGGTCTTATTACCACCAATAACATTAATATATACTACTGATCCTCATGATACGCAAACACTACCTGACACACACACACACACACAGAGACACACACACACACACACACAGAGACACACACACACACACACACACACACACATAGCCTCGTCATCATACTAACAGGAAATATTATGTAATGTTGTGTTATCTCCTATTAATCTGGCTAACATTAAACGATTGTATTCAGCCTTGGGGTCAAAGGATTAATTGAAGTATACTATGCCCTTTTGATAATTACACTGCAAACAAATCAAGTGTATGGACATACATTAGTATATACATTGGTAGTGTTTTACCTGTTTATTATTATAAATGCACAGGTTTATTCACTACCCACCAATATACCTTTATATTATGGACATACATTAGTATATACATTGGTAGTGTTTTACCTGTTTATTATTATAAATGCACAGATTTATTCACTACCCACCACTATACCTTTATATTATGGACTCCATTAGTATATACATTGGTAGTGTTTTACCTGTTTATTATTATAAATGCACAGGTTTATTCACTACCCACCAATATACCTTTATATTATGGACATACATTAGTATATACATTGGTAGTGTTTTACCTGTTTATTCTTATAAATGCACAGGTTTATTCACTACCCACCAATATACCTTTATATTATGGACATACATTAGTATATACATTGGTAGTGTTTTACCTGTTTATTCTTATAAATGCACAGGTTTATTCACTACCCACCAATATACCTTTATATTATGGACATACATTAGTATATACATTGGTAGTGTTTTACCTGTTTATTCTTATAAATGCACAGGTTTATTCACTACCCACCAATATACCTTTATATTATGGACATACATTAGTATACATTGGTAGTGTTTTTACCTGTTTATTCTTATAAATGCACAGGTTTATCACTACCCACCAATATACCTTTATATTATGGACATACATTAGTTAATACATTGGTAGTGTTTTACCTGTTTATTCTTATAAATGCACAGGTTTATTCACTACCCACCAATATACCTTTATATTATGGACATACATTAGTATATACATTGGTAGTGTTTTACCTGTTTATTCTTATAAATGCACAGGTTTATTCACTACCCACCAATATACCTTTGTATGGACATACATTAGTATATACATTGGTAGTGTTTTACCTGTTTATTCTTATAAATGCACAGGTTTATTCACTACCCACCAATATACCTTTATATTTGGACATACATTAGTATATACATTGGTAGTGTTTTACCTGTTTATTCTTATAAATGCACAGGTTTATTCACTACCCACCAATATACCTTTATATTATGGACATACATTAGTATATACATTGGTAGTGTTTTACCTGTTTATTCTTATAAATGCACAGGTTTATTCACTACCCACCAATATACCTTTATATTATGGACAATTGTATTACCCTTTTTACACCCACACTGTTTACACCGTAAATAGGTCCATCCTAAGTTGAAGGAAACAGTTAGTCAACATGCATGCAAATACATCATTGTTCTAACAAAAGGATTGCATATTACTAACTATTATGTGTGTGAGAGAGAGAGAGAGAGAGAGAGAGAAAATGACCTTTGACCATGGAAGTAAAATCATCTACCGATGTAGTGTGTGTGTGTGTGTGAAGAGGATGTGTGTGTGTGTGTGTGTGTGTGTGTGTGTGTGTGTAGGGGACGCATGTCCGTGTGGGTATATATTTTTTAAATATAGAGCATGTGCATAATGTGCGTCTACTGTATGTAGGGTAAATATGTGTGTTTGGGGGAGGGGAAGCGACTTTGTGTGGGATTTTATAATATAGCGAGCATTTATGTGCATGTGTGAAGCGTATATATATATATATATATATATATATATATATATATTCTCTTTTAAACAGACGAGGTTATAGGCAACAGAAGTTTCAGCATTCAGTATTTTATTGTTACAGCTTTCAATATTTCTAACAATTTTCCTCTGGGGTTCAGAGATGAGGTACAACAGGTTAGCAAAATTCATGGTGGATCCAACGTTTCACAAGTAAACATCTTGCATCTTCAGGGAAGGGGCAGGTAATGATTAGAATAAGGACAAAGCAACATATTTATACAAAATTCGAGGGCGGAGCTACTGGGTGTGGGGTGGCTGTTCATTGGTGGAAGGCAGTCTATTCGCGAGACGGGCACTAAATCTTATCGGTGGTTGGTTGTTGGCTGTGGGTGGCTGTGATTGGTTGGTGTTGTCAGTAGTGTGCTGATCGCGGAAAGGTACGGGAGGGGGGCACAGGGCGAGAGGAACGAGGGCAGTATGCCTGTAGCGCTTGCCTGAAGGAAGAATTTGAAGGTCGCGTGTTTGGTTGTTGATGCTGGGGTTGAGCGTTTGGATATATAGAGCTTCTAAAATAGCTAGTCTTCTGGGGTCTGATTCTTTGTCGAGTATGGTAGTTTGTTTGTCTAGGTCGGCGCGAGTTAGGGCAAGATGGTGGGGGGCTTGATAGTGATCTTTTATAGCACCAGATTGAAGGTGGAGGGTTAGTCGACGGGAAAGGCGAGTCTGTGTCATTCCAACATAGGATAGGGGTCCACAGTCCCCAGAGGTGCAAATATGCTGGTATATCACATGATCGTCTTTGGGTTGGTTGGTGGAAATGGGGCGGTTACGGAGGACAAGGTTGGAGGTCTTAGGAGATTTGTAGTAAATAATGAGTTTTTTTTTATTGTCAGGGTTGTTGCTTTGTCCTTATTCTAATCATTACCTGCCCATTCCCTGAAGATGCAAGATGTTTACTTGTGAAAAGTTGGATCCACCATGAATTTTGCTAACCTGTTGTACCTCATCTCTGAACCCCAGAGGAAAATTGTTAGAAATATTGAAAGCTGTAACAATAAAATACTGAATGCTGAAACTTCTGTTGCCTTTAACCTCGTCTGTTTAAAAGAGAATCTATTTCCTGGCTATACTAACATAAAACTCCACAACGAGAATGCCAGACATCGTACTAGCACCCGCCAGTTTCGTGAAGAACTGATACGAGAAGAATTAGCTGAGAAACGAGAGACCACCACCAATCTCCGATATGAACGTGACGCCCTGCTACAGAAATGGGATGAAGAAGAAACCACCCCTAACCACATCAAAACAGAAATCAACCAAAAACTCCAACAACTCAGCGAACAACACAGACGACAAACAGAGAACACTACCATCCAAAAACTCTCCCGTCTATATGGTGGAAACATAAAACTTCCCAAGACAACAAAAGGATATGTTAACCTCACCAACACCACCATAACGCCGGACCAAGAAGACCTACTGAACAAAGGCTTAAATTGCCACTACATTTCCAAGCCGGGACCCCACCGAAAACGCCTTGAAATTGAAGTCCTACTGGATGACATCCTACGATCCCAGAAAGACGGCAAGATCACCACCACCCCAGCCCTACAACCCACCCTACTAGCAGAAGCCGCCAAAACCAGGGGATCCCACCAAAGCAAGCTCCTCAACAAACACCACTTCTAAGCCGCTAAACAACTTAAAGAGAACCCCAACATCATCATCCGACGATAAGGCCTCCTGGCTTGTGATACACGGAAAAGAAGAATACCTACGGAAAATGGACGACATTCTTAGTGATAAAAACAAATTCAAAAGGATCACTCGCAATCCTACTGACGAAATAAAAAGGAAAGCCAACACCACCATCACTGCTATCAACGCCAAAGCCGATGACGTACACCTGAAGAAATTCATCGGCGAATTCACCCCAGGTTATGCTTACGGTACTATAAAAACCCACAAACCCGGGAACCCCTTCCGCCCCATCATATCACAGATCCCTACTGCTACCTACCAGACTGCCAAGGCCCTGAACAAACTCCTCACCCCTTTTGTTACTCGGCAATACAACCTCAACTCTGCTTATGACTTCCTAGAAATTCTACGAGATGCCCCCCCTGCTAACGACCACATCATCGCCTCCCTCGACGTAGAGAGTTTGTTTACCAACGTGCCCGTTGACAAGACCATAGATTTTATCCTACGTCGAGTTTACCACTGCCCTAATACGCCGCCCCTGGACATCCCGGAGAAGGCCCTGAAGACGCTCTTGGAACTATGTACCAAGGAGTCCCCTTTCCTCTGCCCCCGCGGGAATACGTACCAGCAAATCGACGGTGTAGCGATGGGAAGCCCCCTGGGGGTCCTGTTCGCCAATTTCTTAATGGGAACTATCGAAGAGGAACTCCTGGCTGCCCACCGGCCCACTGTCTACTGCAGGTACATCGATGATATCTTCGTGCGGGTGAAGGACCTGGGCGAACTCAGGGACCTCCAGCAGCGCTTCATGGCCGCCTCCGGACTCAACTTCACATACGAAGAAACCACCGATGGACATCTACCCTTCCTCGACCTCCTTGTCTCCCTCCACGACCACGGCTTCAAAACTACAGTGTACACCAAACCTACTAACAATGGCCAATGTCTTAATGGGGAAAGTGAATGCCCTAAACGATACCATCAGTCCACCATCGCCGCCTATGTCAGGAGAGCCCTCACCCATTGCACCACCTGGAATGACACACACAATGAATTGGAAAGGCTCACCCAGGTCCTAGTCAACAATGGGTATTCCAACACTGACGTCACCAATGCCATCAACCACCACCTAGAAAAATGGTACAAACAAGACCCCCCTAGCACCAACCCGGCCAATGACATTACATTTTTCTACAGAAACTACATATCTTCCGACCACACAACAGACGAATCCATTATGAAAGAAATAATTCACAAAAACGTCCTCCCCACCAACCCTGACAATAAAATAAAACTCATTATATACTACAAATCTCCTAAGACCTCCAACCTTGTCCTCCGTAACCGCCCCATTTCCACCAACCAACCGAAAGACGATCATACCAGCATATTTGCACCTCTGGGGACTGTGGACCCCTATCCTATGTTGGAATGACACAGACTCGCCTTTCCCGTCGACTAACCCTCCACCTTCAATCAGGCGTTATAAAAGATCACTATCAAGCCCCCCACCATCTTGCCCTAACTCGCGCCGACCTAGACAAACAAACTACCATACTCGACAAAGAATCAGACCCCAGAAGACTAGCTATTTTAGAAGCTCTATACATCCAAACGCTCAACCCCAGCATCAACAACCAAACACAAGGCCATGGTGGTCAAGTGGTGAGCACGCTCGCGTGTGAATCTGATCGAATCCCTGCCACGGCGGACATTTAGTGGGTGCGGTAGTACGTCCTAGCATGTTTCACATGCTTGCACCTAGTCAGGGGACATCCTGACGACGTATACAGACGAAACACACATAACAAAGCCACTCCAACACCTTCCTCTCTCTCCAACACCCCTTCTCCCCTCTCAACACTCTTCGCTGAGCTAGTGCTGATAAAATGGCTCATCCTGTAAAGAATCGTAAGATTCAGAGTCGTAAAGATGCCAGGACGAGCTCATTAGCGGCGGATCCCCAGATCGACCGTGGTGATTGTCACCTAAACATCTACAAAACAAAAACAAGACCTTCAAATTCTTCCTTCAGGCAAGCGCTACAGGCATACTGCCCCCCTTCCTCTCGCCCTGTGCCCCCCTCCCTTACCTTTCCGCGCTCAGCACACAACTGACAACACCAACCAATCACAGCCACCCACAGCCAACAACCAACCACCGATAAGATTTAGTGCCCGTCTCGCGAATAGACTGCCTTCCACCAATGAACAGCCACCCCACACCCAGTAGCTCTGCCCACCTACCTATTCTTGATCCTCGAATTTTGTATAAATATGTTGCTTTGTCCTTATTCTAATCATTACCTGTCCATTCCCTGAAGATGCAAGATGTTTACGTGTGAAACGTTGGATCCACCATGAATTTTGCCAACCTGTTGTACCTCATCTCTGAACCCCAGAGGAAAATTGTTAGAACTATTGAAAGCTGTAACAATAAAATCCTGAATGCTGAAACTGCTGTTGCCTTTAACCTCGTCTGTTTAAAAGAGAATATATATATATATTGTAGATCGTTGGGTGAATCTAGATGTGAGGCTGGATGGGGAAATATTGGAACAAGTGGAGTGTTTTAAATATCTAGGAGGAACGATAAGCAGGAGTGGAGGTATGGAAATGGAGGTAAAACAGAGAGTGTGTGAAGAAAGGAAGGTTTTCGGAGCAATGGGAACCAACGATCTACGATATATACACATATATATATATATATACCTCCACTCCTGCTTATCGTTCCTCCTAAATATTTAAAACACTCTACTTGTTCCAATATTTCCCCATCCAGCCTCACATCTAGATTCACCCAACGATCTACGATCTACGATATATATATATATATATATATATATATATATATTGTTACGAGGGGGGGCTAGGGGAAAACAGATGCTCAAATAGCCTAGCCCACAGCACTGGCAAAAAGACAACGCCGTAGCAAAAAGCCACCAATGCTGTAGACCTGCACCCAAAACTGCCTACCGCACCACACTAACCCTGCAACAGACACCTTCTTAATATCTGACTCAACACCAAGACATGCAGGTTCTCTAGGAAAAATGATTATCTTCCTCTTGGCTCTATTAAAGCACCAACAAGGAGACACAAAAATATCTATTGCCCCCGAGTTTGGCAGATAATGTGTATAGTATATAAGAGTACTTCTATTCTAGACTGCACATAACTGAGGAAACATAATAGTTGGTATTCCAGTAGGTTGTGGTAGGCTACTCATAGCCAACCCCCAAACCACTGTGGATACTAACTTCAATCATAAAGAATACACACATATATTAACAATAAACAATGCAGCAAAAGTAATGGAAGATAATTGGAAGAGAAAAAAGGTATGAAACTTATATTTAAGATTGCGAGATAAGAAGATGCAGTATTTATAGGTAACAAATCAAGAAAATTCCTGTATGCAAAATAATAAAGATGGAACAATATTTTAGGGTTTAAATGTCTCCCAGACTTGCTCTGCTCAATAGGGAACAATGCAAATATCTGTGGTATCTAGGGAAACGTTGAAGCAAGCTGGGACAAACTCCACAGCATGTATGCTCTGTAAGGGGTCTGTAACTCGAGTGAGTGTGGGTCCGTGGGAACCTTCTCAGGAGGGTCCCATGACCAGCCAGGAGACGGGTGAGAGCTCCAAGCATCACCAGACTGCACAATTACACCAGGCAGTCGTGCTCTCATCAACACTACAAAAGTAATCAAGCAAAACATAGGACAACATTGTAGAAACTTATGATAAAGTAGGTGTGCAGTTTTTGCATTACCAAAAAAAAACTGCATACGCAACTCTGCGACCTAGAATTCTGCAAGTAGTATTGAATCTCTTAGGTGAAATCGGTTTATATGCAATTTATATATATTCTGTATATATATTAAATGTTTTTATACTCCCAGCCGGACTTGAACCACCGACAGTCAAAACAAGTGCCCCATTAAAACCCATTAAATAGTTTCATATATATCAATAGCATAGTTGACCTTGACCTTTGACCATTATCTTGACCTTTATATGTCTCGACATTTATTATTTTACTTTTCACTTAAAGTGCAATTATCACACCAAATTTTGTGAAGTTTGCATGGAAAGTAAAAAAAATAGCATATTGACTTTTTATTTGACCTTGACCTGTGACCTTGACCTTTCATATGGAATTGTATAGTTTCTTGCATGACCTGGGCCTAGGTATTCCAAATAAACATGGTAAGCCTAGTGAAAATCTAACAGTTAGTATAAGAAATACTAGTAGAAAAACTATTTTGACCTTTGACCTTGATCTTAGACCTTACCCTTTAGAATATGTATCTAAAATGTGGGCAATACGATATCAAGGTTACCAGTAACTTGTATAGTGAAAATAAAGACATTTGAGTATAAAGTAAAATAAATAGTTAAAGTTGACCTTTGACCTTGACCTTATATAAGAGTTTTTTTTTTATTGACATTGCCCCGGAAAATCAGATAAGCATGCCTAATTTCACTAAAACCCATCAGTTAGTTTCATATATATTAATAAAATAGTTGACCTTGACCTTTGACCTTTATATGTGTCCAAATGTATTATTTCCTTTTCATTTAAAGTGCAACTATCTCACCAAATTTTATGAAGTTTGCAAGAAGAGTAAAGAAAGTAGCATATTGACCTTTTATTTGACCTTGACCTGTGACCTTGACCTTTATTATGGAATTGTATATTTTTTTGTATGACCTTGGCCTAGGTATTCCGAATATACATGATAAGCCTAGTGAGAATAAAACAGTTAGTATAAGAAATACTAGTGAAAAACTTATTTTGAATTTTGCCTTGACCTTTGACCTTACCCTTAAGTATCTTTACATACAAATTTGGTCAATACGATATATAGGTTACCAGTAACTTGTATAGTGAAAATGAAAACATTTGAGTAAAAAGTCAAATAAATAGTAAAAGTTGACCTTAGACCTTGACCTGTGACCTGGACCTTTATGTAAGAGTGTTTTTTTTTTGTTATTGACATTGCCCCGGAAAATCAAATAAGCATGCCTAATTTCATTAAAACCCATCAGTTAGTTTCATACCGGTATATATTAATAGATTAGTTGACCTTGACCTTTGACCTTTATGATATGTGTCCAAATGTATTATTTTATTTTTCATTTAAAGTGCAACTATCTCACCAAATGTTGTGAAGTTTGCATGAAAAGTAAAGAAAATAGCATATTGACTTTTTATTTGACCTTGACCTGTGACCTTGACCTTTATTATGGAATTGTATAGTTTCTTGTATGACCTTCGCCTAGGTATTCCGAATATACATGGTAAGCCTAGTGAGAATCTAACAGTTAGTATAAGAGATACTAATGAAAAACTTATTTTGAAACTTGACCTTGACCTTTGACCTTACCCTTAAGAATATTTACCTAAAATTTGGTCAATATGATATATAGGTTACCAGTAACTTGTATAGTGAAAACGAAGACATTTGAGTAAGAACTTTAATTTCACCTTAGTGATGAACGTGGCAGCCCCGATGCGGTCTATGGGGTCGTCAACTCTGGGTAATGGAGAGGTGTCTGTCTGGGATAATGCACTAACACTACAGCAATCAACACAAAAACGGCTCCCGCCACTCTGCTCAGGTTGCAGAGTCACTGGCAAAGACCACTCACGATATCCCTTATCCCTCAGACCCTTCTCCAACATGTATCCAGCTCTGCTTTTAAGACAGGCTGTCGAGCAGGATTTATACGGTAGGGAGCCAACTTGAGCTTTGCACTGTCTCCAGCCTCTATGTCGGGTGCCACCCCGGACATCAGGCCTGGAGAATCAACAAACATGCGGAAGTACTGCCACAGCCTAGTAAACAACTCCTCTTGGCGCTTAGGAACAAGAGGTTGCAACTTATCTCGAAGAACAGCATGCTCATTGCCCTCCCACAACCCAGCCGGGACCGCAGCCTCTAAACTATAGTCTCCCTCCTTCTCCTTCATCCCTAATACAGCCAGGTCATGAGAGGGACAATCTGTGCCACCTGTGCAGTCACTCCCACAATTCATAAGTGCCAAGGCTTCCCCGCCGATACCATTCATGAGCACCCCCACATTCCTTGCGGCTACATCTGCCTGTGCAACATCACCTTCATCAGCGCCACGGCCAGATGCAGTCGGTCTATGGTAGGGCTGTTGCATTCTAATAGGGCAGCATTGGGAGGCTACGCGACGGTCGGGCGTATCTATTACATAGTCAACCTCACCAATCTGCTTACTGACCTGATATTGACCACAAAACTTAGCAGCCATGGGTCGACCCTGAACTGACAACCGTGCCAAAGCCTCGTCGCCCACCTTGAACACCCTAGATTTAGCCTGTTTGTCACAATGGTCTCTCATTTTTGTGTTCATGCTGCTAACCGGGATAGCCTCCGGGCATCTAGTGGTAGTATCAATTAAAGTGTGCAAGTATTTATCTCCCGAACTGGTGGGTAATAAGGGACCAACCATGTTAACTATGACACGAGTCAATGGCGGTTCAACTGCAGGTGTAGGGATCAAAGGTGCCACGGGTATTCCTGGGTGGGGTTCTCCAACTAACTTACCAATATGACACATCAAAAAAGAAGCCACCGATGCATGCATATTAGGCCACCACAAATGAGAATGTAGCCTATCAGTAGTCTCACATACCCCTAAATGACCCGCCAGTGGTGCCACCTGCGTTAGCCTAACCAGCTCCTTCCTGAACTGGGCAGGCACCACTAACTGCTCCTCCCCCAAACCTGAATTCGTATCCGGCGTCCACTGCCGATACAACAATGCCCCTTTTATAATAAAGTTCTCTGCTTGACTGTTCTTCCCACCAGTCGTACCAACCTTCTTAAACAGGAGGCCCAGATTGGGGTCCTCTTGTTGCAACTTGCTCAGTGTGTTTCTAGGTAGCTCCATCAAGGCAGTTACCTCTGACCTCTCAAAAATATCAGAACGTTGAGTCGGGATCACTATGTCAGACTCCTCGTCCGGCACTAGGTCACCTCTACTAGTCACGGTAGCCTCACTGGGGTCAGCCAAGCCCACAGCTGTCTCCGGACCAGTGTCATCTAGTAGCGCATCATGGGATGGCTCGCACTCATGGCTGTTGGCCCCCGCATCCACTAAATCATCCACCTGTTGTGCCAAATGTGCCACTGATTGGGTCACTGCACCAACAGGGTAGATAGAGTCCATGCTATCTTCTTGCAAACAACCACCACCAGGGGGCACAAAAGCAGCCTCAGCGACGACCGTAGGAGGAGGGAAAACTACATCCCCTTCCAAGTCAGTCCCGAGCAAAAAGTCCACCCCCTCAACTGGCAGAGTGTCCACCATGGCCACCTTACACTCGGCAGACAAAAGTGGGCACTCTAGGGTCACCGTGACTAAATCACAAATTGTTCACTGTTGATTCCCCTGCACATAACAAACTCTCCCGTGCTAATAGGTCCCCCTGTCAGGTTGCGACACATGGATTGTTGCGCACCAGTATCACTAAACACCTTGACAGGGTAAGTCTGCTCCCCAACCCGTACAAATCCATCATGTATGAATGGCCGACACCAATCAGGGGAAGTCTGGTTATGCTCAGGTGGTGATATCATCTGGGGCGGCAAAGTGCTTACTACCCTGCTTCGCACTGGCCAACACTGCCCCCCAAACTCACCAGTATAACTAGCTGGCCTTTCACAGACACCTCCCCTAATGTCACCACCAACTGGATAGCCTTGGGTTCCTGGGTAGCCTTCCATTTAGCACACTGAGGTTTAATATGACCCGCTTGCTTGCAAAAATAACATCTCACTTCCGTAGAAGCTTGCTGGTTGTCAGCCTTGGTATAATGTTGTGTCTTAAGGCTGGTTCACACATAGCCGAGTCGGTGCGCGAGTCCAACACGAGTCACACTCGTCGATTATCGCCGTTGCTGGAGGCCGAGTCGGCCGCGAGTAGCAATTGATCCCGAGTCAACAGGAGTGTAACACGAGTAAACACGAATTAATACGAGTCAGCACGTGTTCATGCAAGAGTCTGTACGAGTAACTGAGAGTCAACATGAGTGTAACACGAACCCAAGACGAGTGTCAAAAATTTGAAAAATAACGGTCAAATTCCAGGGTACGAAAACAAAGAGTAGGTACGAGTCACGACGAGTGTAACACGGATCAACACGAGTGTAACACGGGTCAACACGAGTGTAACACGGGTCAACACGAGTGTCAATATTAACAATCCTCGTACATGATTATTTATTTTCTATATATATTTCAGCGATAATATTCATTACTATGATTTTATTTATATTTTCTCATATATTTGGGTAATGTTCACCAGAGAAATTGAGATAATTTTTTGTTTCTGTCTATTTAATGCATCTATCTCCCGTATACATACAGTATATATAACTATGTCTTATTTGGTATTTTTTTAATCTATGAATCATTTCTAATACTGGAATTGAAAACAATATTACCCTTCTAACACACAAATAATAACATGAAAAAGAGTCAATAAAAATTTCTCCTTTGTCTTTTCAGAACCAATTAAGTCCGTCTCATAATAGTTTATGTCTCATAATAGTTTATCGCTCACTTCCCCCTCTGCAACTCTCTTTCTATCTATCTATCTCTCTAATGCATCTACCTAACTCCCTTATACATTAACATAACTATGTCTAATTTGGACTTTTTGTAATCTTTGACTCATTTTTAATGCGATGGAATTGAAAAATATAATATCCTTCCAGCACATAGATAAACAATAATTAAGATAGTCTACAAAATATTTCAACCCTCCCCTCCGTCTTGCTGTGAGAGGCGCCCAGCTTCGGAGACAGAAGATTTACGTTTGATAGATTTGTTGTTTTTGTTTTTGTTCCCACGGTACACAAAATGATGGGAAAATATTGTAACATGTTTTTAATTGACATTTGTGTCGTTTTTGCTGATTATGAGTTGGTGGAATTTTTTTTTATTTAATTCCATCATATCGGAAATGATTCACAGATTATATAGAGACCAAATAACATACACTTTTAAGTATGTTCAATAGTTTTGCATTATCAATAGGGTGTAGCACAAGGCTATCAACATCATCACAGTAACGGGGTCGGGGTTGAGGCCAGGACGGGGAGGGGAGGGAGTAAGCCTACAGCGGCGGCGGGGATATACAGGGTGTTCCAGAAATATGTGCCGAAAATCAGGGGATGTATTCCTGACACATAATTGAATATAAATCACTAAATGACCATATAAGCAAATATCAATAGTTGTCGAGTTACAGCACCTAACAGGTCTGCTTGAATGTGTTTTACTCCGGGAATTGCTTGTAAATGAAACATTTACCAAGGACAACGTGATTCATTAACAAAATAAAACAGTATTTCCAGTATGACAATAATTACAGTAAATGTTCAAAATTCCTTGTAAATTAAACTTTTACCAAGGACAACAAAATAAAACAGTATTTCCAGTATGACAATAATTACAGTAAATGTTCAAAATTCCTTGTAAATGAAACATTTACCAAGGACAACGTGATTTATTAACAAAATACCTAAGCAAAACCTTGGTCGTTTATGGTATGTTACCGCGTACAGGGTGATCTCTCTCTCTCTCTCTCTCCAGTATCTGATACTGCACACACGAACGTATCATTACGATTCTTATTACTAACTTAGGTACAGGTTATCACATACTGTACATTCTACAGCTTTCGGCACATTCCTGACAAACATGTCATCTTTGCTGTGTGCTGTATTACTTTACGGTCGTTAAGTAATTTCGCATCTGTCTCAGACATTTTGTACAATCCCTGGATTTAAACACATTCCTGGCAGACCTCGGAGGTGCTGTAACTCGAAAACTATTGAGAATTGCCAATATGGTCATTTCGTAATTTACATTCAATTATGTGTCAGGAATACATCCCCTGATTTTCGGCACATATTTTTTTTTTTTTTTTTTTTTTTTTTTTTTTTAAAGGTAGCGGGGTGAAGAGAGGCACCACAGAGTGGGTGGCGGGAAGAGAAAGTAGGAAAGATGAAATACAGTGGAAGAGAAAAGTTAGTGGGCCGTCCACCTTGCTGTTGTTAAAGGGATGTTTATTTATTTATTTATTATTATTTGTTTGTTTATTTATTCATTTGTTTGTTTTTTGTCAAATCATTTTGGTTCATGTGTTCCTGGCGATGTTTGGTCAGGAACTTGTTGATGTTGTTAGATGATGATGCTGATATTCGGGGATTCTGGCGGTGTTCAGGGGGGTCCATGATGTGTGTGAGGATCCCCCAGGTGTTCTGCCGTGTCCCAGGTACTTGTTGTTGTTCTGCGGTGTCCCAGGTTATGGTGTGTGGTGGTGACAGTTAGCGGTGTTTTGCTTGGCTGGTTGATGTTCTGGTGTTTTCTGGAAGCGGTGTTCGGCTCGACTGGCGATGGACTGCCACTGAGGTGAAGGAAGAGGTACTCTGTTGAAGGTGAGGTCCGCTGATGGTGTTCCGGGGGCTCAGGCAAAAGGAGGGCACACGATATTCTGTGTGGGACCCCGGTGGAGATGCCCAAGTCCCCAATATCAGCATCACCCAGCCATCTTCAAAGCTCCTCCACTAGCCTCAGCCTCTCCATACTCCTATGGAAGAGACTCCACGATCTTCTAGAGGGTCTCAGCTGGTGTTGCAGGAGTGGTGGTGGTGGAGAGAGTGTCGAAGTCTTGGCACATATTTCTGGAACACCCTGTATATATATATATATTTTTTTTTTCATGTGAAATTTATCATATTAATGACAAATACGACCCTTATTATGTTTTCAGGGACAGTACAGCGCATAGTATTATGTTCTTATATCCATAACAGTATTATAATAATTTTCAGCATATTTCCCTTATACCATGAACTATGTCCTTCAAATTGCTTAATCATCATAATTATTGTATCTATTCTTCCAAAAAGTATTTAATTCATATTACTTATTTGTTTCTCTGTTAACAAGTCATTTAAAACTTGAGTAAAGTAAAATTGTAAATTAAACTTATTATTTTATATGAATAAAGTAACTATAAATATTAATTGGATGCAAAACAACACCTGGAGTCACATACATTTGATTTTGACATACAAAATACAACGTCGAAATGATGACGAAAAGCGACGAATCGCCAAAGAGTGTTACACGGGTTTACACGAGTCAACACGAGTTAACACGAGTAACGAAGAGTTATTCAGAGTCAAACACGAGTGAACACGTATGTACACGAGTCTACACGTATTTAGGCCACACTCGTGGGTACTCGCCACGGGGCCCAAAAATGTCATGCATGCATGACATTTTTGGACCCCGTGGTGAGTACCCACGAGTGTGTCGAGTAAACAAAGAGTATGCACGAGTGTAACACGAGTCTACACGAGTGTTGAGGAGTATCGACGAGTCATTGCCGAATAGCAAAATTTCATCACTCGTGTTGGACTCGCGCACCGACTCGGCTATGTGTGAACCAGCCTTTACTTGTGGTACCTTTGGGTGATGATGGGCGAGCTGATACTGTGGCTGCTTGGTGCACAGGTCGGTCTCTCCTGTCACCAATGCTCCCCATGCACGTGCCACGCTGGGCTAGTGCAAAGTCATCAGCCCAAACTGCTGCTTCCCTTATTGATTTAAACTGCTTTTCTTTTAATTTTGCCCCAATGTCCTTTTCAACTATGCTTGTAAACTGCTCCATCAGCCAAACCTCACACGCCGCCTCAAAAGTACCAGCTGACTCTGAATGCAGCCACTTAGCTAGAGTATCGCGCAGGTACCTGGCACATTCCATGTGCGAGTCCCCCTGCCGCATCCGAGCCCCCCTGAAGGCCAACCTGTAAGCCTCGGGACACAGCTCGTAGGCTTTTAACACAGCCTCTTTAGGTACATCATACTCTAGCTCCTGCACTTCTAGGCGATCATATGCATCAAGAGCCTTGCCTTTTAAAACATTAGACACCAACACTGCCCAGCGGTGCCTCGGCCACTGATATTTGTGGGCCTTCTCAAAACGTAAGAACCACTCTGTGACCTTAAGTTCATCGAAGGCCAGCATGAGTTTCAGGCGTCGAGACAACAACACTTCTTCTGCCACCTCCCTAGATGCATGACCAGCATTATTCCCTTGTCATCCTTGCCCACTAGTTTCCAACTTCGTCTTCTCCAAATCTACCTCCCTATCTCTCTGTCTCTCTTCTCTCTCTGCCTGTATTCTCTTCTCTAACTCCATCTCCCTCAACTTGATCCTCTCTTGCATTTCTCTGTCTTTCTCTCTCTGTCTCTCTTCTCCTTCTCTATCTCTCTCTCTCTGTTCCAACTCCATTCTCTTGAGCTGCAACTCAACCTCTGGACTCCTTCTCGACCCTATCGGGGTTATAGGAGGAAACTGGGCGAAAGGGGGAACATTGTGCTGAGCAGCCACCGTATGAGTGGCATTGAAATGCTGGGGTGTGGCCAACGACACATGGGGGGAAGAAGGAGGATACTGAGGATTGCTAGCATAACTCGAAACAAATGTACTGGCCACAGGGGCCTGAACATAGCCCTGTAAAAATGAAGGGACCATACTGATAGGGTTACATACTGACGGTGGAGGCGTGGTGGCAGGTGCTGTGGTAATAGTAGGAGACTGCCTATACATACAGTATCACCGTGCTCTGGAGTTGTTGCTCCACTTCGGTCCCAAGTAGAAAGGTAGCTAGCCTGACTGATAGGATGCTGTGGCACATGCTGGATGACGCCATCAACCACAACACGAGTACTAGCTTCCTGAAGTCCATTAGTCTGTGCAACTAACTTACATACCTCTTGAACTAACTCTGCCTTAGCCAGGTTAATGGGGTTAAATAAACCCCACCATCCCCCCCCTACCCTACAAAAACTATTTGGGGGGTAACCCATCTGACCACCCTACCCCTCCTTGCTCCCCCACCCAAACCTTCCCATCCTTGCACCCCCCCCCCCCCTCCCCCACACCCCAACCTTCCCATCCTTGCTCCCCCCCCCCAACCCCCCCCCCACCCCACCCCCCCACCCCTCCCCGACCTAACCTAACTAACCTAACCTAACCTAACTTACCTAACCTAACCTAACTTAGGTTAACTTACCTAACCTAACCTAACTAACCTAACCTAACCTAACCTAACCTAACTTACCTAACCTAACCTAACTAACCTAACCTAACCTAACCTAACTTAACTAACCTAACCTAACCTAACCTAACTTACCTAACCTAACCTAACTTACCTAACCTAACCTAACCTAACTAACCTAACCTAACCTAACTAACCTAACCTAACCTAACCTAACTTACCTAACCTAACCTAACTAACCTAACCTAACCTAACTTACCTAACCTAACCTAACCTAACTAACCTAACCTAACCTAACTTACCTAACCTAACTTACCTAACCTAACTAACCTAACCTAACTTACCTAACCTAACCAAACCTAACTAACCTAACCTAACCTAACTAACCTAACCTAACCTAACCTAACTTACCTAACCTAACCTAACTAACCTAACCTAACCTAACCTAACTTACCTAACCTAACCTAACCTAACTAACCTCTGCACCTAACTGCACCTCCAACCATACACCTCCAACACATGTTTAAATTCATCACTACTCCTGCTAGTAACCACTTCTTGACCAGGTTGGGTTCTAATAAACTGCCAAACGTCCTCCTTCCCCACAATATGAACAGGAATGTAATCATCATGCGACATCTTTTAGTTGTGGACACGGGTTAATGAAATAAGAGTACTATGTCCGTAGACTTTCAATTACAAGAAAAATTACTGACAATCTAAATATAATTACTTCACACCACAAGAACTCTATACTATCACACTATCCTAGGCGTGGTCGCCACTGTTACGAGGGGGGGCCAGGGGAAAACAGATGCTCAAATAGCCTAGCCCACAGCACTGGCAAAAAGACAACGCCGTAGCAAAAAGCCACCAATGCTGTAGACTTGCACCCAAAACTGCCCACCGCACTACACTAACCCTGCAACAGACACGCTCTTAATATCTGACTCAACACCAAGACATGCAGGTTCTCTAGGAAAAATTATTATCTTCCTCTTGGCTCTATTAAAGCACCAACAAGGAGACACAAAAATATCTATTGCCCCCGAGTTTGGTAGATAATGCGTATAGTATTTAAGAGTACTTCTATTCTAGACTTGCACATAACTGAGGAAACATAATAGTTGTATTCCAGTAGGTTGTGGTAGGCTACTCATAAGCCAACCCCCAAACCACTGTGGATATCAACTTCAATCATAAAGAATACACACATACAGTATATTAACAATAAACAATGCAGCAAAAATAATGGAAGATAATTAGAAGAGAAAAAAGGTATGAAGCTTATATTTAAGATTGCGAGATAAGAAGATGCAGTATTTCTAGGTAACAAATGAAGAAAATTCCTGTATGCAAAATAATAAAGATGGAACAATATTTTAGGGTTTAAATGACTCCCAGACTTGCTCTGCTACTACTTAATAGGGAACAATGCAAATATCAGCGGTATCTAGGGAAACGTTGAAGCAAGCCTGGGACAGACTCCACAGCATGTGTGCTCTGTAAGGGGTCTGTAACTCGAGTGAGTGTAGGGCCGTGGGATTTTTTGTTGTTGTAAGATTTGTAACCTCAAGGAGGTTACACGGAGCTATGCCATTTAGGGAGCCCACCAGTGTGGTCCTAAGACCTCTTCATGATATCATGTCCTCAAATTCGTCTGCATCAATTTCTTCCTCGTCGGTGTCGTGATAAAGTTTCGCATTTTCTCTGACGAATTCTTTAAGTATTCGTATTTCTTCGGCCTCCTGTTTCTTCTTCTCCTCCTCTGCTTTCTTGATGATTTCTGCTCTCTTCTTCTGACTTTCTTCCCATGTATCCTTGTGCTCAGCTTCCCTTTTACGGGATTCTTCTGTCTCAGCAGCTGGTACTGGTTTCGGGGCTGGTGTTTTCTTCGTGGCTGCAGCTGCGGTAGTCCTATTCAGGGGTTTCTCGAGTTGCAGTCTATTCCTGGGGGTCTTCTTTTGATGGATCTTTTCTTTCTTCTGGGGTCGGCTGGTTTTTGGGGCTTCTTTTAGGACCTCACAGGTGAGGGCCTCGACTTCTTCAGGTGATGGTAGGTTGTTGTCCTCAACGTCGAGCATCATACACAGTCTTTTGGTAAAGTTGATGAGGAATTTAGCAAGCTGTGGTTGGGAGAAGGTGAAGTCATCCTCAGCTTCAGGTTCAGGAGGTGGTGGTCTCCTCTCCTCGCTTTTCTGCTTCCTCATTCTTTCCTTTGGTGGCTGTGGTGTTGTCTTTGGGCTCCGTCGTCTTCCTTCCTGCAGTCGGAAGCCTTTTCTTCCTTGCTGGACATCTTGGATTCCATACGTGGTGCAGTTGGGGCACTTAACAGTGGTCTCCTCCTTCGCCTTTAGTTTGACAATGCATTCTCTGGTGTCGTGGCGGTTGCTGCACACGCCACACCTGAGTACCCCTTTACAGGCATATTGCAGGTGTCCGAAATGCTGGCACTTGAAGCAACGGATGGGTTCAGCAGCATAAGGGAGCAGCTTGAAGCTGCCCCTTATGGTCTTGAGTCTGGCAGGTAGTTCTCCACGGATGTTGATGAGCACCTGCCTTGTCTCAGCTCCTCCCCTCACCTTGCAGCATTCAGCCATTTCAACTGCAGGATTCTTGAGGAATGGAGCGAGATCAAACTCAAGAGGGTAATGCATGAGTACCCCCCTTGTCATCTTCAGGACTGGATCAAGGATCTGCAAAGGGGTGAAATCCTCTGCCTCCTTCTTTAGGATTTTTTCAGACTCGGCATCTTCTGCGGTTAGTACCATTTCCCCCTTCAGATTAGGCCTCACGACAATCTTCAGGGTTGGGTGCTTTTCTTGAAGGTGGTTAACAGCATGGTATGTTGTCTTAAAGGACACAATCTTTGCTTTGAAGGCATCTTCTTTGACATCACTTCTTCCCATGGTGCTTCTTCAGGAGTTTGTGAAGCAGTCTGAGTTTGCAGATTTTCACTGCAAAATTCGCCAGTAGATCTCAATCTCTGCCTTGGGGGGGGGGGAGAGATCAGGGCTTGCCCTATCTCTCTTTCTGCCAAGGGATTCTGCCATCATGAGGGCGCTTCTAAGGGCGCAACATTCATGGAGAAAGGTGTGGGTGATGTGCAGGACTGCTGGAGAGAGAGTTGTGTGCTCCCCCTCGCTGAGTGGCTGACTGTGGCCGTGGGAACCTTCTCAGGAGGGTCCCATGACCAGCCAGGAGAGGGGTGAGAGCTCCAAGCGTCACCAGACTGCACAATTACACCAGGCAGTCGTGCTCTCATCAACACTACAAAAGTAATCAAGCAAACCATAGGACAACATTGTATAAACTTATGATAAACTAATATAATCCCACAAGGGCTAAATAAACTAAAGTAATTACACTCTTAGAAGACATGCCAATGTGGCACTGTATGGGGCCCCACACAGGCGTCAACTGGTCCACGTGGGACAAGGGAGAGAGAGAAAGAAAGCAAGACATTTGCCACCTCTCAACAATCGCTATGTGAATATAACACACACATGCAACTGAACTAGGTTATATAAATTCAGGGTGATGTGACAATATATATATTTTCTGTATATATATATATATATATATATATATATATATATATATACAGTATATATATATCTATCTATCTATCTATTGCCTGACGCTGTGATCCCCGAAGGGGTGGCCACGAACGAACCGCCCCAATGCACCTCTGTCCCCAGTCAGTCGACGCCCCTCCCCCCAACCAGCACCGCCTTCGTTCATTTAGTTCCTCACTCCATCCTTCCACCTCATATTCGGTCTACCTCTCCCCCTCTGTCCCTCCACCTCGCTCTCGTACACCCTCTTAGTCATTCTCTCGCTTTCCATACGTTCCATATGGCCGAACCATCTCAAGTGTTCCTTTTCACACTTTCCAGCACATCTACCTCCACACCACACCTCCTTCTTACTTCCTCATTAGTCTGTCTATCCCTCCATGTAACTCCGCACGCACTCCTTAAGTAATTCATTTCCACTGCTCTCACTCTTGGTCTGAGTCTCTCAACCAACGTCCATGCTTCGCTTCCGTAAGTCAGTGTCGGGATTACCACACTGCATGCAAGGACTTCTTCACTTCCATACTGACCACCCTATTTCTTGTTACTGCTTTTAGCGTTCCTACAACCCTCTTCCCCTGTTGTACCCTCTCCCGCACCTCTTCCTCCATAGTCCCATCTTTACTCAACACACTGCCCAGATACTTAAAAGAGTTGATGATCTCCATAGCCGGCTCCATGAACGGTCAGTTCAGCTTCACCTCACACTCTGTGACTTCACCCCTTTCGAAGACCATAACCTTGCTCTTCCCCATATTTACCTTCAAATTCCGTTTTTCGCACACTGTTCCAAACTCATTTACCAGACCCTGCAACTCCCATTCATTATCACTCATCAGAACTGTATCATCCGCAAACAGCAGTATAGGTAGCTTCCACTCAATTCCCTCCCTTTTCAGTGATACACCAACATCCACTGCTCTTGATAGTATTTCTTTCATAACTCCATCCAGATATATACAGTAAACAACCACGGGGACATCACACACCCCTGTTTCAAACCAACATTCAGGTCAAAGAACTCGCTCTGCTCACTCTCCACACATACTGCCGCCTTTGCACCCTCATACATGCTCTTCACTGCTTTCAGCAACTTGCCCTCTACTCCGTATATTCTAAGTACTTTCCACAAACCTTCTCTATCCACTCTGTCATAGGCCTTCTCCAAGTCCATTAAGGCAACATACACCTTTTGTTTCTTCTCCAGATACTTCTCCACAACACAATTCAGGGTAAAAATCTGAATCTACACATCCTCTTCCCTTCCTAAAACCTCCCTGCTCGTCGCCTATCCATTTCTCCGTTCTCACTCTCACTCTCTCAATCACTACCCTACTGTATACCTTCCCTACTACGCTTAGAAGAACGTATTCCTCGGTGGTTACCACACACTCCTCTTTCCTCTTTGCCCTTATATAGGGGGACTATTATGCCAGTCTTCCAGTCATCGGGTGCACTCCCCTTCTCCCATGCTAGTTTGCACATTTTCCATACCCATTCTATCACTATCTCACCACCATACCTCAACATTTCCCCACACACTCCATCTGTTCCTGGTGCTTTCCCCAACTTCACTCTTTTCATGGCTTCCCACACTTCTGACCTCCTGATCCCCACCTCCTCCACTACTTTCTCTTCTTCTCCCTCCCATACCATATCCAGCTATGTTTGCTGGCTCTTCATTCCTTTCATTTAGCAACTCACTGAAGTACTCCCTCCATCTTTCGACTCTCTCTTGCTTCTCGGCTAGCATTCTCCCATTCTTATCTTTCACACCCTTACTGTTTCCCTTGCTACCCTTGTATTCCCTTGTATACGAACTTGCAAGAGAGTTCGCTTTATCAATTTGTTGGAACGCCGACCCGTGGTAATAACGTTCTTGACATTGTACTTGCAACAAAAGAAGAATTAATAGAGAATTTGAATGTTGGTGATGAATTCAGTAACAGCGACCATCGTACGATAACTTTCACTTTAAAGTTTACTAGTAACGAACCAAATAGTAGCATCGAAAAAGTCCCTAATTTCAAGAAAGCAAACTTCCATAAACTTAGAGCTATGTTTAAAGAAACTGACTGGAGCTTTTTAATTCACAATAACGACATAAATACATCTTGGAAGTTATTCGAAGCCACTTACCTAAAAGCAGTGCAAGACTGCATCCCATCAAAAACTCGGCGTGCGGGCCATAATAATAAGCCCAAATGGTGGAATAAAGATATTTCAAACTGCCTGCTTGCTAAAAAATGTGCTAATGATAGATTCAAATCCTCACAAAATGACGAAGAAACGGCTGAAATTTGTAGAGCTACGACGCAAAGCCAAAAAGTTAATTAAGCAAAGTAAAAAGACCTTAGAGTTACATATTGCGAATCAAAGTAAAACAAACCCGAAAGAATTCTATAGTTATATCAGAAAGAAAAAAGTTGTTACTTCAACTGTTGGACCGTTTGTCGATGAAAATGGAGAATACACCAAAGACGAAGAACAAATGAGTAATGCCCTCAATACCTTCTTTGCATCAGTTTTTACAACAGAAGACCTCAGTGATATCCCTACACCATCGCCGATTCAGATTGATAATTCAGATGTTCTAAGCAATATCACCGTTACAGAGAGAGAAGTATTGAATTGTTTAGATAAACTCAAGGTAAATAAAACGCCTGGACCTGATACAATCTCGCCTAGAGTTCTAAAGGAAGCTAAGGATGAGCTCTCTAAACCACTGACATTACTATTCAATAAATCCTTGCAGTCTGGAACTATGCCCGATCAGTGGAAGCTAGCCAACGTAACACCGATATTCAAAAAAGGCAGCAAATCCCTACCCAGTAACTATCGTCCAATTAGCTTAACCTCAGTTGTATGTAAAATGCTCGAAACGGTCATACGAGACGGACTCGTAAATCACTTAGAGGAAAATAACATACTTAAAGATACTCAACACGGCTTTCGTAAAAAACGTTCCTGTTTAACAAACCTCTTAGACTTCTTCCACGATATCCTCAACCTCCTACGATGAGAGTAAAGCTGTAGATATTATATACCTTGATTTTCAAAAGGCCTTTGACAAAGTTCCCCACAAAACGTTTACTGCTAAAACTAAAAGCGCATGGAATACAAGACGGTGTGTTGAAATGGATAGAAAATTGGCTCAGCGACAGAAAGCAAAGAGTAGTCATAAACGGTAAGGCATCAAAATGGACCAATGTAAGTAGCGGGGTACCCCAGGGATCGGTACTAGGACCAATTCTCTTTCTAATTTACATCAACGACATAGATGAGGGTCTCACCTGTACAATCTCAAAATTTGCTGACGATACAAAAATTGCAAATAGCGTACTCTCAAAAGAACAAGTTGACGATATGCAACACAATCTAGATAAATTGTCATGTTGGGCCCAAATTTGGCAAATGAGTTTCAATGCGGATAAATGTAAAGTACTACATATCGGATACCTAAATGAGAAAGAAAACTATTGGATGAATGGCACTCAGTTTAAGAAGGAAAACAGAGAAACTGATCTGGGGGTAACAATATCGAGTAACCTAAAACCGAGGTCAACAATGTTTCAGAAGTTGTTAAGAAGGCAAACAAAATAATTGGCTTATAGGCAGGTTCATTTGAGCATAAATCCAAAGAAGTTATCCTAACCCTTTACAATTCATTAGTCCGCCCTCTTCTGGAATACTGCGTTCAATCCTGGTGCCCTTATTACCAAAAAGATATAAACAAGCTAGAACGAGTTCAACGTAGAGTTACCAAAATGATACCTAGCCTAAAGAACAAACCATACGAAGAGCGTCTTAGAGAATTAAATCTATTTCCTTTAACCCAGCGCAGATTAAGAGGTGACTTAATTCAAGTGTTCAAAATCATCAAAGGCATCGACAATATGAACTGTAGTAAGTACTTCACTATCGACCAATCTAATTACACGGCGGGGAAACGGTTGCAAAATTATTGGTAAATCTTTTTAACTCACACGAATCTAAGAATTTCTTCTTCAATCGAGTTGTCAACTTGTGGAATGGGCTTCCCCGAAACGTTATAGACTGCATCACCGTTGATTCATTTAAACTCCGCCTAGACAAATATCTCGCATCAAACCCGCGACTGACTGCGTTTGTAAATGAATAACTTTATTTTATCCCCCCCTCAGTTACTAACCCATCTGTCCCCTACTAACTTCCTAATCCTGCCACGGACATTAGTTCCAGGGCAGTATTTCCCTTTCCAATGTTCCCTTACCCACTCTAAACCACTGTTTGGACACTTGATCCTCAGTGTTTTGGGAGGACAAGCAACCTAGAAGGGTCACTAGATCTGTTGTTGCTTGATTTCCTTTGTACTCCTTTGTACCTTCCCTAACTTTCTTGACTTCTTTCCAGAACAGTTTCTTAATATCCCTCCATTTTACACTCAGATTCCTTCCAAATTCCTCATCTACTCTTCTCTTACTTTCCTTCACTACTCTCTTCACCACCCTCTTACTCTCCACGTACCTCGCTCGTTTCTGTCTCTCGGAATCTTCATTCCCTCTACTACACAACGCTCTCTATATGCTTTCTTCTTTTCTTCCACAGCTATTCTTACCTCTTCTGTCCACCATGCTGTACCTTTCACTCCCCTCCCTCTTCTCCTCACTCGACACACCTCCTCACATGCTGCACAGATCTCATCCTTAAACACCTTGCTCATCTCCTCCACTTCCTCCATAACTTCCAGGTCGAACCCACCTAGTCGTCTTTCCACTGCTCTCCTGTACTCCTCCCTGACTTCATCCTCCTGCAACCTCTCCACCCTCCTCACCATTCCACCCTCCTCTCGCCTCCCTCCCGCTCTCCTCACCCACTTCTTTTGTATCCTAACCTTAGCTACCCCTACTTAATATCAGACAGGACCCCCTCCAATACCCCTATACACCCTAGCATCCATCACAGATTTCTTCATTCGTTCATCCACACATACATAATCAATCAATGACTTTCGTTCCACCACTGTCTTATCCTTCATCGTCAACATCCGTTTCCACGTGTACCTGTGGATCATTCTGTGTCGGAAGAAGGTGTTGGCTATCCACAGCCTCCTCCCCTCACATACGTCCACAAGTGCACTACCATCCCGTTTCACCTCTGATGGTACCCCCCACCCTCCCACCACTCCCTCAACTTTCCTATCACCCACCTTACCATTCATATCCCCAATCAGAAATATCTTTCGTCCTTGTCAAACTTCTCCAGGCACGCCTCCACATTCATCCAGAAACTCCTCTTTCTTTCTTTCAAGTATATCCTCTGTCGGGGCATACACGCATACAATCACCCACGTTTGTATTCCTACTTTCATTCTCACCCACACAATCCTTGAACCCACAGACCCATACTCTCTTACACATTCCTTCCATTTGCTACTTACAAACAAACATGCACCTTCTCTCGCTGTTCCTTCACTCACTCCAGCACACACACCCATTCCACACTCCCACTCTCTCACATCTGAACCTTTCCATTTGGTCTCTGTCATTCCACATACATCCAGCCTGGCATTCACTAACACATCCAGAACCTCTCTCTCTTTTGTGCCATCATTCATGCCACTAACATTCCACGTAGCCATTCTCAGAATGTCCGAAGGCATGTCCTTAGTCGGTCGTGGTTCGTCAACGCTGGTTCCGTCCGCATCCGAGGCTGTTCGTTCGTTTTTCTTTGCTTAGATATTTTTTCCGGGCGGGGGTCGCAAGCCCACCGACCCAACCTCTTTAGTCGCCTCTTACGACACGCAGAAGGCACGTGGGGCATATTCTATTCCCTAACCCCCAGGGGGGTTATATATATATATATATATATATATATATATATATATTTTTTTTTTTTTTTTTTTTTTTTTTTTTTCTGAAGAGTGTCGAGAGAGGAGAAAGGGTGTTGGAGAGAGAGGAATCTGTTGGAGTGGCTTTGTTACGTGTGTTTAGTCTGTATACGTCGTGAGGATCAAGGTCTATGTAGAGAGGTCGGCCGACGCGCAGGTAGGATGCGGTCTCTCGGGAGTTGTGACGTCACGTGTACCTCCAGCCCTGACCCTGACTTGCCCTGACCCCAGTCTGACCCAGGTCTTCTCTGTGTAAACACCTTCTATCTAAGCTTATTTCATCGACTGATGATATATTTTCATAGCTGCAGATATGCCGAGAAATTGTTCGGTATATGGGTGCCGTAACACGCAAAAAAAACCCAGCAGGATCAAACATTAAATACTTCCGCTTTACTGTCACACTGTCTGTGTGAGAGTGTGTGTCTGTGTAATTGAATGAATAGTGTGTGTGGTATGTGAGTGACTGAATGGTATGTTTGGTGTGGGAGTGTGTAAATGGTGTATGAGGGTGTGTGAACGTTACTGAATGGGGGTGTGAGTTATCTAAATAATGGATATTTTAATAAACTATATAACCAAAGATCTATCAACTATGTCGTGTGTGGGGTGTGTGATTGTGTGTGTATGTATGTGGATGTGTATGTAGTAATAATAATAATTATATGAGATATATCTATAACTGTTAACAATATGGTATATCCCTAGATATTTTCTGAAACGATATTAAGTAGGTTATTGCTGCAGTCAATTAGTTGAAATGGTACCTCAGTTGAATTACAATGGATTATGCTGGAACACGAGCAACATTATTATCTAGGCTGGTTGTAGCGATTTGTTATGCAGGCTTGTTGCGGAAAGAAAAATATAGAACATTATTATTATTATTATTATTATTATTATTATTATTATTATTACTGTGTATGTGAAAATATTACATATCTATGCTCGAAATCACATACCTGTCAGTACATTATGCAATACATATTAAGCTGTATGTGTGTGTGTGTGTGTGTAGGGCAAAAGAAAGGGGAGTCTACAGAACTTGGCCCAGACAAGGCAGATCCTTTTCACACCGATTATAAGGCCCAATCTAGGCCCAACTCACTATACTATGGACTGACCTCACCAACTGTGTGTGTGTATTGAGAAACTAAAAAGGGAATTCCTGCGAGTTAAAAGACCCTAAATGAACGAGCCAAGCAACTTTTCATGTGTACCTGGCATTTTAATCTGGGTTATCACATCATGAGGGGCAAGTCTGATACCCATTTCCATGATGATAGAAAAGTTAGCAGGTATTATATCATTAGATGAAGGCATGTCATTACAAGTGAAGTCGGTGCTGATTGCCAGGGTCGGGTACCGGTTAAGGAGGTTTCTTTATAAACCTCATTATAAAGTACAAAGGTGTGTGATGCTCAAACGGACTGGTAGGCAAATGGAAGCCCCAGCACAGGTTTTTTATGGACTTACTTGTTCCAGGACATGACGGAAAACCTTATTTGACATTATAGAAGAGGGTTTGAAAAATGCCAGGTTATCCAGTTGTTCTTTGGTTCATGATTTAGGGCCCACTTAATATTAAACATGTGGAAGGACTGGGCATTGATCCCCGGTGGGAACTTAAACAAATATCTCTTTAAGAATCCAGTTACAGATCGGGATATCCATGTGTTTGCAGATGTGTAACATTTGATTAAATTGATTCGAATAATTGTCTTGATCATGGTTTTTACCTGAAGTGATGGCAATTTTCGTGTCTGATTTCTTGTTATCAGGGATAATACTGACGTCAACAAAACAAAAACAATGGTTTTAGCATCTAAGTTAGGTGAAATGCATGTGAATGCATCAGGTCAGCAACCGTAAGCAGGGGTTAAATTTTGCAGTCCTCAACTATTGTCCCAACATGTATAGCGCAATAAAATATCTTGGCGAGAGAAGAGGACTGCTGGAGAGCAGCAAAATTTTAAGTTGAGAAACATGCTGAACTTCATAAGTCTGTGTGGGACGAATGATAATGATTGATATGATGAACTTCTTCCTCATAAGTAGGTAAGGTGACAAGCACTTACACGTGAACGCATTGGAGTTAAATGTAGTAGACCAAATAAAAGTCCTGCATAGAAGTGATGAAGTGATGACAAGCCGATGAGAGTAGGGAGGCGAATGCATAAGGGATGTATATATTTCCGAAAGTTTACTTCTTATCTTCTCATTCATGTTCTTTAATGGTGTTGGAAATAGAAGTGTTGGATTTGATCTACAGATGACCTTGCATATGCCTTTGCCAAAATATCTGTATTTTTTTCGAATGCGAACGATAATGCGGTATAAAGCATTTAAACAAGAAAAAAGCAAGACTCGCAGAAGGAAAATAGAAAATTAAGATGAAAATTAGCAAATAATAGTATGGCGAACATAGCTGTGAATAACTTCGGGAACTCATCTTAATCTTTTATTAGGTTCTATATTCAGACCATACTGAAAAAAAAGAGTATTATGACTATCTGCCCTCTAACTATGATATTCACTAGAATTTGGTTCCAATGCTGAAGACTACACTGAATTATGTTCATGAGTATTGAGGGCTTCTACCTGTTAAGGGAAAATAAAGATACCAAGCAAACCACAACCATTTATTTGTGTACATATATTCTAGTAATCCCTATAAGATGTAAGATACTGCCATATATTTATATGTATCAAAAATGCCTGCCAACGCCAAATATGCAAACAAATTAGTGGACGAGGAGTGAAGAGTGTGAGTTCTGTGCGCGGCTATATGGTCCTCAGTCTTTGGTCCAGTGTGGTACTGACTACGTCTATGGCGCACAGTTGAGCGTAAACTCGTGCGTCTCGATGGGTGCGACCTCTCTACATAGACGTGGGGTCAGGATGTTCCCCGACGTGTGTGGAGCATGTGAAACATGCTAGGAGTATACCAACAACCACAAATGTCCGCCGTGGCCGGGATTCGATCCCGGTGTCTTGCAGATTTCCACGTGAGCGTGCTTCACGACTACGAACACCCACGTTTTGTATATCTATATATATATATCTATATTATTATATATATATAGATATAATTTTTTCTATATATATATTATATATATAATACTAGCTATTATATATATATATATATATATATATTTATTATATATATCTATCTATTATATATATATATATAATCTCTATATAATATATATATATATATATATCTCTCTCTAGTACGCATCTTGATCCGCAAGTGGTTAACTTGATGAATCTAGATAGCACAGAGATATAGATTAAGGTATCAGGTAGCTGAAGGCAAAACACCAAGGAAAATCTAATAAAATGATTTCCTGTTGTTGCTTCCTTTCCTTTTGACACTTAGGACTTAATATCCTTTATTGACTGCTACTAATTAATTATGAAAAACTCACTGAAAACAAATTAAAGTCATGTAGTATTTATAAAGAATTTATTATTGAACCGAAGCTTAGTAGGCTATGGTTATGAACCGAATAAGTTATATCTAAAGAAGGACTATTAATTCTATAAAAAGTCTTGAACAGATAAATATTAAAGTAAGAATATTTCTGTCTCTTACCCTTTTGGGAATGACGATAGTTTTCTTATATGTCCTTTTAATTATATTTAATGTAATTATTCTTGGTTCTTGTCTTACGTTTAACCTCGTCGTATATTAGTATTATCATCCGGCTTAATATCAAAGTCACACTAAAACGTTAGATATATATTTAATAATTAGTTTAAATGTATTTATTAACCACGTAACATTGAGGTTTGATTATGAGTTAAATTAGTTACAAGGATCGCTTCATAGAGTCGATTCAGGTCTCACTCAAAGAATATGAAAAGCAAAAATAATAGCATTTGAAGCTAAAAGAATTTTCTTCAGCTTAGGAAATCACTAGAAGTAACATTAACATAGCCATGTTAGTCTAAGGCGATTATTATCATCGAGGACAATAGCATCACAGTACCTATAGCAACCGTTAAGCAATGTAAGGCTTAATTAAAAGAAAATGAACGAACTCGTAAGTATGAAGATATATTTGATACAATTAGGGTTTTACTTTCATCATAACCCAATTACTTAAAGAGTTGCTTTAGTCCACAAGTTAGTCAACTAAAATAGTTAAGTACATAATAATAGCGTTAACGTAAATTCCCAATTAAATAGTCAAGTACAGAATAGTAGCATTAACGTTAATTCGCAATCAAATAGTCAAGTACAGAATAGTAGCTTTAAGGTTAATTCCCAATCACATATCTCACTAACCAACATAACGTAAGTGTTTACACGGAACACTCTTAACACACACATATATAATCTGACTGACAGTCACAATCCCATTATAATACTTCACCCCGTCTTCCTCAAGCTGCACAATGTCACCTTCCCCAAATCCAAATGAGACTGATGTGACCATGCCCATACTCGGGTCTTATATACTAAAAAAATATGGTGTAGGAAAGAATCAGTAGGGGAGGGATGGTGCGCGATCCTATAATAGCTCCTCGAGTTGCACTAACAGGGCCTGGACCACTCAGGGCCTCCTGGCATCGATCATAACGTCATAGAGTCGGGTCATCGAAGTAGTTTGCAGGGCTTTCCCCTATGACGCACGCAGGTGTGGAGGCTTGTCTTGCTGGTATGTTCTGTGCGAGCTGGTTTTACACTCGCTAGGTTCGCTCGCTAGTCTGCTTCTCCGCTTGGTAGTTTGACACTCCTTTACTCTAATTTAAACTCTTAAATTAACATACAGGGCTCCATATGTCAGACCTACCCCCTAGAAAAGAGTTTAAGGAGTGTAGTACATAATATTCAACATACTAAATAACTAGATTCACCACCAGATTGGCAACCGCAAGATTAAAATGTAGGATATAATAAGGATATCACCCCAAAGGAGGCAACGTCTCCAGGCACCACATCAGAACATCGCCGGACCGTAGCTGGAGCGTTATTCGAAACTGCAAGGCATCTCCACACGCTGAAGGCTTGAAAGCGCACTACTAAAGCCTGATATTTACCTCGCTACAATGGAGAGCTAATTGCCCAAATCCTCTCCTTAAAGTAAACTTACTGCCTGTATTGAGGCCAACCTGGTAAATGCAATCTTTGATCCGTGGCTCAGTGGGGTATGGTATCGTTCTTTGTGACAGGCATTAACTTGCCTATAGTCCCTACAAAACCTATGGACTCCCGTGTTCTGGCTTTGGCACAAGGATGACCGGACTACTCCACTGTGCGTCTTACGGCCCTTTTGCATAAGCTTGTTTGAAAAACTTGTAGTCAAGCTCGACCTGCCGTATACTCCTGCGTTGTGGTGAGGACGGTAGGGGGATAGTTTAATGGGAGTTGCATCCCCTACGTCGCGTCGTGCAAGGCCAAAGAAGTTTCATGGAGCCCTGGAGGATCACGGAACACACTGGGAGACTGAGATTAAACCAGAGCTTAGTTGGTGTCGCTTGATAAGAGCGGAAGATGACATAGTTTAGCTGGGTTCATTCCCCACGAAGCTACTGAATTATACTGACAGTTGGATAGGCTACATGACCAAGTCAACGTCGGCAAGAATACCTTCAGGCTCTGGCACAGTCTGTTGCGGGGTCAGTAGTAAGAGAACGTCTGAAAGACTTCGTCTACCAGGCCTGTCCATCCATGTTCTCTGACAGTCACTGACACAGTGGGCGAATAGGGAGGAGAGGAACATCAGGGGACCCTATGGTAGGGTTTCAACATATTTATATGGAATACTGCGCGTGGGATCTACCTGTCTGGGGTAATTACTAGATAATCGGTCATGCTCACCCTCCGAATGATCTTATATGGGCCCCTGAATTGCTTGGCAGATAAAGGTTGGCCAAAAAGGGGGAGCAGGACCAAAACCACTAATCACCGGGCCTGATCACTCCCTCTCACGGGCTTTTCGGTCATACAAGGTCTTCCATGGAGCTTTTAGACCACTGTCAAGTTTTGAGCGGCAAACTCACTGGAGGATGACAGCCGGGTTTTGAACTCTGAAACCTACTTGAGGAAGGTTTTGGTTCCCCTCCTGGCCAACTAG